>WBMV01008215.1:605739-669940 GCA_013396655.1 Campylorhamphus procurvoides
ACCGCACCATGCCATGCCATCACCGCACCCTCCCCGCACCGCACCATGCCATGCCATCCCCGCACCGCACCATGCCCTCCCCGCACCGCACCATGCCATGCCATGCCCTCCCCGCACCGCACCGTGCCTTCCCCGCACCGCACCTCGGACAAAGGCGGCGCCCCCGCACCTTCCGCCGGACCCCAGACCCCCCGCCGGACCCCGCACCGTGTCCCGCACCGCCCCCCTTGGTGCTCTGACCACTCCCCATCACCCCAGCCGGCGCTGGGGGCACACCGCGGTGGTCCCCATCACACCTTCCATTGTATGTCCCCCTGGATGGAAAGGGCAAGGGCATCCTGGCTTGTATCAGTGGTGTGGCCAGCGGGATCAGGGCAGTGATTATCCCCCCCTGTAATGAGTTCTGGGGGTCGNTAAATGAAAGAATTGCATCGCCCCTGTGGGCACCGGGCAGCCCCCCGGGTGAAGGGGGACGGGGAAGGGCTGCCCGCAGCCGGGGAGGGGAGGATTCTGCAGGGGATGCCGCCTCCCCCTCACCCTGCACGGCCCCGNCCTGTAATGAGTTCTGGGGGTCGGTTTTGGGCCACTCACGACAATAAAATACATTGAGATGCTGGATCGAGTCCAGAGAAGGGGAGCAAAGCTGGGGAAGGGTCCAGAGCATGAGTCTGATGAGCTGCTGGGGGGGCTCAGCCTGGAGAAAAGGAGGCTCAGAGGGACCTTATTGCTCTCTACAACTCCCTGAAAGGAGCTTCTGGCCAGGTGGGGCTTGGCCTTTTTCCCCCAAGGGGGGTTCAGATTGGATATTTAGAAAAAAATTCTTCACCCAAAGGGTGATGGGGCATTGGAACAGGCTGCCCAGGGAAATGGTGGAATCATCATGCCTGGAAGTGTTCAAGAACTGCGCAGATGTGGCACTTGGGGACACAGTTTAGTGGTGAACACGGCAGTGCTGGGTTAAGATCTGGACCCAATGATCTCAGGGGTCTTTTCCAGCCCTAAAGATTCTGTCATTCTCCCACCCCACCCGGGCCCTGGTCCTGTGAGCCCTTAGAAATGCTTATTAATGACCCAAAATGAGGAATAAAAATGATGTGTGTGTGTCTTTGTCAGGTGGAACTGGGAAGAGCTGTGAGTGCACTCAAGGCCAGGATTCAAAGTCAAAATGCTCTCCACAAAATGGAAAAAAGGCTTGGCAAAATATAGGGCGCAAGTCCATGCAGACAAGTACAAAGCAGTGTACTTAGGTAGGGATAAGGATCTGGGAAAATGCAAGATGGGAGGCCTTTTACAGATAAAGATCCAGAGTACAGTGGATCAAAGAGTCAATTCGTGGTGCTGCTGTGAAAAAGGCAAACATCCCACTGGTGCATATAAACGTTGGCAGGTACCTGTGTTTTGAGAAAGGTGAGGCCTGATGGAGAGACTGCCCGGGGTCTGGCTTAGCAGAAGGACTGCAGGAACCATCCGTGTTTAGTTTGGGGAAGGTCTCTGCAGGGCTGTAAGGCTGCGGGGACACGATAACCATTTCCAAATACATAAAAGGCTTCCACAAACAGGAAGGGAATACCTTTATCTTACCCGTGGGGATTAGAACAAAATGTTGCCAGCTCAACACTGTAAGAAGGGCCATTCAGGATAGTCGTTCAGGGAGATTTTCTAAGTGTGAGAATGGTTAAGTCCTAGAACATGTTGTTTAGGAAGAGTAAAGACTCTCCACCACAGTGGATCTAGGAGAAAAAGCTCTAGGCAAGCTCCTGTTTGGAAAGTGTTTATTAGAGCTGATCCTGCATCAAGGCAGGAGATGGCCCAAGCAATGCCCCAAGGTTCCTCCCAAAACTGCTCACAGGATCAGAACTTTCATTTAGGTTTTTCACTTTCCACTTCAATAGAGTGAAACAGGTATGGAAGTGCTTGCCAGACAGGTTCCAGGTCCCAGCCATCACGATGCAGGATGGGAGAGAGGATCTCCTAGGAAGTTATGGAAGGAACTTCTCCTAGGAAGTCTCCACCCACCACTCCCAATTCCTTTCCAAGAGTGCCCCACAGACTGTGGCTTGTGCCATGGGAGCGTGGCACCACACGCGGCCGCTGCTGGAAGAGGAAGTGCTATATATGGATGAGAACTTCCTGCAGGGATGAGTTCCAGTGGATTCCCATGGCCCCATGCCAGTTTCCAAGTGTGGAACATGGGCACAGCTCCTGTGCACACCAGCAAGCCCTAGGAGCTATTCACAGCTCTTCTTCTTACCCCTGCACTGGCATGGCCATGTCTGAATGGTAAAACTCCCTCAGTACAGTGAGACCTCCAGGTCCTTTGGTCCTGCTTGTGCCTACACTCACTGGTACCCTCCTTGGGGACAGATCAAACCGTCTGCTGTGCTGTCCATCCTGAGCATCTCTGTAGGATGCCCGTTGTGGCATTTCACCTCCAGGAGCCCTTACTGCTTACACCTGCAGGGGGAAGGGTGACTAAATACCTCTTGATGGGCCCTGGAGGGGCACAAGCTACTGATATCCAAGGCTTATTTATATAGAACACAAGAAGAACTTGCAACAGCTCTTTCAAAACCAGGCCAGGGCTGTAAACTGGAAGTGAATCAAATCCAAGTCCCAGTTACTTTTAGATGGCACCTTTCCTCCAAACTTCACGTGCTCTTTTCCTAGCTGCTGGTCAGCTGCAAAGCAACTGAATCTTTTGTTCAGTTTAAGTCTGGAGACTTCAGTATATGAACTCTACTGGGACATGTGCCTCTCTAATCTGGTTTCAAGGTTACCTCCATAAATATTACCTCTGCTGTATCTAGAATGTTTATAGACTGTGCTGGCCCTTAACTTGCATGTCCAGAACTGTGTATTATGCCAGTACTTTTTCTCATGTCCCAGGCTGTTACATCGAATCAAACTGCACCCAGCTCTCATCTGTCCTTTACAAGTTGATCAAAGCACAGAATGCTGTTTTAAAAAGGAAATGCCACTGAGAGTAATATGCTGTCTGTTGTCTGATAAAACCCTGCTGATAAGGATCCTGGTGTGATTTAAAACGACAGGATGAAATTACAAAGAGACTGTGTCACCTCTACCTCCAGTTCAAAGGATGGGCACTAGAGAGGAAAGAGGTTCATGTCACTGACTGTCTCCTCCTGGCCTGGCTCTGCCAAAACACCACAATCAGTATCAGTAACTGATACTGTGTGAATCATTTGCCATAGCACTATAAGAGAAACTATTTAAAAATACTGCTTTGATTGATGCTGATACATATCACAGCCCGGAAAGCCAGAGAGGTCTAAAGAGAGAGAGAAAGGGTTGAGGATGGCACAGGGAAGTGCATGGGGTGGCACACAGGAGGGCACAAAATAATAGAGAATCACAGAATAGCCTGTGTTGAAGGAGATCTTAAAGCTCAACTTATTCCACCCCCTGCCATGGGCAGGGGCACCTTGGCTAGACCAATTTGCTTCAAGCCCCATCCAGCTTGGCCTGGAACACTTCCAGGGATGGGGCAGCCACAAACTTCTTTGGCCCATATGTTCTAGTGCCTCATCAGTCTCAAAAGTAAGGAATTGCTTCTGTATATCACAAGTCCTGCCACATCATCAGCTGTCAAAGTCTTCCCTAAACTGAAATATCCGTCCTTAATTTCATCCCTGTCTCCCTGATGGCTCCGAGTCCCGCTGGACTCCCATTGCTGAAGTTCAATTTTTGGTTCTCCCCTGATGTTGCAGAAAGCTCATGGTGCCCGGAGACAGCACCGGGACTTTCCTCGGGTGCTTATCTCCACCTTTCAGTGAGTGACTCACTGGCAGCCACCTGCACACATGTGGCTCTCGTGTTTCCTCATGTGCACGTCACCAGCTTCGGAAGGGTTGTTTGCTGTCTAACCTCATGCTCTCACTGTCTTCCCTGAACTACACTTTCTCACCCTCTTCCTGAATGGAGTGTTTAATTTAAGGGTGATAGGCTTTTTACCTTCCCTGTTTTTCACTCAGCTCTGCCCATGAAATCCCACAGCGCATCATTGTCACCGACAGCAAACTCCTCTGTTATGTAAGGACAGGCACAAACCTGCCCTTTCCTGCCTGCCCTGTTTCCTTTTCTGTATTTCTGCTTTCTAGGTCTCCTCACCCCATTAGAACCCGTGGATTTGGTCTAGTTCTGCTGCTCCAGGTGTAACCGCTGGAGCCTCAATAAAAGGCAATTAGTCTCTCTGCCAAATCCTTGCCATTACTGCACTGTCCTCGTTAATGTTCTTCTTAGTCTCATCCCATCCATGAATATTTTACACACACAGAGCAATGGGAGGTTTAATTCCCTGCTTCCAGCCCTGTGAATCAGGGAATGCTGTACTCCAATTCTGGCTGTACAAGGGGTGTGTGGGACAGCAACAGCCTCTGGTGAAGGGCAGGCAACAATATTCCTAAGGATTTGATCATAAAAAATGCCTCCTGGTGGGATGCACTAACAGGATATTCATCAAATAGTTTGGATAGGAAGAGACATTAAAGATATGTCCCATGGGCAGGGACACCTTCCACTAGGCCAGGGTGCTCCAAATCCCATCCAGCCTGGCCCTAGACACTTCCATTCATGCAAGGCAGAGTTTTAGAGACCAGTTTGGCTGTCCCAAGTCAAACTCTGTGAGGTGTATGCTGAGCAAAATCAAACACCTTTGTGCATCTTCCCCTCCCAGCAGCTCCAGGCACCACATCTCAGCAGGCACCCGGACCTTATGGGCTCAGGCTGCACCAGGGGAGGCTGAGGTTGGATATCAGGAAGGATTTCTTCACTGAAAGGGCCATTAGACATTGGAAGGGGGGCAGTGGGATCACCGTCCCCGGAGGGCGTGTAAGGACAGATTCATGGTCTAGCTGACAAGGGTGTGTTGGGTCACAGGCTGGACCCGATGATCTCTTTTTGCGACCAAAGGGGTTCTGCGATGCTGTGGGACCGAGGGGTGCCGAGGCAGTCCCACCCTCACCCCTCAGCCCCCTCAGTACCGCCGCCATGACAAGGCCGCCCCTTCAGCCCAGCCAGGGGGCGTGGCCCCGCGCCAGGATTGACAGCCGCCTCGACCAATCAGACAGCGCTATCCCGCGCTTGCCCCGCCCCCCACCCTGCCAGGCGCGCCTCTCCCAGCCCGCCCCGCCAGCCGGAAAAGCGGGCGGCCACTTCCGGTGGTTGCTAGGCAACGCGGAGAGGCAGCTTCCGGGCGGCGAGGGCAGTTCCGGGTTGGCGGCGGCGGCGCCAGCACCATGAGCACCATGTTCGCCGACACCCTCCTCATCGTCTTCATCTCCGTCTGCACCGCACTGCTCGCCGAGGGTGAGCCGCGGGGGGCGCCGCGGAGGCTGCCCGAGCGCCGCGAGGGGCGGGGCGGGACGGGACGGGACGGGGGGCGCCGGGGCTCAGTGACTTAGGGCCGGCTGGGCCCCGCGGGCAGCCCGGGGGGGNCAAATAGTTTGGATAGGAAGAGACATTAAAGATATGTCCCATGGGCAGGGACACCTTCCACTAGGCCAGGGTGCTCCAAATCCCATCCAGCCTGGCCCTAGACACTTCCATTCATGCAAGGCAGAGTTTTAGAGACCAGTTTGGCTGTCCCAAGTCAAACTCTGTGAGGTGTATGCTGAGCAAAATCAAACACCTTTGTGCATCTTCCCCTCCCAGCAGCTCCAGGCACCACATCTCAGCAGGCACCCGGACCTTATGGGCTCAGGCTGCACCAGGGGAGGCTGAGGTTGGATATCAGGAAGGATTTCTTCACTGAAAGGGCCATTAGACATTGGAAGGGGGGCAGTGGAATCACCGTCCCCGGAGGGCGTGTGAGGACAGACTCATGGTCTAGCTGACAAGGGCGTGTTGGGTCACAGGCTGAACTCGATGATCTCGGAGGTCTTTTGCAACCAAAGCGGTTCCGCGATGCTGTGGGACCGAGGGGTGCCGAGGCAGCCCCACCCTCACCCCTCAGCCCCCTCANAGACATTGGAAGGGGGGCAGTGGGATCACCGTCCCCGGAGGGCGTGTAAGGACAGATTCATGGTCTAGCTGACAAGGGTGTGTTGGGTCACAGGCTGGACCCGATGATCTCTTTTTGCGACCAAAGGGGTTCTGCGATGCTGTGGGACCGAGGGGTGCCGAGGCAGTCCCACCCTCACCCCTCAGCCCCCTCAGNCGCCGGGGCTCAGTGACTTAGGGCCGGCTGGGCCCCGCGGGCACCCCGGGGGACAGCGGTGAATAAACGGCGGACAGCGCTGAGCTGTGGTGCAGAGGGGCTGGGTTTGTTCCCTCTAGAAGGAGCGGGGGAGGATGGAGGAGGACGTGGTGGTTTTCCACCGTAGCGTTGTGGGAGGGATGTGAAGAAACCGCCTGAACTCGCAATGATGGTGGCTTGGGCTGCTCGGAAAGGCTTTTCATTTTTAAATGGTTGAAATAGGCGCAGCTTTTTAAGGATGGGTGGGGTGGACGCCTCTCTGGGGGAGTCACAAGCCGGAGGCCCTCTTTCTGGCACTGAGCTATATCCCTGAATCCCCTTCATCCCCTCTGCCCCCGAACCTTCATCCCAGAGCTGCAAGACACCACCATCTCTGCATCCAAGAAAATTCCATAGGAATATGACACTTGCCTTCTGGGACACCTTGTGGTATTTGAGGTTACTTTGTGTTCACATCCTTTGCCTTTCACAGCAGGAACCTTGGTGGACCTCGGAAGTGTTTGCAGGGTTCCCCCCCCTGCAGCTGCTGATTCCAGGCACTCGGCAGCACAGCCCTGCTGTCAAGGCAAAGCCAAAAAAGAAAGGCCAAAAGCTTTTTCTGGGCGCTGACATTGAGCTGCTCACAAACCAGGGGTCCTGCATTTGTGGCACAACTTGTTTTTGTCATGTTTAAGTGCAGGGATTTAGACTGGAAAAGCTCTTGGGGTCTCATCCACCCTAATATCTTAAGCTGCCTCTTCAAAATGTGTTACTGCTAACAGACAAGTCCTGGTAGGAACAGGAATTATTCCTCAGGCCTTAATTAGGTGCTGTGAAAATGCAGAACAGAAAGATATTTATTGCCTTAATCAGCCTTTGATGTTTAAGGTGACCAGCTGGTGGTAAACATGAGCATGAAGGAACTGAAGCTGGTCACTTTTGAAGACATTTATTTGATATACAGTCTGTATATAAAATTAAAAACTAAAAAAGTTTTTTTAGCTATATATATAGTTTATTTTATAGTTCCATTTTACATGGAACAGAAGAAAGGGATTTGAAGGAAAGGGATGATACATCTTGCTGGTGCTTTGTGCTGCCTTGGCTGTGCTGTAACCTGGGTTTGTAGCCATAATGTTTAGTTTTTGCATGTGTATTTTGCTCACTTGTGTCACTGCTGTTGCAGGAGGTCTTTACATGCTGAGTGTTTTTTTCAGGTATCACTTGGGTGCTGGTTTACCGAACAGACAAATACAAGAGATTAAAGGCTGAAGTGGAAAAGCAGAGCAAGAAATGTAAGTACTCTTTAGACATCAGAGAGTGTGTCCTGCTGCTCCTGCCACCTCCTGCTTTACCAGGAGTCAGATTGAGTAATGTCTGCCCTGAGAAATTTCTGCAGTGGGGGAGAACTTTCTTCAGCTTGAACTTTAGAGGAGCCAAATCCTACAAGTTACATAAATGTAGCGAGGGGACTTGTTTCTGTGCTTAATTCTTGTCTTTTGCTGGACGAAGCTCAGCACAAAGACCTCTTGCCTTGTCTGAATTGCCCTTCCTGTTACTGGAGGACAGAAGGGAGTGAAAGGTTGGTACTGGCATCTTTCTGGACAGGAGTAGCTAGTGTCTGAAATAAATGCCTGCAGTATGTTCAGAGATGCAATTTCTGCCATTCATGGGTGAAAAGGTGAATTTGGGGTCTGTTGTAAGAAAGTTCTAGGGTTCAGTAATGAATAACGAGGGGAAAGCATTATATGTGAACATTAAAAGTGATGATTAATGGTGAGAGATGAGTAAAGACAAAGTCATCAGCTTTCACCTGATGTAAAAATAAATCATACTAATGTACTAATGTAAACTGAAAACTAATTGAATTTTTTAGGGAAATAAGCCCCAGGTTCATTCCATAGAGAAGAGATTGGAGAGGCCTGGGAGGTGCTGAGCAAAGGATGAGGGAGGAAGGGAGCTGAGGTTGAGCAGTCAGGAGATGGGCTCTGAGTATTAAGAGGAATGGTAAAGGAGAGGGGCTGAGCATGGAGTGTTTCAATAGACCTGCCTGTATTGAAAGCCAGAGAGTAGAGGAGAAATTCATCTGACCTTTCAAACTCAACTGTGTACACCCTACAAAGGTTACAGCAGTAAGAGACCCCACAAGACAACTGAGGCCAAAATAGAGCTGGTTTTACCTTAAAAATATTTCATTGTGATGTCAGTGCTCCTAGTGCATGAGAGAACAATATGATCACATCTTGCTCTTGCCAGTCCAGCTCATTCCGGCCTTCCCCTGGGCAAAATAAACTGAGGAGTTCAAGTATGTTCATGCTTCTATCACAGTTCCTATATTAGGGGCTTTTGTCACCACAGCGGCAGCAGATGGGGATTGTATCTCTGCCTGCCTCCCTTTAATCCCACTTGTCCTATGTGTAGGATGGAATTAGCCCCAAAAGAGCAAGTTAGAGAAGCAGTTGAAACCCAGCTGAAAACTTAGTGTCCTTGTGTGCTCGTGCTGTTGAATTTCGAAAGCAGTTAGCAGGGCTTAATCTCTGGGGCTTAATGATTGCTGTAAGAGCTTAATGCTGTTTGTTTTTATTGCTCTCCTGGTATCTAGGCTATCATCTGTGAAGGGAAAGATGTGAGATTCATGCATCTCAATTAGTTTCTGATCTCCTTGTTTGATTGCCCCCCCCCCCCCANTTTCCTTCCTCTCCTGTGCTGAGGAAAGCTGGCTGACCTGATGGCTTACAACTTGCCAAGTGGACCACTTGAGCCACACCTTTCAGCTGTTATCTAACACATCTGAAACAGGAAAAAACACATTTGAGATCTTTAAGCTCTCCCATGGGAGTCCTAGTGATCCTTAGGATTTACAAAAACAAAGGGGCCAAGTAATGTGCTTGAGCAGACATTGTTAGTCCTTAGTTTCATCTCTTCCTGTCTTCTCCTTCCCAGGGAGAGGCTGCTGCAAAGATTGTAGTAAGCGTTCTGGGTAAATGTAGGGCTAAATGTGCCAAGCTGAAGGCTATCCCTGGAATTTCTGATGTTTTGTCCTGTATGTTCCCGTGTAGAGACTGCCTGACAGCTGTTTGTCCTGCTGTAACCATAAAGGGATTGGGGTTGTTCCTTTGAGTTGTCTAGAGTTTAGAGCTGAGGGCCCTGGTGTTATATGGACCGGGGTAGGGGTGGACTGTTCAGGTTTTCTCAGCTGGGTTTGGCATCAGGAAAGTTATGGAGAGAGCATTCTGTGAGCACTGGGTGCATTATGTCATCTGGCACCTCTTTCCAGTATTCCCTAGGGGTACAAGCTCCCTGTTTTATCCCTTGTGCTAACCTGCCCTTCAGAGGTTTACCTGTTCTTAGGAAAAAGCAGTTCTGTCTCACTACATTGCAGTGGAAGAGATGATGCCCAGGTAACTTGTCTGGGCCCGTGTTGTTTCCTTAGCAGTTGTGACTGACTCACAGGCATTGTGGAAGGCAGTGTGACAAATCCTGGTGTGGCTTGGAAGGCTGGTGTCTTTATTTCCTCTGTGCTTTGAAATCAGGGCTAGAAGGTCTGTGCTGAGCTGGCTGTTCATATGGGAGGACAGTTCTAGTGCTCAGGTATCTGTGAGCTAACAATGAGCCAGGTCTCTTTGTTGTTAGAGTAGATATGGTACATGCAGTTTACATAGAGATATAGAGTAAAAAAGGACTGCTATCTATTGTTAGACCGTGGTCATACTTGATCATTCTGGCTTCTTGTAGGACTTTTGTTGTAGTTCTTGAATTAAAATGTCTTTTACTTCCTGTAAAGCCCTTCTTGCTGTCAGCAGAAGAACATTTGCAGATGAGCAGCACATTTGCCATGCTACAAGGTCACTGTGCTGGCTCTGTGTTAGCCTGGCTTGCTGCGGTGGTAGCTGATGGCAGCTGCCTGGTGAGGGTCTGATTTGGGGTTTTATACCTTTGAGCTTTGGCTCCTACTTTAAAATATTGCAAGTACTAATTAGTGGAAGAATGGAGAGGTTGTGGCCGACTGCTTGGACAGTGTTTCCCCTGAGAATGGCTGCCTGTGGAGAAGGGATGTGTGAGAACACAGGCTTTCCTGTATTCTGCCTCCCACTGCAGATCATCGTGAGCAGAGCTTGCCACAATACTCTTTTCATTGCACTTGCTGAATCAAAAGTACTGTCTGGTGCTAATGACAAATCAGCAAGGGTCACTTGAGCCAAAATTGTCCCCAGGCTGCGCAGGCTGCAGGGTAATGGGCTCTTGACAGAGTGCAGAATTAACCCTTTAAATATGTTGATATCCAGGGCTTTGAATTTTTTAATTATAATTTTTAATTGATTTGGGCAATCATCCCTGGTAGTTGATAACTTTTTGATTTTGAGTATGTTCTTAGTTGTACTTAGCTGCTTTGTGCCCCTCTTCTTTATGGGAATAAAATGTTACTTGGTGTGTGGAAATGGAGTGGGGGTGTCCTTGTGCAGAAATGATGGAATATCTTTTCATTTGGCAGTGGAAAAGAAGAAGGAAACGATAACTGAATCAGCAGGCCGACAGCAGAAAAAGAAGATAGGTAAGACTGGTGCCTCAGGAATGGGGGAAAGCTGAGAAACTTCTGGAAGTGATGATCCTTTCCTTCCCTCCAAAACTGTTTATTCATTTGCCTTGCTCTTCCAAGGCAGGAGCCATCCAGCCTCCTGATGATATTGCTTCCATGGGCAGATCACTGAGAGGAGCTGCACCTCTTGCTGAACTCATTGACTTTCTCTTCCACTTTAGCCATGATTGTTATTAATTTTTGTTGTCAAAGCTCTTTGCAATGGCAGCTTGCAATAGCTGTAGGACTGTATGGTTGTAATTTTTGGGTTGGTTTTTTTTTTGCCTCATTTGAACACTTCAAATGAGCTGAAGGCATTTATGTTGACTGTAACTGTGCATAGATATGTTTCAAGTTTGATAAACTAATTTTGCTCAATTTTAGGCAGTGACTTATTTTTCCATTCTTTTTCATTGTCAATAAGCCTAAGTCTTTCTGGGTAAAGGTAACTCTAAGTCCTGAACTAAACAGTAGCAGGGTAAATAGATGTTTAAGGGATGTGAGCTTTAGGAAGTTCTATTATCTTCAGGACTTGCAACGTGCAGCAAAGCTCAGTTAAGTGATTACAGAAATCATGGCAGGAACACTTCTGAGAGCTCCTGGGAGTTGGTTTCCTCATTCCTCTGTAACTCCAGGTAGCTGGATTAGTCATTTGATCTGTACAAAGCTTGGGAATTATAAACACATCTTCAAACAGTTCTTCCTAGGTAGAAAACCTGTTGTCGTTAGATTCCTGAAGGGACAGGAGCCAAAATGCTTCCTCTTGTGCATTTTCAGTTCTTAATCTTGAATAATCCCTGTGTGGGATGAACACTGCTTGGTGGATAAGGCAGCTTTGAAAGTGACCCTATATAACAACTGCACATACATAATATTAAAAAGTGTGACAGGGACTTTTTTGCAGGGCACCATCCAAGCTGTGTTCCTAGCAGACAATATTTTACTTGTGCTTGGACTAAACTAATAAACAGTAGAATCTGAGGAATTCAGATGCTCCACCAATTTTTTTATACACTGAAATAATCTTGTTTTGCAGATGTAAAACAAAGCACAAAGGGACTAAGATCAGAACTTAGGAAGTGACCACTGATTTTGTTTGCTGTGATGCTTGCTGGCCAAGCCTAAGATACTGAGACTGATGTTTTTTTTTTTTTTTAAATTTTTCCAAGGCTGTGTAACTTCAGTGTCTCATTTGTTTTCAGGCAAAGCCAAATTCTTGATGTTTCTGAAAAATCAGGCCTTAAATGTCAAGCTGGACTTCCAGAAAATGACTCACAGCTGTTAACTGCTTTTGAAATCTCTGATCTCAGTAACTCAAATCATTCTGCAAGATGTGGCATTGTTGTAACAGCAAATTTTCTTGTGCTGTAATTCCTCCAAATTCTACCATTTTAGTTAACAAAAAACCAAATATTGACTGAGGTTTTATGGTTACGTAGCAGCTGTGGCACAGACCTGCCTCAGTTGCCATCTGTTCCATGTACAGAATAAGACAGGAGGTGTGTGGAGGATATTTCTTGGTTTCATAAGGGATGAATCATGCATGTGCACAAGGAGGTAGGGTGAAAGTTGCAGGAGAAGGCTTAATTTGGTGCCTATGAAACTTTGGTTCATTTTACACGTAAAAATTTCAGTCACGTTCTGTCTTAATCACCTTTGTCGCTGCTGAAACAGGATACCTTTAACATTGTGGTGTAGGTTTTTGTCACTTCATCTTAAGAAGTTCATTTGTTAGCTTAAACTTTGCTCCTGCTTTCTGTGTCCATGAAGAAAACTGGCATTACCAGGAATCCACATGAGTGCTGGATGGACAGCAAAACTGAAACAAAGCAAAAACACCCACAATGCTGGCAAATCTGTATCCTCATGATTTGTGTTCCAGTGTGCAGAATAAGACTTTGGACCCCAGGGTGTTGCTTGTTGCCACAGTTCTCTTTCTCTGTGCCATTAGCCAGTTGTACAACAAAGTACTTAACAGGCTGTCTCTGTAAGACTTGGGCAGGAATAGGCCATTTATGTGGCGTGGTAAGACAGCCAGAGTTTGTTTGGAATTTGTAGAAATAGGTGAGAGACAGTGGGACCAGGGCTGTGTACTTTTCACTGTGTAACCTTTAGCCTATCTAAAAAGATGGTTAGTTATGTAGCAGAGGGGAAAAAACAAGTATTTGTGCCAAATGTGATTCCTGAAGAACTGGCCTGAGGTTGCTGAAATGTCCCCAGAACAAAACTCTCCACCTGGGTCAGGAAGCAGGTGTCTGGAAAGTTCCTGCCAGAGTGGATAGTTTGTAGCTAGGAGCGATTGAAAATAGCAAAGAGGATTATAAGAAATTGGGTAGGGGTGTTGCTATTGCTTTCCATAACACACCTATGGAAAGTCCCTGTGCTTAGCAGGGGTTTGAGAGAAAATTATGGAGCTTCTGTGTTGTAGGCCTCTTGTCCTGAAACTTCAGTGGAATCCCTGGAAACTCACATGCTGGGTAGTCTTTGACAGTCCTCCTGCATCCCTGCCTATTCACTCACGCTGTCCTTTGGATATTCCTTCATCATGCACACCCTTCCTTCAGCTGGGTGTTGCTTCCAAGCCCTGGCTTGCCCCTCTGGATCCTCAGTCTGAGAGGAGCACAAGGGGACATGGGACAAGAAAGGTGACAGGTAGTGGATAATGCTTGAGGCCAGAGCAGTCCTCCCATCAGGCACATGGAAAATGCCCTCTCGGATCTCTGAATATCTGAAGTTTGTGGTGACTTAAGGACAGACTAAACTTCCAAAGCAGTATTTTAAAGTATTTCCTGCAAAGCACAGTACTTCACACATTACTGAATTTCATGTAGGAAATCTTTCACCTTTGAGAATCTCCTCAGTGTGACAAGGGTCCAAAATTTGTTACTGAAACCAGGAGGATGTTGGTGCTGCTGAGGTGCAGTTCCCAGCTCTGTGTATGGTTTCCAAGTCCCTTCTGTCACCTCCCAAATGAAATATTTAGTTATACAACACATTTACAGTGGTGTACAGCAAATTGACACTGCTTGCTTTGGGAACTGTGATATAGGGGCACTGTCTGTGTTTTCTGGCAACAGTGTTGATGCTACTGTGTTAGTTGGTTGAGTTAGCAAATCTGACATTGGGTGCATTTCTTTCAAAAGTGCTGAATGTGTGATTCCAGCCGCCTCCTCTTTTTGTGCCAGCCTTGCTGCATGTTGCTGTGGTGGAGAAATGGTTGGCTATGTACAGTTTTTCACTTTCTACTGTCTGCCAGAGAGAGCTGGAGTTGATTTTGGAAGTGTTATTTGTTTGCAGAGCCAAAAAGGTTAAATCTTCCTGGAAATGAAAACACTCTGGTTTCTAGGTTGACAGAACTGATTATAACTGTTGTTTTTGTCTTTGCAGAGAGACAAGAAGAGAAGCTGAAGAATAACAACAGGGACTTGTCAATGGTATGAAAATTAAAGCCAGTTCCCAACATCTGAAGATATCAGTCAGTTTTCCAGTAGAAAGGCTTTGTTCAATTGGCAGTCATAGCTTTTTTTTCCTCCTGAAAGGTCCTTCTGGATTTTCTCTAATAGCTACACATTTTAGTGTGAGCCACAGAGTCCTCCAGCAGCTACTGCCTCATCTCATGCCAAACCTTAGCCATTTTCAGCTTTATAAATGTCCATGATGTTTTCAAAGTAGAATTAATTTCTCTGACTTCATGTAATTTCAGTTATTGTAATGATCCCCTGCTGATTGGCTGTATAGGCTTAAAAAAAAGAGAACCTGTAAGAAGGTAACAGGACAATTCTTGAGCACTTCTTGATTTTGTCCCCCTGAAGCAACTCCTCACTTCAGTGGCCCACTCTGTTGACTAAACTTATCTTTGGGAGTTCTCCAGTCACATTTATAATCCCTTTGCCTTCTGGGTCATCATTTTACCTTGTGTGTATTTCAGTGATCTGTACAAAGCCTGTTCATGAGGGTGTAAAATCATAACACCTCAGTGTAGGCCTGTTGTTTTGATTACCTCTGACCTTTCTGCCTTGCAGGTTCGAATGAAATCCATGTTTGCCATTGGCTTCTGCTTCACTGCCTTGATGGGAATGTTTAACTCCATGTAAGTTTCATCTTCCTGGATTTTTTTCTTAAATTTTTATGGTGAATATATTCTCTATCTTCCCTTTATCACCTGAAGTGTTGCAGTGATGGAGTCCAGCCAAGAACCATAACTAATCTGTATAAAGTGGATCAATATTTCATAGGAAGATGGGATCGTTTGGTCACCACACACACATTCTACTCAAGAAGGAACAGTGAATACTGAAGACAATCAAACTGAACAAATTGCATTCAGTCTAGACACAACTCTTAATACCCTTTCTGTGTGGGAAGATCCTGATTAGGGCAAGTTTGGTAGATGTCAGGCAAGCAGCTTCAGTCTTGAGCTGCTTTGGCTTCACCATAATAGTGTGGCCAAAGAATGCTCTTGCATAACTGTGTCAGCTCCCTTGCCCTTAGAAATGAGCTGTAATTGCAGAGTTTATTGTTGCCTTACATAAGATGATCAGAGTCCAGATAGTAACAGGTCCAGGCATGGGCTTCAATCTTCCTTTGTTTTAAAAGGGACCTGGGATAGGTCTAATTTAAAAAAAAACAAACTGGTTTACATGGTTATAGACAGCTTTGGTTCAGATATGCAAATCTGACAGACTTGTACTTGACTTCTAGAACTTGATTCACTTAAAATGTGAATTGTTGGCTGTTAAATCTGAAAATGACATGAATGTGATTAGGGTAACCTTCAGGAGGCTGCTTGGTATTTGGGCACTATACTTGACCTCCAAGTAGAAGTTTACACTGTTGGGCACCACAGCCTTTGGCCTCTGTGCTGGCAGTCCTCAGGATACAGTCAGTTGTTATTTTACTGGAGATCTGTGGGTGGATAAATTGCAAACTTGGGGTAACATAATAACAGAAGTGCCACTGTGTGGATTCTTTATTTATTTATTCAGCTTAGACTTCAGCATCTAGTGTTCTCTGGGTGCTGGGAAACCGAGCAAAGCAACACAGCACTGAAGTACTCTGAAATTTGGGTGCAGTCTTGAGTCACTGATGTCTCATGTCACTGCAGCCCTGAGCAGGGCAGAAGGTGCATTGTGAGTCATGTCCCCAGCAACAAGGTGTCTGAGGGGGGATTTACAGGGCTGCACTTGAGGCCTTCAAGTGCTTACCTTGCAATTTGGGTGCAATACAAACATCACCGCCCCCGCCTTTGAAAGAAACCGAAAACCAAAATTAAAAGGCTTTGCTCTCCTCTACCCACTTTTCTAGAGCGGGAAGAGGCAGTTGTTGTGGGTATGCTGTGCCTAACAAGTGTCACAGAGCTGTAAGTTTATTAAGAGCTGTAGGAAGGAATTTATTTAGGTTAAATCCTGTATGTCTCCTCCTTCCATAGATACTAGCCAAACAAAAAAAAGAAACCAATAAACTTTAAAACCACCACATTTACTTGTCTTGTTCCTCTTTTGAGGATTCCTGCCCACAGAGATCATGCTACCAGGCAGACACTTGATGTGACCCTTTGGGCATATATTTCCTTTACTGCCTCTTTTAGAGGGAGCATGAACTGCAGGAGTATCCAGAGAGCTCACTGATTGTTAGATCTGAAATAGCTTTCTTGCTAATAGCTGAGGCTGTTGAATTAAAAGCTAGAGGTTTGGCTGTCTGGCCTTTGGGGCTCCATAATTAAATCTTTGCTCCATGTCTCAGTACAAAGTAGCCAGTGGCCCTGAATCAAATGGCAGCTTTGGTGGGTGGTACCTGCACTGTCTGAGGCTGGCCCGGGTTTGATGGAGCTGGTTCTCATGTACTGTCAGTCCCTTGGCAGAGTGTAAAGAGCAGCTGCTTGTTGCAGGAAGAGCAGCTTAGCTGTGGATTCAGGAGGCTCTTAGACTGCCTCTTCTCCCTGCTGTTGGTTCATCCGTGGAGGCACTGTGGGTGTGGTATGAAAAGGAGAAAAAGGGTGGCTGAGACCTGCAATGACTGCAGCCATGTTTGCTGCATTTTCTGCTCTTGAGTGAGGTCAAGGCTCCAAGGCACAAAAGGAGTAGGAATTGTGTGAAAGCAGCAGGTTGTGCCACCCTTTGGACAATTACTATGCAACTGCTACTACTCTGTAGCTGAGCACGTCATGTTTGCCAACTGCCAGCTTAGCCAAAATGGGAATTACTGGGATTACCTGCTCTCCTTAGTGTGTCAGTAGTAATGGGACAGCCGGTTGGACCGTGCTGGAAGGAAGTGTCAAGAAGTCTGCTTTAAACCCAAGGAGCACAATGCTGTGCTCAAGACAAGCAGCTGAATGAATAGGGATTTAAAAGGCAGCAAGATATGTAGCAGTGGTCACCTCTGAGCCACCAGGGATTCCTTCTGGGAGTGAAATTCTGTGTGTCTCAATTCTCTCTTGCCAGAAACTTTTTAATGCAATCAATTCTCTGCCTTACTCTAGGAGTTGTGCATTTCAGTACCTCTTCATAACTGTGAAACCTGCTGGAATTAAAAGCAGGTACCTTGGGGTGCTACTGCTGAAGTACTTGTCATTCTCCCAGCAGGAATAACGCAGAATTTGAAGCCACTGGGGGATGTTACAGGGAGATAAACATCCGTTCTGAGCTCTTTTGCCAAACTGCCTGCGAGATGTAAACAAAGTTGGCGTGTGTTTGAGCTGTAGCTGTGTGAATGCATCTCCACAGGAAAGAAGGCTCATTTAGGAGCTCTTGAAACAAGAAACACCTGTTCGAAAATCAGCACACGCAGAGAAAAGAACATCCAAATATGCACATGCTGATGAGGCATCATACACACTTACTTCAAAAGATTGGGTTGACTGTCTGGCTCGGGAGAAATCTTTGCAAACCAGCCAGAATTCACACTCTGCCTGATGCCCTGGAATGTGGACCTGGAGGAATTCCAGGAGCAGGACATGCCGCTTGGAATATGCACTATCATCCTGCCTCTGCACTGCCTCGTCTTCAGAGCTAATGCAGAGAAGACTGGGGGTATTAAAAGTGTTCTGCTGATGGCCCTCTTGTGCTGAGGACCATGGTTGCTCCAGGAAAGAAAACAGTGTCTTTTGATTTATTCTCTGCTTAAAAAATTCTCTTTTACTTAAGGCAGAGTCTGTCTTGTTGCAGTAATTGCAATACAGCAGGGTGGCAGTCATTCATCTTTTATTGAAGTGCTGACTGTGTTTTGGGAACCGATCTGCTAAATTTGACTGTTAAATAAAATGCACCAGAAAACTGCAGAATACCATCCAAGATTTTATGAAACAACAGCTTGTCCAGTCTATCACTTGAATCACTAATGAACCTCTTTGACTACAGCAAAACTGTTATTGAGGGAAGCCTCCTTCCTGGGTGGATGGTTGGGTGAGAGACGTGTATTTAGTCTCCTTGGTGGAGTGTAGGGAGAGGTGGGCTGGAGAAGGCAGCAAGGCTTTTTAGTCTTTTATGTGGTCTCTGGTCTGCTCTGGTGGCCTGTTGAAGATGATCACTTGTTCTTTCTATATCTGAATGCTCTTTTACTGTCTCCAGTTGTGATCCAGTGCTCTCTTTTCCAGATTTGATGGCCGAGTGGTGGCAAAACTGCCATTTATCCCCCTCTCATACATCCAGGGTCTCTCCCACCGCAACCTGCTGGGTGAGGATTACACCGACTGCTCCTTCATCTTCCTCTACATTCTCTGCACAATGTCAATCAGACAGGTGAGCACGTTGCTGTCTCTCTCATGTGCCTGGAGCAGGGAAAACACATCCCCATTCAAGAAGAGGAATTAGTGCTGCTGTCCAGTATTGCACATATAATCTTCGATCCCCTTGTGGTTTCTGTGTTTGCCTTCATTTCTAGGCCACATACACAAAGCAATTCTAGGTTGGGATCATAGGAACAGGACTGGCTTGGAAAACTTGGCTGGAGACTTGCACCAGGACTCTAGGACAGAGTGGGCAGGAATGGATTCCTGACCTGTGTGATAACTTTGTGGATTGCCATACCAAGAGCCTGTCTCCATCTGAAGCCAATCTAAACCCCTTTTTTAGTAATTATGACTTTTACAGTAATGTGTACATCTTTACAAACAATGGCATCTTTAGGGGAAGCTTCCTTGGTGATTTGCAGTTCTGTAAAGATTTTATCAGTCCATGAAGTTGCTAGAAAAGTGAGGAAAGTTAAACCTGCTCTTTTTGGGTTTGTCCTTCCTGTTTTTGCTGGCTGCCTGACTTTTTTTTTTGTCAGGGTCTTAACAACTTTACCTTTAGTGTCAAGTCTCTCCCAGTCTCAGGGATGTGACACAGAGAGGGAGGTCTGGTATGATAAGCCAAGAGGAGGCTCTACACAGCTCTCCAGATAAGCCTGTAGTCCCATCTTTTGAAAGAGGGTGAGGTTACAAGTGAAGATAAGGGGAGTGCCTGTTCAGGAAGGTTCTCTGGCAACTTAAGTGGCAGAATGGCTGGTGAGGACAAGAGGGCCTTCTCAGTGCAACCAGAAGTTTACTTTGTTTTCCAAATTTCCCCAGAGTGCAGGGGATAAGTTAATGGGCTCTGGGGGCTGGATGAATGCTGGTGCAACTAACTGCAAATTACCTGCTCTTCTGTATTTCTATTTCCTTTTTCTTTGATCTGCTTCCTGAATTCTTGCTGCTTTTCTCCTTGACCCACTTGTTTTTACTTGTGGGGTGCCAAGGGACTTGCAATGACTTAAAGCAGATCAGCAAAGGGAAGTGATGTGTTATGCCAGCTGCTGTCAGAAGTTGGGATGAGCTTCATGGAGCAGCTCCATAACAGAGACTTCATTTAGTCACAAAGTACATGCTAGTGAATGGAATTCTCCATAACCTTTTGTATTGGATGCTTGTGTTGAAATGGATCTGTGTCTGGTCCTATGCAAAAGCAGGTAATGAATCATGGAATAATTTATGTTGAAAGGATCACTTGGAGGTCATTGGCCCACCCTTCACTCCAGGCAGGCACAGCTTCAGAGTACCAAAGGCCAGGGGCTTTCTCACTGTTTGCTGCAAGACAAATTTTCACTTCCCAGTAACTCAGGAACTGGAGCAGTGTTTGCTGCTTTGAAAGAAATGAGGCATTTTTAGCTCTTAAGATCACCTTCCAGTGTTTCTGGAGTGCTGTGGTCTGATGCTGTTCCTTCAAGCAACCTTGTCTGATGCTACTCTGTGCTGCTCACCTGTTACTTGGGAAGTACTCTTTCCAATGTTGCAAATTACATGAAACTAAATAGCACTGCCAGCAAGATTTTTTTCTGCACTCATCTGGTTGATTGGGGAACTCCCTTGCTGAAAAATCCCCACTTTTGTCCAAAAATGTAATTCCTGTGGTTAGTTCTAGTCCCGGGCATTTCCTGATGTTTCATGTGGTGAAATTGGTGGACGGCATGAACTGAGGGGCAGAAATGCTGAGCTGTTTGCAGTGGGTTGGGCTTTCAAGAGAAATTCTGGGAAAAAAAAAATTGCCCTTGTGCTTGAGAGTTCATGCTGGAGGCCCTGTGGAGGAGGGGAGTTCAGTTTATGGCTTTGGAGAAGGGTGTTTTGCTCTGAAGTTTTGCTGCAGTCTGCATAGTACTGCCTTATCTCTGTGATCATGGTTAACGATTCCTGCAGGTCTCCAGCTGTCAGGCAGTTTCTTCCTCCTTGCTACCTGGAGGGAAGGGCAGGGGCACTTTAGTTTGCTCAAAAAGTAGAAACCAAAGTTATGATTGCTGCTGGCATCCTGCTCCTGACTTTATTGCTATTGGAAAGAGCCTAGGTGATAACAGCATTGGGAAGAGGACTTTGAAATGCTGTGAGAGGCCAGGGGAGAGGGCATAAAAGTAATTAAGGGCTTAAAATCGTGCCAAAGACTTGCACTAAGTGCATTCAGTGACCTTAGAGGTGAAAGTTTTGTGATACTTTGTATTTCACTCTGTTCAGAAGGGGAAATCTTGCCATGTTGGCTTCAAAACAGCTGCTAGCCCAAGGAAGGAGACCTGCTGTGGAAGTTCATGTCTGACTTGATGCTGCTGACACAAGAGGAGGACTGGAGATATACCAAAAGTCAGGGAACAGGTTGCAAACAAGCTAAGGAGATCATACATCCTTCAGCCTTCCCTGGAGTTGCCTGGGAAGGGATCAAAGGCAGGGAAGAGAGATGTTCCTGTGGAGCTCAGGGGTGGAGGAACTGGGGTGTGTGAAAAACCTGATGGGAAATGCAGGGGAGTACATGAGGGTGGGAGACTTAACTGAATGGTGATTAAACTGACATTAGTGGGACAGGCAAGAGCAGCATCAGGCAGTCTCTTCATGGGGCCCTCAGGCATGTGGGGGTGATAAACTCTTCAAACACTGGGAAACTTGCTGCCTGTGACCTGGCCAGCATCTCCCAAAATAGTCACCTCACAGTGAGTAACTTCCTTTGCGCTGTTCCCAGCTCTCCCTGGCACGTAAATCCTGTCTCCCAGTTCCTCCTGCCTTCCTGTTTGGAGAGAGGAGGGTTGCTGGGAGAGGCCTTCCAAGGGTCCTTGAGCTGCTGGGTTTCAGCTGGGAAAGTCTGCTGTTGGGCTGGGCGGGAGGTTTAATGTCAGGGTTACATCCTCTGTCCCCGCTCCTGGTTCTGAGCTCCCAGCCTTCACCTGTGCTCTTTGGGAAGAGGGATATGCTGCTGTTCCTCGGGCGTTTGCTGGTCTGACTTCCTTTTCACACACATCTGAACTGTAGATTAGGCTGCTTCTCACTGAAATGTGTTCCCAGTGGGAAGGGGAGCCAGCAATTATCCCTACTGCCAGGAGTGCACTTTCCCACAGAGCGTGGTCTTGGGGCAGGGAGCCACTTGCTGCCTTGAGGCCCCTTCTGGGTTTGAAGACAAAAGCAGAAGCAGCTCCTGTCCTTCCTGCAGTCATTCGAGGGAAGATCAGAAGGGCTCGGATGAGGAATTTTGGTTTTTAGTCTTCCCTCCCTGCTCCTGAAGGTAATGGTCATGTTTCTGTTGGAAGTAAACTCTGCAGACTCCCTTGTGCAAGGTGGCCCACAGCAGACAGGAGAAGGTTTCTGCTGAGCCTTGCCCCATCCCTGGTGTTTCCAGCTGTGTAGACTTCAGGATTGCTTTCCAGAAAAACTTGCTGTGGAGCTAGCGCATGATGTTCTCTGCCTTCCACAGCATGGAAGGGACTACATGGAAGTATAATGCTGGAGAGTGACTGTAGTCTGGAATTCACATACACATTGTCATCTCCCTTCCTCTCAGAACTGTTCAAGCACCACAGTTCTCTCTCTCCTTGCTAAAAGGTACAGGTCATAGGCAGCACACACATCCTTGGTTCCATGGATGCTCTGCTAGGATCTCTGCTCCACGGGTGAGCCGGGAGGACTCTGACAGGATCCTGGTCCTGCCTGCTGCTGGCTCTGCAGCACCCTCTGGTGTTACTGGATCTGTCCCTTGACTGCTCCTGTTTCCTCCTTTGTCCATTGCTTCAATAAGGAAACGCCGAGAAGAGGAACCTCATGAAGGAGTTAAATACCCTTATATGTATTTATTTGCTAAACATCAGCCAGTGGCTGGTTTATGTAGGCCATGGATTAAATCTCATGTAATACCTCTTCAAATGTTCCCCTCCTTTACTGTCATGCTTGCGTGTGGACTGAAACCTTCCTTTTCGTAATCTCCACCTGGAATGATCCTTGGTTGATTTTTATTTTAATTTAGCTACTGTGGAATTACAAAACTATCTGCCTTTTTTTCTGTTTTTTTTAGTTTATTCTCCTTCCACCAAAAAAATGTTCAAGAGCTCTATGACCTTGCTGTCTGACCTATCCTGACAGTTATTTTGAAGAGGACACTCGGGTTTGAAGAGAATCCTCCTTCCTCCTTTTGTTGTCTCAATAGCCAGGACTCAGCTGGTGACATGAGGAGGACACAGTTGTTTTCTTCTTTCCCTGTTATGCAAGCACTGCAGGAGCAGCATCTTGAGCTGGGGTTCCTTGCAGTGAAGCATGAAGCCCAAACAACTGGTGGCTCTTTATAGTCGCACTGTTGCAAAATTTAGAAGATATTTCACAAAAATCAAGAAAAATATCAAATTTAAATATTCTGCTGTTATTTCTTTTTTGTTTAGCTTATGCCTGGCTCTGCTAATTAATTCTTCCCCTGTTTATTGTTTTCCACTGAAATACCCTGCTCAGATGCAGATGAGGTCATCTCAATAGTCAGGTTTTGGGGTTTGCTACATATGTCGTGTTACCCTGCATGTCTCCAGCACCCCATTGTTCTCTCAGCAGCACTAGCATTCATGCTAATTCTGTGCCTAAGCTCCTGGCTTGGACTTGGCACCCACTCTGGTTGCCATGCTGCTGACCCAAATTCTGGCTGCATTAGGAGAGAGCCTTCCTTGCCAGCTTGCAGACCCTCTGGCTCTGAGGGCTGCCATCAGCAGTGCTTTCTGGAACTTGGGAAAACCAAGGGCTGTGTGGTTCTGCCTGTGAGTAGTTGTTGGGAACCTGCTCCTGAGTGTGCACTGCAGTTAAATTACTGAGATATTTTAGGTTGATTTTTAAACCATCACGCGTGTAAAGACATTAACAAGGTACCTGCCAGCTGGAAGTGGAAGAAAATCCTCAGCCAAAATGTGGATTTGGTAATCAGAAGCTTTTTCTGAGGTGGAGAATAGGGGCCTAGCTCTAAATGTGGCTGTTGTGGATGGTTGTCTGGCTCTGTCTGCTCTGTTGTGCTAGGTGGATAAGGCTATGTGGGTGAGAACCTGAATCTGTTGAAACTAATGGGGAGGTTTTACTTGTACTACTTGAGAGGGTCCAGTGGAGGGCACAAGGATGATTTGGGGTCTGGAGCATCTCATTTATACAGAGAGACTGCAGGAGGGGGGCCTGTTTAGTCTGGAGAAGAGAATGCATAAATATCTCAAAGGTGGGTGCCAAGAGGATGGTGCCAGATTGTTCAGTGGTGCACAGGATGAGAAGCAAAGGCCATAAATTAAAACACAAGAAATTTCACCTCATCAGGTGGAGGAAGAACTTCTTTACCTTGAGGATGGCAGAGCACTGGAACAGGTTGCCCAGTCTCCCTCTCTGGAGACATTCCAAACCCACCTGGAGGTCCCTGTGTCACCTGCCCCAGGTGACCCTCCCTTGGCTCAAGGGTTGGAATGGATGGTCTCCAGAGGTCGCTTGCAACCCTAACAATTCCGTGATTCTGTAAGCAGGAATTGGGGTTTCTCCTCTTTGCCTCCCTCTTCATGATCTGACAGTGTCCTACTCTTTGTTCTTGTTTCTGCAGAATATCCAGAAGATGCTGGGTCTTGCTCCCTCCCGGGCTGCCACCAAGCAGGCAGGAGGCTTCCTTGGCCCCCCACCTCAGGCAGGGAAGTTCTCCTAAAGCACAGCCTTCAGGGAAGCAGTGACCAGTGCATAAGACTGCCTTTGGGAGATTACAGGACAGGATTTTGCACCAGGCATCACCTGTCCGAAACCAGGCTATGCAGTATTGAAATCATCACCCGTTTGGAGTATTCCACCAGCAGTTGTTCGCTCATCAAACCAAGCAACCTCTCAGAAGATAACTCGACCTTTTGTTTCTGAGAAATAAACGGCATGGGCATGTTAATTCATTAATTAATGTGTCTTGATTGGGTGCTGGAGCGCCGCCCGTGGCCGCGCGTTCGGGCACGCCCCGGGATGGGGCGGGATCCTCGGCCCCGACAGGGGAAAAAGCATCGGTGGAGGAGGCGGCGCCTCTCGCCGCGGCGCCTCTCGGGATCCCACCGATGTTGGCACAGACCCGGCTGCCCACCCTGCTCCTCCCCCGGCTCTGCGCAGTCGCTCCCAGCCTCGCCATGAGCAGCAAGACCGGCACCGTCACCATCCAGCAGCCCCTCAACTACCGCGGGGGCAGCCGCGTCCAGCCCGCTGACGGCGGCCAGCTGGAGGAGGTGTATGAGCCGGCCACAGGTACCACCTGGGGTGGGGGTAACCCCGCGATGGGCTGCACGGCAGAGCCCCCCTGGTATCCCCCTGGTACCCCCCTGCGAGGGATGGATGCGCTCTGCTTTGCACATCTCACCTGGGTACCACCTGTGCAGGTGTCCCGCACGCCCTGCTGCTCCCGAGCCACCGTGCCTTGGTGGCTGCGCTGCCTCTCTAGCCTTTGCTGGCACAAATCGGGTCTCGTTATCGGTCAGGCAAAAAAAGAAATCCAGTGGTGTCCGGTCTTGGCAAAACCCCACGATTTAAATATCTCTGAAGTTATTTATTTGTAGTTATCGGTACGTAGGGTTCGGTGGAATTGCTTCAGGAGTGTTTAAGCACGCTGAGGAATGTGTAGAGGAGTCCTGAAGATGGTGATAGAAGTGTTAAAACCTCCCCTGGGAAATATAGGAATTTTATAACAATGGGGGCTAACTAGGAACTGCTCTCTTAATTCAGACCAGCTGAAATGCAGCACTCCAACAAATTACAAATCAGTGGGTTTCAGTGGGAGCCGTGGGAGAAGTTCTGCAGCTCTTGTGGGTGGCTGGACTGAAGTGTTTGGAGTTTTGGTACAAGATAAACCCCTTTCTGAGCCCCTTTTCTGAGACTTCTATCTTACTTATTCCGTGTTTAAAATGTGTCTAGGTCGTGTGCTATGCAAGCTGCCCTGCTCTGGGGAGAAGGAAGTTGATCTGGCTGTGCAGAGTGCAAAGGCTGCCTTTAAAATATGGAGTCAAATGTCTGGCATGGAGCGATGCAGGGTGATGCTGGAGGCTGCCAGAATTATCCGGGTACGTTGTGGGAGCTCATTCCAATCTTTTAGGGAGAGGGGGGTTCTGTCTGTGAGCTTCCTTGTGGGTTATTGTGGCTTTCAGCAGGACTTCCAGAGCTCCAAGAGGAGCTCAGGAGTTAAAACCCACCTTTGGCCAGAAGAGACAGGAGGCTGCCTTGGGCAGGGCTTTGCTCTTATCATTGGATTCAGCGCCCATTTGTGCAGCTTCAGTCTTATCACTGGATTCAAGGCCAGTGTGTGCCTTCTCAGCTTAATTCTGTTAGAAGACATAAAACTGAAGCCATCCAGTTGCCATCTTACAGGGCTTGTGTGTCTTTTAATAACTCCAAAGATTAACTGAACGCGATTTCAAAGCTGAAATTGCATAACACACATTGTTGAACTTTTGGCTTGTTGGAGGCTGTTGTCATATGACTGGAGCGTGTCTTGGCAATAAGAGAAAGTAGGAATACTGGTTTTTATCAGATAATACACCTGGGAGAGGATACACATAAGCGAACTTTATCACAAACTCCTCTGTGAGATAACATGTTACTGGAGAGTTAATCTCCATCAAGGCACATATGTGTGAGAACCCAGACATTCTTTCCCCAGTGTGTATACGTCATGAGAAAACTGTTTTCTTTCTGCCAATTTCCTGCTCCTGCCAGACTTCCACAGCAGGATAATATTTCTGCCTGGGAGCTGGCCTGTCCCTAGCTGTGTTGCTTTGTCCTTCACTAAATCCTCTGGTTCCATCCCAATCTTGCTATTTGCTCTTCTTCCCAATTTAGTTCTGTGAACTCTAACTTTTGTTTGCCAGTGGGCTTCTAAGTTCATGTTTGTTCATGTCTTAGATAAACAGAGATGTTAAGCAAGACTGGACCTGCAATGAACCCAGGCACCTTTCTCTTTGACATTCCCCTGCACTCGATCACCACCATTGATATATAGCAATTGAGAATGTCCCTTTTGGAGATGACAGTTTCTCATGGCAGAGTCTTGTTTGGGATTTAAAGGCTTGGGAAGCAGCTGTCTCCTTGTGGAGTTCTGCTATGGGCTTCACTAACGTGTTGTCTCTGTCCTGTACCTCTCACAGGAGCAGAGAGAAGAAATTGCCACCATGGAAACCATCAACAATGGGAAATCCATCTTTGAAGCCAGGGTGGACATCGACATATCCTGGCAGTGCCTGGAGTATTATGCAGGGCTGGCAGGATCTCTGGCTGGTGAGGATGTTACTGGAGTTTCCTCTTTGCTCTCTGTCCCGCATTCCCTGGTAACTCTGATGGCACAAAGCCATTTATGCTGCTGATTTCTCTAAAGAGATGGACCATTCTTTTTTTCCTAAATATCTTAGAAGGATTTTGAGAGATCTCTACCTGATGCTGCCATGCTCTGTGGGCACTCACACACCTTCTGTGAGCTTGTTGGGGTAAAACTGTGTGTCTGTTCCCAGGCAAAGCCAGATCTGACCCCAGGGCACCGGTAAGAGAGGAAGGGACTTTGCTCTTTTCTACCTTCTGGATGTTTCTTTGCAGGTGAACACATCCAGCTTCCTGGGGGATGCTTTGGGTACACTCGGAGAGAACCGCTCGGGGTGTGTGTTGGGATTGGAGCCTGGAATTACCCTTTCCAGATTGCCTGCTGGAAAGCTGGCCCGGCCTTGGCTTGCGGTAATGGAGACCTGCCCACACAAGCATCTCTTCAAACCCAATGATCCTGTGGGGGAGAGTGATTTGGGGAGAAAGTCTAGGATTACCTTGAGGGGTTGAAGGATTAGTAGGACCTTCAGGCTGTTGCTCTGGCAGGAAGGGAAAGGAAATGAAAGCAGAAACATGTCAGATGTCAAGAGGGTGGGAATGCATCACAAAAATGATGATAACTTAGCTTTGTAGCCGAAGAGGAAGGTCTCTGGAAATGTCTGCAGGGCAGGACCAGCAGCCCTATCACCCCCAGCCCTTGCCAGCAAGAAATGCATCCCTTTGCTGGTTGGCAGTGATCAGCTGAAAGTGTTTCCTCCTCTTTTGGGGCAAACCTCTGGGATCTGTGGAGGCAAACTCATTTTGTGGGGTGGGGATTTTTTTTGTTTCTTCTAAAGCAGTTTGGGTATTAATCCCACCTTGCTTCTGGTTTCCCTTAGGCAATGCAATGGTCTTCAAGCCCTCTCCCTTCACACCCATTTCTGTGGTGAGGTTGGCAGAGATCTTCACAGAGGCTGGAGTGCCCAAGGGGCTCTTCAACGTGGTGCAGGGTGGGGCAGCCACGGGCCAGTTCCTCTGTCATCACCCAGATGTGGCCAAAATCTCCTTCACTGGCAGTGTGCCAACTGGCATGAAGGTAAAGGCACCTTTACACTTCAAGACAGAAGGGGTCTGTTGTCGATACCTCCCTGAGCTTTTCTGCATGAGTCTTGTAAAAACAGGGTGTGAGTTGGCATTTTTGGGATTGAGGAAGGGGGTGGCATGTATAGGGCCATGCTGGGGATCCAGTTGGAACTCCTTGGTCATCTTCCCTTCTTTCTNCAGGGCCATGCTGGGGATCCGGTTAGCCTGCTGGGCTTGGGCACTTGTTCCTTTCAGAGGAACCCCTTGGTCATCTTCCCTTCTTTCTTGGCAAAAGGGCCCTGCATGAGCTCTCCCTTTGCGTCTCTCTTTCCTCTCTCTCCATCAGCCTCCCCTTGGCCAGTGGGTCACTTGTTTCTTCTGTCCTTGGTTCCCTCAGATCATGGAGATGGCAGCTAAAGGGATCAAGCCAGTCACCCTGGAGCTGGGAGGCAAATCCCCCCTTATCATCTTCTCAGACTGTTCCCTGGATAATGCTGTGAATGGAGCCCTCATGGCCAACTTCCTTACTCAGGGCGAGGTTTGTGTCCATGGGCCAGGAATGGTCCTTCCCAGAGAGGCAGGGGGGGTTTCAGAATTGGGCAGTGGAGCCAGCCTGTGGCCTTTTCTAGTGAGGGATGCCCTAGAGCTCCCATCATGACATGCATGTCCCTGTGCAGTGTCAGAAAGGATTAGAAGGGATTCCCTTTCAGAAGCCAGGGCAGGGTCCCTTTCCTGGGCTCCAGTGTGGCACTGTGGTGTCCTCTGGAGGGGCAGCAGCTTCCAGTCTAGTGTGCTGAGCCGCAGCACTGTGGAGCTTTGTCTGTCAAAATTTGGGATATCCACACATGCTGCAGGTTTTGCGTGATCCTGTTGGCAAATTTCCTCAGTGGGGTCATTTCTGGGAACTGAGAAGACAGGTCCAAGTCTCTGCTGCTGGTGACCTGATGTGTTTTTGCCACCTGGTGGCATCAGAACCACTGTGTCCAGCAAGGACTGTTCAGTGCAGCCATGGGCTGAGGGTGATCTCGTGTTCCTTGCCCTCAGGAACTACTTAGCTGTTGTAGGAGCTGTGGAGGGGCTTTTCTGACCACCTCTGTAGCAGGATCCAAGCTGGGAAGGACTGGGGAGGGCTGTGTTTACTATTCTGAGCAGCCTGTCCTGTATCCCAGGTGTGCTGCAATGGCACACGGGTGTTTGTGGAGAGGAAGATCCTGGATACCTTCACAAAGGAGGTGGTGAAACGCACCCAGAAAATCAAAATTGGAGACCCACTTTTGGAAGACACACGGATGGGAGCCCTCATCAACCAGCCCCACCTGAACCGTGTGCAGGGCTTTATCAAGCAGGCAAAGGAGCAGGTAAGATTGTGATGCTGCCTTGTGACTGCCCTAAAATGTCTCTTTCTTGTGAGACAGATTGGCAGCTGCTTTCCTGCCATGTGCCTTCCCAGTTAAGCTGGATTGTTATGGTTGAATTACTTGATGGGTGTTTTGGGCCACTAGATATGTAAGTCTATGGGACATGATGGGATGCATTCCACAGTCCCGAGGAAATTGGATGATGTAGTTGCCAAGCCACTCTCCATGACACTTGAAAAGTCATGGCAGTCACATCCAGAGGAAGACCACAAAAATTATCAAAAGGCTAGAGCACCTCACCTATGAGGAAGGGCTGAGAGTTGGGGTTGTTCAGCCTGGAAAAGAGAAGGGACACCTGATGGCAGCATTTCAGTACATAAAAGGGGTTTATAAGAAAAATGGGGACAAACTTTTTAGCAGGGCCTGTTGGGATAGGACAAGGGCTGGGCAGAACTGCAGCAATTGAGCAGGATGCTCCTGGATGTGCCTGCCTACCTTCTGCTTGGCTCTTTTTCAGGGGGCAGAGGTGCTGTGTGGTGGGGACCTGTATGTGCCAGATGACCCAAAGCTGAAGAACGGTTACTACATGCGACCCTGTGTGTTAGGTATGATCCCTCCTGCTCACGGTGCTGTGGGCTTGTATGTGGATGTTGCTGAGTGTCTTCTAGCTTTGTCCAGCATAACCTGGCCCTGAGTATGTCCACAGTGTGGACAGGCACTCAAATGGGTGTACTAGAGAGAGGCTGCCAAGAACTGCACCCAGAGAAATCTCTGCTGTTGGAGGGTCTCACAGGAATCGTGCAGTTAGTGCCTTTTGAGATGCAGGGTGGGACTTGCTGCTCTGTAGGGAGGCTGTGCAGTGCTGAGCACTGTCTTGAAGGCTGTGTGGGTTGCTGAATGCGCAGGCTGTGCTGATAGCCCTTCCTCCTGAAGCACGTGTGCTCTGCCATGCTTCCAGGGAACTGCAAAGATGACATGACATGTGTGAAGGAAGAGATCTTTGGGCCTGTCATGTCCATCCTGCCTTTTGACACAGAGGAGGAGGTTTTGGAGAGAGCCAATGCCACCAAATATGGCCTGGCAGGTGGTGTCTTCACCAGGTATGACTGCTTAGCATTGCTGGAAGTGTTCTAGGGAGGGGAAGAGAAGGGAAATACTGCAGCAGCGTGATGCTCCTTGTGCAGTGCCTTAGCATGGGCATCTTCCAGAAAAGCTGGAGCAACAGATTGCCAGAAGGAAAATCTGTAAATGACTGTGTATCTCCTAGTTTTTCCTGAAGTGTTGGGTGGGCCCAGCTGTCCTTTGGACTCCTCCCAGCCTGTTCTGGCCTGCTGCCAACCTTTCTGCATCTCCAGGATAACACCAGGAGCCTGTTATGCTGCTCTTGGCCACATGCCCTAATCTGCATTGCTGGTGTCCTTGTCCTGCCCTCACAAATCAAACCCAGTTTTAGTGTCCCTGGGACTGTGCGCTGCATCCTTGGAGCAGAGTAGAGCAGGTTGGGCACCAAAAATGACCAGAGCCTGCTGGCCTGTCTCTGGTGGGATGTCACCTGGCAGGGAAGGAGGAGGTGAATGGGAAGGGATCCAGCTGAATTGCCGTTTCCCTGCAGGGATATCCAGAAGGCTCACAGGGTAGTGGCCGCTCTCAAGGCTGGGATGTGCTTCATTAACAACTACAACGCCAGCCCTGTGGAGCTGCCTTTTGGAGGATACAAATCATCAGGTGAGTTCTGTCTGACCTTCCCTGGTACATGCCAAATACAGGGTGTGTGAGTGGCACCTGGCACTGCCTGGAGCTGTGTTCTCACTTCTGGCTCTTCCCTGCAGGATTTGGCAGGGAGAACGGACGGGCAGCCATCGAGTACTACTCGCAGCTGAAGACTGTCTGCGTGGAGATGGGTGATGTGGAATCTGTGTTTTAGGGGCCCTGGGGCCTGCTCAGGGGAGCATCAGCCAGCTCCTGCCTGTCAGCCAGGGATGTGGATCATGTACACAGCACTAAAGTACTCTAAAATTGTCTGTGCCTGGGGGGAACAGTGCTGGAGCAGCATTTAGCCACCCTGCTCCTGCAAGGGGGAATGTCCACAAAGGGCTCAGCCCATGGGCCTGCTCTGTTCTGTCTGGTGGACAGAGGGAACCTCTGACCAGGAGCCACCAGTGTGGCTTTTGGCAGCAGCTCTTGCAGCTACGTAGGTGTTACCAGAAGTTTGTCAGTGGCCGAGGCCTGGCCCAGGCTGCCTCCCGTGCTGTGTGCCTTGATTCCTATTGCCTTCCACCCTCAGTCACCTTCAGTTTTGGCTCCCTAATAAGTAGGGCCCTACTCAGTACACATATAAACTCTTGGACACATTGATATCCTGTAGCTATAGGCTCTGTTTATTCTCTGGCTAGATAGAAGCCTTAAGGGTAGGATTGTTTATTCCCTCTAGCCTCCTTGTAATCATGAGTTTTGTTTTTTCTATCTATACCTTACTTACAACTGGGACAAAATATTGTGGGGAGGGTTGGCTGATGCTGCCTGGGACAGGCATGGCCCTGAGAATCACCTCCACACAGTAGTGGTAGCAATGGATAATGAAAGCTATTTTACTTCCTTCCTGTAAACTTACTGTTCTTTATACACGTGATGAAGAAACAACTTTAAATGTTTGCCTGCATCTTTTTTTTTAACAATCAAGTAAATACTAACTCTGGAACATCTTAGCACAGCGTGACATGAATTGAGGGGTCCAGAAATGGGGCTCCTGCTCTGTGGGTTAAACAAGTTGCAAGGTGGCTTTTCAGTCACTAAAATCATAAAAGCTGAAAAGACCATCTCTGCCTGACAGGTGGATTTCTGTAGTCCTACAAAATACCAAAACTACTCTGGAATTCTGCAGAGGTTAAAGAAAATGCTCTGTGACTTTAGAATGAAAATACAGAATTGACAACTTCATTTTATTGTATGAGAAAAGGAAAAAAACACAGGAAATGAAGTGTTCTAAAAGAGAACAGATCAAAACTCTCCTTAGCTTCTCAGGCAGCTATTCCCTTGGCAGATCCAGCCCAGGTGCTGGCAGGCTGAATGCACTCCTGTGCCCAGTAGCCCAAGGAGTGCCACTGAGCCAATGGCCCCTCTCCTTCGGTTTTTGGGATCTGGAAAACAGGCAGGTTTTGTCAGTTCAGCAGCCCATCACTAAGAGACTAGCCCATCCTGCAAATGGAAGGGGCAGCAGGAACTAAATATAAATCCCAAGGCAAAATAGAAGGCACCAGCCCAGGCCATGTGCCTACCCTCATAGCACAGCTATCCCGATTGGATGAGTGCTCTTCCCATCAGCAGGAAGTGTGTGCTGCAGCATTAGCAACCTATGGACCTGCACCCTTTCCTCCACACCCCACTGGAAGCTTTGTGCTGCCTCCTCGAGGTGAGCTGGAGCAAAGAGCCCCAGCTCACTGTAGGAGAATTGAGTTTCCATGCACCCAGTGTGTGCTGCAGAGTAAAGACCCACCTCCTGTGTAGTAGCCATAGGCATAAAGGATTCTCCCAATGATCCAGGCAATGCCAAGCCCCGTGGCAACCCGCTGGGGAGAAAGGAGAAGCGTTAAAGTTTTGGAGACTAGAGCAAAGTCATGCAGGCAGCAGGTGCTGAATCTCATTTCACAACTGTCCAGCTGGTGAGCCAGACAAGGGCCAGAATCTTGGAGGCAGCTCTGCCCCAAGTCAGGAGGTGTTCCAGATGTCCCCCTTGCCTCTTAATTTATAGCTGGCTTCCATTTTCCAGATGTACCTATGCTGCTTCCTTCTGTCTCCGAAAAGGAGTGTTCAGGAAGGACCTGATTTGTCTTCTGGTGGCAAAACAAAGGTTTTGGCCTCTCCTACACACCTGCTTCCTCCTGAGTCATCTGTATCTTTCAGTAAAAAAGAATCCAGGTTTTTTTGACCACCTTTGGCAGGGCTTGGAAGAACCAGGCAGGGAAGGATGGAGGGACCCTTCCCACTTGTGGACTGTGACTGCTTTGCTTTGTCCAACAAGGCATCATTAGGGAAAGGAAAGGGGTCTAATAGCTGAAACAGCAGTAAGGAGTTTAATAAATACATGTGATTCCCTGCACAACTACATTTTTAGAAGGGGCACTGCTTGCTGTGGCTAGTGAAGGGGCTAACTTGGCCTCCTGCCCAAGTCAGGCAGCAAGAGCAGAGTTGTGTCATTCAGACCTGCACCACAGTGTCACTTACCGGGTGGTAGATTCCACCAGTGCTTAAAAAGAACAGGAAGGCGGGGTAAACTTCCAATCTGAAAATGAAAGTGAGGAGGTTGTGTTTGTGCTCAAGTTGCTTACAAAGAGGAAACTCCAGAAGGGCAGAAGCTGTGAGCATTCCCTCCCAAGGGCTCTTTGGGCCTGTGCTCAGTGCTGTGGCTGAGGAAAGAAGGGATCTGACCCTGCACAGACTTTCCCCAGCCTGTGCCTCCCTCCAAGGCCACCTCTTTCCATTTTGCACCCTAAGTCACAGCTAAACACTACCCAGGAGTTGTACCTCCAGCACCCCTCTGATGTGCTGTTGCAGCATGTCCACAGGACCTGGGTTGACTTTGGCCTCTCCCCAGGGAGACCTGGACAGCACAAAGATCAGCAGCCTCTTCTGGAAGCAAGACTCCTTGTGTCTTAAGACCCACCCATGGAAGCAGATTGCTGGGAACTGGGAAAGAGGAGGCTGCTTCACAACCCTGCCTCACAGTTTAAGGCATGGGAAAGAGCCAGCACAGCCTTCCTGCTAAGCATTGCAGGGCTGTGTGTTGTCCTGAACCGAAGCACGTGGCAGCAGCACTTCTCTTGCTGCAGGTCCTGCCCCACAGCCCTGTATGTTTCTCATACATGTTACTCACGTGTTCTGGTGTGCGCGCTGGATGCAGTTGAAGATACGCCCGTGTTCGGGGTCTGTGCTGTACATGGTTGGATACTGCCAAAAAAATAAGCCAGCAGCAAAACGTGAGCAGGCACAGTCTGAGCTCGGGAGCCTGTTCTCCAGCACAGGGAGTGTGCCCTGCAGCACCTCTCCCCAGGGCTGCCTGGGTGCTTGCAAGATTGACTGGCAGTGGCAGCCCCCATGGCCCACAAAAGCTATGTTCAAGGTCACTGCCTTCCTCACCACTGGAGCTGCTGCCTGGCCACAGAGGCTTCCCTGAGCTCTGCACCACACACAGGGTACATTTGCCACAATCCTGAGGTGATGCAGTAAGAGTGCAATTCCCCCAACAGGCACCCAGGGCTGCCCTTGTGCCCATCCCTGCTTGTCACTTCCGTGGTGAAAGAGCAAAGGAGAGCTCTGAGGGTTTGTGCTGGAGCCAAGTGGCACAGCAGTCTCTGCATGCCATCACCCTGACTCAACAGGACTGGGTGACCCCACCCAGCCTACAGCCCTGCCTGGCTTAAAGGCTCCTCAATGGATGCTGAGGGAAGGTCACCTTGAAAGACTTCCTGTGACAGGGATCACGTGCTCCCCCTGAGCCTGAGAAACCCTCGTCTCACCTGTTCCACTACAGCCCCTTTGCCCCCAGTGCTTCATCAGCCATATTTTCAGCCATGTGGTTTCTTGCCCACTGGTGTTGCCAAGCTATCTCAGCTTGGTGCCAAGTGCCTGATGTCCCAGATCCTGAGCTCTGTCATGCTGTCTGGAGAGCCACGACAGCTTTATCCCTTCTGCATCTGTGTGGTCGGGCAGGAAATGTCAGCAAGTCACCCCAAAATAAGCAAGGTGTCACCTGGCCTGTCTACAACACCCCCAGCAGACAGGCTCTGACCTTCCCATCCCCTCGGCCTGAGCACTCACCTCCACATTGTACTTCTTACGAGCCTTGCCCACCCTCACAGCAAGGTGCATGACCAGGACAAAGCTGGCAGCCCCAGTCAGCATGACATAGCCATACTCCTTGGAGAGAACAGCCATCTTGGTGCTGTCAAGAGAAAGGGAGCAGGTTAATATTTTGGGGTGTGAGCGGAGAAACTGCAACGTGCTGCTCACTGCTATGTGTGCATGGAAGAACTGCCGAGGGTGGACACAAGACCTCCTAGCACAGGGACTGTAATAAGCAGAACAAAACAAGAGCTCTCTGCACAGTTCCTGTCAAGCAAGCCTTCAAATCACTTAAGTGTTGGTGGGAGGTGGTGTCTGGAGGACACTAGTCCAGCCTGTGGCTCTGAGCAGGACAGCAGCCAGCAGTGGGTCCCATCAGCTCAGGCAGTGCTGTGCTGCAGTGATGCTCTGGACACATGGAGAAAAAACTGACTGCTCATGGCCCCTTCCAACCCCGGAGCTAGGGGCCACCAAATGAAGTCAGGGAACAGACTGGAAACAAACCAAGAGAGGTGTTTCTTCATGCAATGAGAACCAGACCTATGGAACTTCCTGATACAGAACACTGTGAATGCAGGCGGTTCTCATAAACTCAACAGGAAGCTGGGCAAGCTCTGGGAATAAGAGGTCAATTGGGAATTATAATACAGAGAAATACAAACTGGCTCAGAAATCCCGAGTTCAACAGAGCTGGGCTACATGAATGGTTAGTTTGTACCACTAGGGTGAATACTAATAAAACCCATCACAATGGCAATAGTAACAAAACTTTTTGGATAAAGAGGCACTGGCCAGATGAGTGATGCTCAGCCCCACAGCTCCCAGCAGCCCTCTCAGTCACAAATCAGTGAACAGCCCCAACAACACGAAGCTGCTGGCCTTTACCAACATCTGCACAAGCAAGTCCATGGCAAGGGACACCAGGGCCTGTGTGGCTTTTGTTTAACAGTGCTGTACTTCCCCAGACAGCCTGGGACAGAAGCAAAGAGCACAAGGCACATCTTGCAGCCTCTGCCATGCTGCCCTGCATTGGATATTCTCCCTCTTTCCAGCTCCCCACCTACCAGACCTCCCATCAACCTGCCCTGCTCAACACGGAGCACTCTGGCTCCCTCCCAGCTGCAAGAGAGCACAGGCCCTTCCCCACAACCATCTTGCACAATCCCAAGCCTCAGACATTGTCTGGGTGACCCAAGAGGGTGCTACATGACACAGCAGAGCTGAAGACAGCAGAGACCTCCCTCCAGCACCAAGATAATTGCCTCTCCAAGTCAAACCCCAGTTGGTGCCTGTCTCCAGATGGTGACTCCATGATATAGTGAGGGTTTGGTGTCTCCTGCTCTCCCACAAGCACAATCTGTCACTGGGGGTGAAAACAGGCCACCTCACAGAACCAGGGCAAACAGGCTTCCTATTGCAGCAATGTCAGCCCCCCTCACAAGGGATTTTGGGGGACTAGAGGGCTTTATTTCTCATTTGCAAAGGGATTATTATCAATGGAGCAAGGTGAAGACAACAGCTGGCTTTGTCCACATGAAGTTTGGTAAACAATTATCAGAATATTAAAAACCTAAAGTAATGAAGTCAAATGCATGCACTTGTAATTGAGGTTAGCATTTGACAGACGACACACTGAAAACAGGACATGTTCCAACCCTGCAGAGCAGGTCGATGGTCTCATTTCCCCTTCAAATTACAAGGTTGCTGGAGAACCAGGCATTTTATCTCCCAGCATTAGATTATAATCCGGGGGTTTATCTTGGGAGCAAAGAGCACAGCAAAGCATTAAACCAGTTGAGCTATAAAGTTGCTACTCTTACAGTAGACGTATAAAAGCCTTTGCTCTACTAATTTGGAGCCATATAAAGCACTCCAGAGTTACGAGGACTTTCTGCCTCTCTCCCGTGACATGCCTAGAGGTCGCTTCCCCATTCTGGCTCCCGGAGCATTTCAGCAACCTTTGTCACCAGCTCCAAGGGACAAGGTGTCACCAGCACCGTCCGGGGCACAAGACTCAGTTTCTACTTTCCACGCAGCGATGTTTCAGGCTGGAGCCACACGAATAAAAGACTCCGGAGCACCCCACGGCACAGAGCGGGAGCAGAAGTGCTCCCGGCGGTGCTTTTACTGCAGAAAAAGGGTTCCTCCCAAGTTTGCCGTAACACTGCGGCCACTGTGAGTCAGCAAAGCACATTAAGGCTCCTCGAGCAGACCCACGCGCGGATTCTGACAGGATTACCCGAGCCGATCTCGGGCTTTCCCTCCAGCCAGGAGAACCCTTTGTCCCCGCTGTGTGCTCCCAGGGCTGAGCCCTCCCAAGCCTGGCCCCGCCTATGGTGTGGGGGGCAGGCAGAGCCCCCCGTGCCCTGCCTCGGGTGGGAGGATGCCCACGGCGCTCCTTCCATTGCCCGCACCGTCCATCGGGACAACCCAGCCCTGGGAGCATCCCCCCGACCCCCCGGCCCCGCACTCACCCTGGGCGCGCTGCGGGACTGAGCTGGGGACAGAGCCGGGGACAGAGCCGGGGACTGAGCCGGGGACAGAGCCGAGGACTGAGCCGGGGACAGAGCCGGGGACTGAGCTGGGGACAGAGCCGGGGACAGAGCCGGGGACAGAGCCGGGTACCGCCCGCAGCACCGCCCGCAGGCGGGGCTCAGCCAGGCACGATCAGTCTCACCGCCGGAGAACAGTGGGCAGGGCTCCCCGTGGCTCTGCAGGACGCACTTACCCTGCCCGTGTCCTCCGGCGGCTCTGCAGGTGTGCCCAGCACCCATCCTTATCCCGCGGCGCATCCCTTCCCTGCCCGCTCCGAGCCCTTTTTGCCGTGCTCCTTACAGCTTAGATCTCAGCTCTCGTTCGCGGTCTGCTGTTTAATGGTTCCAAGTATGGTGATTCGTGCCGGATCTTGCTGATTCTTGCTGCAATCTCCTGCTAAGCAGATTTATTCCACCAGCCCCTGCTAGTGACGGATGAAGCAGCCGGCGTTTCACACGTGGAGATGCTGTGCATGGTCGTAAGCAGATACTTCCCCTGGCAATTCCCAGTGCCAGTGATAAGAAGGAGCTTACTTACATCTCCCTTTATTCTGGTCTTTATTCTGCAACCCTGCCACTTTGGCATGGACACACAAGCCATTTCCGAGAATACATGGAGAGTGTGTAAAAAAGCAATGTTTTTTACTTAAAAAAAAATAAAATCCAGTTTTAGGATTATGTGACACAAAACCAGAGCTGGACTTTCCAGTTCTGTAAATGCAGATAAACTGGTGAAGAAGGTACAGAGGGTCTGGCTGCAGGGGGGCAGAGGGTTCTTATGTTGTTGCCAGTGTAATGGGGAAGAAAGCAAGACCCATCAGGATATCCCAGGCCCCTAAAAGTCCTGATTTTAATTTCTTTGCCTTTCCACAACAGAAAGTTCTTGGATTTCCTGGGACCCCAGTAAGCTCTCTAGGCTGGTCCCAGTAAGCTCTGTTGGGCTTTCTGGCCCTGAAGAGCCTGGTAACCTCTCTGGCTACAGCCCAGTGCCAGGGCCTTGCTGGTGTTTCAGTCAAGCCAGTCCCTATGTCCCTCCTTTTCTGTGGTCTCAAGGTAAAGCAGGAGATGCCTGGCACTGTGCACTCCTCTCACATCCCTCCAAAATGAATATTTTGCCAATGTCCTGGATCCCAATGGCAGAAGAAAAGTAGAGGTGGTAGCACAGTAAGTTGAAAGTGGAGCACAGAGATTTCCTCCCCATGCAGTTTTATTTAACTTTCAAAAAATAAAAAGAAAAAAAAGCATCTAGAACAGGACATCATGTGGAAAATCAGGCAGGAAGGGCTTGCCTTCAGTTCCCACCATGGGTGAGAAAGGCTGGTTCAGAAAGGCTGGTCCTAAGTGGCTCTGTCTTCCTCCTCCTCTTCCTCTTCCCCTCCCTTTGAAGCACGGACTTCGTAGGTAACAACACAGATGCCAGCCAGCCAGGCTGTCGTGGTGCCAGCAAGGAATATGCAGAAGCCAACGAGGCACAGAAAGACATAGTCTTGCTTGTACAACTGGGTCAGGCAGCTGAAATGAAGCTGTGCCTGCACTGCTGGCATCCTCAGGGCTCGCAGGCCTTCTGGGGTGTAGCAGGTGATGTTGTCAGCATCTGCAGAGGGAGAAGCAAAAGTAAGACTCTATAGCCTGTGTCTAAAGCTTTAGTGAACAGGAATCCTGCTAGATAAATGGTGGAGGAGTTTGCTAACTGCCTGAAACATGTCTTCACACGCTGCTGTCTCCATGGCTTGGATAAAATCTGACAGGCAAACCCATGCCAAAACACAATTCCCAGGTTGCCAGAATTATTTCTGTGGTGTTGCCTCCATAGGAAAATGCTGCCCACTGCAGCAAACTGCTGTCCCTGCACTGCTCATCTCTGCTGATGGAGCACTTTCATCTTCACGTAAGAGCACTTGTGTGTGATGTCTTTTTTATTCTCAAACACCTGCTGAAATGCTACAGCTTAAATTATGCTGGAATAATGAGGCTGCTGCTCATTTGACAACTAGTGTGGTTTGCAGTCAGGCACAGCCTTACCTACTCTGTGAGAGGCAGAGGCAACTCATCAATGATTCAGTTTCACTGAAATAACAACTATACCCCGTCGTATTGAATACTTGCAGTGATAAACATGCTGGGTGTTCCCCCTCAAGTTAGTGAAGGATGAGTGTGGTGCCTGTGGAAGCTGGGTGTGCCCTCAGCCATGGCCCCTCCTTCCTTTTGGAAGGTTTGGAACCCCCCAGATGCTGTGCTGGACACAGTCCGGGCACTGCTTGGTGCACAGGATGGAAAGGCTTTAGGGAAAGGGAGTAGAAGAGGGGACTGAGCCAAGGGAGATTTATATCACATGACATTGTATTGTGTATGACTGAGTGATATCACTGCTGTTCACACTGGTCTCTCTAATGGTCCTGATTAAAGCTTGAGAGCTTTTATCTCTCTATTATCCAAATCCATCCAAACTTAGGCAGCTTCGTGTCAGCCCCTCATGAAGCATCAGTCGTTTTTTGAAGGCCAGGGTGGGGATCTGCTTCCAGCAGATTCCAGGGCTCTGTCCCAGTGTCTCTTTGCACTGGAGCCCTCAGCCCCTGGAACAGCCCTCAGTTTAGGGCTGAGTGTCCTGATGAAGAAGGAGATGCCTTTCCCTGCCCAAGGCAGACGGATGTTTGTGATACAGTGTCCAGCCTGTGCACGCTTTCCAGCAGCTCTCCTGGAGACACACAGCCCCCTGTGGACTGTCCCACAGCATGTCACTGGGACAAAGCAAAGCCTAACAGAGTAGGAACAGCCTCTGTGGGCTCCTTGATTTCTTTGGGTTTCCCATTTTCCAGAACATGGGGTAGGGATCCATACTCATACCTCCAGTCTTTATTGCCACTGCCTTTCCTGCTCCTACCCTCCCCAACTGCCTGCAATGAGCTTTAATCTCCTGTTGCAGGGTTCAGTGAGTTATCTCTAATCTCACTGCAAAGAACTGTACTTTATTACACTGTTCCATAACTGCCTGTAACCTGTATATGGGGAAAATCCACTTTACTGTCTATAGGGAGCTTAGTACATCTAATAAAGACACAAAGATGGTTCTTTCCTAACACCATCTTCCATTTGCCCTTCCCTTTTCTCCCTTTGGGCTCTTTTGTGGCCTTTTTCAACAGACAGACTTTCTCAAACAATTTTTCTCTTGCAGCTCTCTGACCATCATGTCCTGCATTACCGAAACTGAAGCTTTCCTCTTTTTTACATGCTGTACTATGTTTCTTTCCAGTTTGGGAAAACCAAGTTCACCTGCTGCAGCTGCAGAACAAAGCTTTGCCCTTGGGACCAGTGTTTTTCTGGGAAAGGGAACTGGTGATCACCCTGCCTTGACATGTCCACAGCCCAGTGGCAAACTCACTCAAGATGGGAAACAGCTGATTTTGGGATGGGGACAAGGCAGGAAATCCAGAGCAGCAGTTTTCCCAGTGCATATCTCACCAGGGCTGCATTGGGATCCTCGTCCTTGGCACTGCAGCCGTGGGGTGCAGTTACTAACAGGCACAGGGACACCCAAGGCTGGATCCAGGTGTTTTAGAGCAGCAGCAATATCCCAGCTACAGGCATGGGGATCTCTGACTACCCTGAGGATGTGAGCAGGTGTGACTGTCCATGTGTGGAGGGTGTGCAACCCAGTTTTGCTCCCACCCTTGGTTTGTCCAACAGCAGAAGATGGAACCCACAGATGACATGCAGTGGTACAGCCTCATGAGCCAAACTTTTGGGAAAGAGGACAGAGGGCCCACTCCATTCCACACAGATCTGTGTAGCTGGGAGGTCCTGCTCACAGAGCTCTCACCTGGAAAATTAACGTTGCTCTCTGTCATCCAGGTGACAAAGTCCAAAAAGGAACAGTTGCAGTGCCACAGGTTGTCACTGAGCCCCAGAAACCTCAGGTTGGGCAGGTCCCGGACGGTGCTGGTGTCCAGGAATGTTAAGCCTGTCCTGCTCACATCCAGATGCCTCAGCCAGGTGTTGTTGGTGAAAGCATCTTTCCTGATGGCCACAAGGTTGGGATTGTCCGAGATCTTCAGCACCACCAGGCTGAGGAGGTGTGAGAAGGTGCTGAAGGTGACCTGTGTGAGGTTGTTGAAGCTGAGGTCCAGATAGACAAGCTTGGTCATGCCAATGAAAGTGAAATCCAGGTCATCCCCCAAGAGGTTCTTGCTGCAGTCCAGGTACACCAAATCAGCCAGGAAGCTCAGTTCCACTGCCGGCAGGTATGAGATGTTGTTTGCCACCAGAATCAGCTGCCTGGTGTCCAGAGGGATGTCTGCAGGGAACTCCAGCAACTGCTGCCCGGTGCAATTCACTTCCAGATACTGACAGCTACACCTGCTCGGGCAGCTGATCCTCTCTGATGCCATCCCCATCCCCAAAAGAAACATGAGGCTCAGGGGCCGTGGTCTACCCGGAGGAGACATGGTTTGAGACATTCCAGGCTGCTCAGCCCTTTGGGGACTGCGAGCAGCCCTATGGAAGCTGCGCTGCCCTGACAGCCATGCTGAGGAGGTGTCCGGCTGCAAGGTTGTCGAGAAGCACTTTGTGTCCGTGGCTCATCTGACCCCTTGGCAGAGTGCCCAGCTGGAAACCGAGCCTGGTTTTCACATCTGCAAGTGTGGAACAGAGGCTGGAGCCTCTCGGCCAGGTGACACCTGCGTGATGTCAGTGGCTCGCCTGGTTTTGGGGGACAGTGCTGTCACCTTGCTGACCTGCTTCCAGCTGAGTGGAGGTGCAGGAAGCTGTGTGTGGGATTAGAGCATCGGAACCGTGTAGAGAGAGCACAAACAGCCCAAATTTTTTCAGAAATGGTGTCAACATTGCAAGAGGTGCTCACTGGTTCTGACTAGGAAGGAGCCCCGTGCAATGCTGCGCTGGATTGGCATCCTCTCCTTGCAGGAGCCAGGAGGTTCTTGTGCCACCTGGAGTCCTGTCCTTGGAACAAGGAATGTGAGGATCTGTGGGAGCTGGTCCAGAGGGGCCACGAGGATGCCCAAAGGGGCCATGAGGATGCCCAGAGGGGCCATGAGGATGCCCAGAGGGCNAAAGAGGCCATGAGGATGCCCAGAGGGGCCACGAGGATGCCCAGAGGGCTGGTAAAGGGGACAGGATGAGAGAGCTGGGGCTGGGGGAGGTCCTGGGGAGACCTCACTGCAGCCTTCCTGTACTTATTGCTCAAGGCAGGGCTTATGGAAAAGAGGGAGAGGATTTTTACACAGGAAGATAGTGATGGGACAAGTGGGGACGGTTTTAAAATAAAACAGGAAAGTTTTAGATTAGATATTAGGTAGAATTCCCCGTGAGGGTGCTGAAGGTTGCCCAGAGCTGCGGCTGCCCCAACCCTGGAAGCGCCCAAGGCCAGGTTGCACGGGGCTCGGAGCAACCCGGTCTGGTGGAAGGTATCCCTGCCTATGGCAGGGGGTGTAAGTAGATGGTCTTTAATGCGTGTCCGAACCCCAAACCCCGCTGTGCTGTCCCCACCACTCCGCACCGCCTGTGACACCACCGCCCTCCCTCACGGCCCTCCCGCCTCCCCTCACGACCAACGGCCGCGGAGAGGCGGGGCCTCAATGACCACGCCCCCTCACGGCGGCGCGGCCGCTGATAGGCTGGGGCGGGCGGGGACTCCCTTTTCCCCGCCCCCTCCGTGACGACGCGGCCTCTGATAGGCTGGCGGGGGCGGCGCGAGATGCATTCAAGCGGCGGGCGGGCGGTGGAGTGGCCGTTGGGTCCCGCTGTCCCTCAGGCCGGTCCCCTCAGGGTCTCCGCCGCCATGGAGGCGATGACCTTCCCCCGCTACAGCCCCGACGACATCATCAGCTACCTCCGCACCCACATCCTGACGGGCGCCGAGGCCCGAAACCTGGTCAAGGGCGACGTGTTCGGCAATCCCAAGGTGAGCGGCTCGGTGTCTCGTGTAACCCCGGGGTGGGGTTGGGCTCTTGCGGGGGGGTCCTGGGGCTCTCCCCGTTTCTCGGGCCTTGCCAGAAAAAGGGGGTGGTGTCATCACAGTGCCCGGCCCGCCTTCCCAGTTCTGTGGGAGCTGCGTTAAAATAGCCCCGGTGTTTGGTAAAATCGCATGGTTTCAGTAGTTTGGCTGGTCAATTAGTTCCTTAAACCAAGCCCTCCTTTTAAACCCCTCCCTGCTCCACCTGCTTTCTTCCTGTGGTGCTCAGGCCATTAATGCTACTGTGAGTGTCCTCGGCTGGAGAAAAGTGTCTTTAAAGTCGAGTGGATGCCTTGGAATGATTCCTTGTGCCGCTATTCCTTGTGTTTGTGCCTGCGGTAGGAGGGGGTCTGGCCTTGGTTGCCTAGAAAATGACAGGATGATGGTTTTTAAGAAGCAAAATCATGGTTATAGCTACAAATGACAAACTCTTTGGCTTGTAGCTATTTCCCGCCCTTCGTTTTAATATTGTGATGAAGATTGCTGTAAGTTTATAATACCTGTGACTTTTTTTGTTTGAGGGGTTTGGTGTCACTTGTTTTGAAATCTACTCACTGGGCAGCAGTGTAATGAAAACCAATGCCTGGCATACACAGGCAGGGCTGTACTTGTCTGAGCTGACTGCTGTCCCTAAAAACTGAATTATGAAGTAATCCTTGAACTGCAAAATACTGGGAAGCGAAACCTGTCTTGGTGGCTCAGTGAAATTAACCTCTATGTATTAAAGGCTGAACTAATGTTATGGCCTAGCCTGGGAGCCCTGAATAATCAAACACATGGAATACTGATTCATGTCCTTTCTTCCTGCAGCTTGACATTTTACACCTGATTTACATGAGAATCCTGCAGAAAGTGTATGGAATCCGCCTGGAGCACTTCTACATGGTACGGCCTCTGTGGCAGGGTAATGGAATGTGAAAGGAAAAGGATATTGCATTAAACAAATGCTGAAATATCTCACTCTTACCTTCTCGCTAGCAAATGGCAAGCAGCCTTCTGTTTTGTGTGTTGTCATTGTAGCAATGGGAGCTTAGAAATTCTGCCTCTGCTGCAGAAAATTTGTGTGTGAGATGCAATGGGCATTTGAGTTTGTGTTCAGGGCAGTTCCTTAGACAGGAATGGGAGTGCAGTACTGCAGCACAGCCATTGGCATGGCTGGTTAACCCATGTAAATGAACCTGGCAGCATCACCTGTGGGCTGAGGCCTTGAGAAGTTGCTTTGGTCAGTGCTCCTCATCTGAAAATTCATTTCAGCTGAGGATACCTGTAGGAATAGTGGGTTTATGGCTGTGCTGCCTCTAGTTTTTGTTTTTTTCCCTTTTACCATGGAAAGTGGACTCCCTGCTTCACCACAGGAACTAGTGAGTGTGAAGAGAGGCTCACTTACCTCTGTATGCTTTGAGGAAGGGCTTTGGAGAGCCTTCTCCTTCTGTGGTTAAACTGAATTTTGTTATTTATGATACTGAGGATGCCAGAAATGTCTGTAAGGTCCAGGAAGGGCTGGCCAAGCTTATGAAGGGACACCATGTCCAGCCTTGAAAATACTTATTGTGTTCTTGGGCATTTACCTTTGGTCGTGGCTGGAGGGGATTGGATTTATCCAGAAGGAAAGTAAATGTTGCTTTTGATGTTTGATCATCTCCACTTCTCTCTTTACTCTTTAGATGCCAGTCAACGTTGACATAATGTATCCACAGATATATGAAGGTTTTCTACCTGTCTGTAATTTGTATATTCACATGTAAGTAGAAGATTCTGCATCTGCTCAGTTGCTGTTTCTTGTAAAAGCTCAATTTTCTAAAAGCTTTGGGGTTTTATGCCTTTGTGCTGATGGTAGTTCCACTGCTTGCTGGTTCTGAGCAAAGTGAAATTTGCAGATGAACAGGGAGCAGCAATATTTAGTAGAGTAAAATCCTCATCTTGTCAAAATGAATGTGTTTAAATAATACAGCCTCACCAAGATGGAGCACAAATCCATACTTGGAGTGGCTGGAGGGTAATCATTTCACCTAGAGGAGGGTTCTTATGTTCTTATTATGCAAATTTGCTGTCTGAATTCAGTGTAAATGTCTATTGGAATCAGGTGAGTGTTAGACTTTAAGCTTCCTTTCTGCTGTAAGGGAAAAAGTAACTAATAATTAGGTGTGGGAGTTTCCTAATTAAGCTGAAAGGTTGTTCCACAGGCAAGTATTTTGTCAATAGAAATATCTGAGATGCTGTAAGAATACGAGTTGTTAATGCTGATGAGTGTGTGGAGTCCTGCTGTGTTACTTTCCTGAGACTGACTTGTCTTGTGCTTGCTGTACAAATGCCCTGGGAGGAGAGGACAAGATCTGTTTTGTAGTAAATGGGTACAGCACAAAAACTGAGTCCTGGTCACCACAGCTGAGGTTGTTTTGTTTTCCTTGCAGGGAGCGCTTGCTGCCGGTGTGCCGGATTAATGATTTCCAAATTGCTGATGTTTTAAACCCAAGTAAGCAAATGCATTGTAATCATTGGGTTTCCTGGGGTGGTGGGTGCTGCTTGATATTCAGATATTTTTCTTATTTGGCATAACCAGATGGACATCTAGTATGGACAACTGTCCCTGGATTTCAGCTGCTTTTCCAACCATTGCTGTGGCCCTTAGACAAGCTGGTTCTAGTGAGCAGTATTCCTTACGTAGGCTGGTCCAGGTCAGTAACTGAAGGCAGTTTGGAATGCTATGAATCTGTTGAACTGCTGGTCTGGTGAGTGGACTGTGACATACTTAAAATAGCATAAGAAGAGATGATAATGAGAATTACTTGACAGCTCTGGAACTCTACAGGATATCTTATGCTGATATCTGTGTAGGAAGTGATTGAATTTTTGCTTCACTCTTTTCAATATCCAGCTGTGGTGACTCTGCTACAACATAAACAACTTGGAAAAGGTTGTTCTGAAGAACTCTTTCACTTCTGGATCTGTGTTGAATAAAACATTCAAGCCTTTGTAATAATCTTTCACAAAGTTTGCTTGGAATAAACCCAAAATGCCCCTGCAGTTTAAATTGCTGCCTTCAGTGAGTCTGAGAATTAGAGAGAGGTTTTCTCTTCAGAGTTGTAGTTCAAGATGGACACCCCTCCTCCCTGACTTCTGTTTTAATGGGATCCTGTGTTCACAGTTTCTCCCAGGTGCCATTATTCATTGGCTAAATTGTACAGAATTGCTAAGGGTTTGTAACTAGCTTGGTGCTAGTTTTTGTGTAGTCTGAAATGTTTCCAAGATGAGCAAGGGAAGAACTAATTTGAATTCTGTTTTGTAATTTCTTCCTCTTGTCTGAATTATATTTTATTATATATTATAGTGATGTCTTGCAATTCCTATTTCAGAGACAAAGAGGACTGTTCGCTTCCTGAGTGGCATTCTCAACTTCGTAAACTTCAGAGAATTCCGGCGCCAGGTCTACTTGGAGTTACAACTGAACTATGTAAGACTGGGTGCTGTGTTACTCCAGATACCTATTTCATTGTAATTAATATTAACCAACAACTGAGAGCATAAAGGTTGTGGTTTAACTTCATGTTTATGTAACATGTTATATTATTAAATGTAGCCAAGTAATACAGGAATGTACCAATTATTACTTGGGATATTATTGGAAGGGGTTTTTTCTCCCCAATAACTTATTTGATAGTTTAGCCTGATAAGTGAAAGATTGACACCTTTCATCCTTTTGAGAAAAGATGTGTGCAACAGTCAGTGGGGTGAAGCTTGGATTGCCCGTGGCTTCTCTTCTGAATCTCAGTAGTTCAGAGATGCATTTCATGTGAAATACTAATGAGCAAGGCTCTAACAGAAGCCCAAAGCAAAACCATATTCCTCTAAAATAAAAAATACCTGAATATTTAATTTGCAGAAAACAGCTATGGAGAAACACCAACAACTGGAGGCTGCTAATCAGGAGGCAGCGATGAAGCTGGAGAAACTGAAGTGAGTATGAAGTGAGGAGCAAGCACTGTGAGAAACACTGTTTGACTTGCCTGTTCAGGCTGGATCAGTGGGCCAGGGCCAGTTGTGTGAGGTTCAACAAGGCCAAGTGTGGAGTCCTGCTCTTGGGGCATAATAACTCGGTGCAATCCTACAGGCTTGAGTAAGACAGGCTGGAAAGTCACCAGGCAGAAAAGGCCCTGGGGTGCTGGCCAACAGCAACTGAACATGAGTCCAGCTGGGCAAGAAGGCCAATGGTAGCTGGCTTGTGTCAGCAATAGTGTGGCCAGCAGGACCAAGGCGGTGGTTGTCCCCCTGTGCTGGGCACTGGTGAGGACACACCTCAAATCCTGGATTTAGTTTTGGGCCCCTCACAAAGACACTGCAACTTGTCCAGAGAAGGGCAATGGAGCTGCTGAAGGGTTTGGAATACAAGTCTGATGAGGGGTGTCTGAAGGAGCTGTGGGTGTTTATTCTCTGGCAGAGAATAAAAATGACTTTGGGAATATATGGTTGCTTTGAGAGAATCCTATATTTGTGTATTGAGGGCTAGAGTGAAAGTTTTTGCTGTTAGTTAGTTTTCAGTGATGTCTTTATCTCTTCAGTAGTTGTAGGAAGCCCATTTTTAATTTAATAGATGGGTAAAGTCATCTTCCTTGGTTATTTGACATGTTTGCCACAATCTCTGTTTCAGGCCATTTAGTCCTAGTGCCTGTGTCTTTGCACCATTAAGTTTTGTTTTTGCTTGTGGATAATAGGATGAAGAGATGCCTAGTTTCCAAGATAGCTTTCAAAACAAAGAGGTTTTTCCTGACAGCTGCTCTGAGTGTGTGCTACATAGGAGGTTCTCTAGCTAATATAGATCTACCTTGCAAAAAGCTGTTTCTATGGCAGGTACTATTATGCAAACTTGATTAAAAAAAAATCACCACAAAAATTGGTAGGAGTGTTGTTCTTTTGTGCTCTGCTTAACATGATCTTTAACCTTTGTCCTCTGTTATGCTTTTACTACTTTTTTTCCAAAATAGCCCTTTAGATTATGCTTCAAAACCTTCCAAGCAAAGAAAAATAAGATGTATTAATTTGAGACTGTCTTGTTCTGATTACTTAAGTTACAGGCTGTAAACTCTTTGAAAAGAGTGATTGTTGTATTCCTGTACTCTGACTTGACTGTAATGATGCTGAAACTGTCCAATATCTTTATTTTTCACTTAGCACTGTTCCAGCTGAACATCAGGAAGAGGTCAAGCAGCTGACAGAAAGCATTCGGGAACTGGAGCACCAGCTAAGACAAGAGTATCGTCGGAAACAAGTATGATCTTGTTATGTCCTTCCGTGAAATGCTGCTACTGCTTCTGATCATGGCTGTTCCTCACTTCTGTTGATTTTTGTTCCCTTCCCTCTAATACAGAGGATAAAAGGGACTTTTCTGACTTAAAACAAAGGCCATTGCAATGCAATGCTGTGTCTGACCCCTCTTCATTTCGCTGTGAGGAGTCTGAAACATGAAATAAGACTTGGGGAATACAAAAGTATATTTGACTCTTTCTTTTTGAAATTACTTGGGAGATGTGTGTTACTGTTTGGAAGTGTGATGTGTGTGTTTCCCTTTGTTTCCAATCCGAATTCAGAGAGTTGGAGGTGAGCCATGGCAAGAAATGAGGCCTAAGAAGGGTCACCCAAGGGAATGCCTAGTAAAAAGTGGGGTTAATTGGAGGGGGTAACTTTTCAGTAGTGAAAACTTGCCCCTAAAGTCTCATAGGTAATCATTTCAGCTCCTTTGGGTGGAAAAAAAAAAATAAAGTTTGGTTAGGCTTTTTTGTTCTGTCAAGTCATGTCTCTACTATGAATATCATTAACCATGTGCTTGACTTCTATATTATTTGGGACTTGATATTAAATTAGATTTTTTTTTTCCTGAAGAACAGGGCTTCTGGCAAAGAAGGTTGTTGGGGCCATAATACTGCCAGGGTCAGTAAGAATAGAGGTAGTCAGTCTCTTATCCCTATTCCTAGTTCCCCACTGCTGGCTGCACCCCTAGCACTCCCAGTGGCTTTTGCAGCAGCCTTCTCCTTTCCTGTCTTTGAAATCATATAGACTGCAGTTTTGTCTGCTGGTTATGGCACTCCAAAGGACCCATAAATGGGATTTCTCCTGTAGACAGATCTGATAGAAGGGTAAAGCAGGTAGCAGTTGCAGGGATGCTTATTTAATGCTTGTTGCTTTTTTAGACAGCTCTGCAAGATGTGATTTCACAAAAGAAGACGGATATTGCTGAGAGTACCCGAAAACTGGTGAGTACACCTCTCTGTAGGTGCAGGATGTAGCTTCCATCTCAGATCAACTGATAAATCACACTTTCTAGAGTCATATTATTCTTGGAGATAGGTAACTTTCTGGTGGTGATTATCAATTTTCTGAAAAAAATTATTTGGCTTCATTTTTCCTCTTGGAAGCTTTACCGTAGTAGCTTGTTTTGTTGTTAATTTTAAATACACATCTCTACAATGTCAAGGTCTGTGTGTTCAGGAAACTGAAAAAGGTTAAGAAATTTGGACTTCTGAGATGCCATGGGCTTAGCTTAATTGCACCAAGTGAGCTAATGAGGCAGCACTGACCCGGTGGGGGCAAAACAGGAGGTTCTGAGAAGTTGCACAGGAAACTTGTTGTTTTTCTACCTGGCTGAGTGAGCTAGCTCTGAAACCCTGCAGTGACTGCCTTAATTTCCCTAAGTGAGGTGTTCTGAGGGAGAGAGGTGCTAGTAAAATGCCAGGCTGGATGGGACTCTGAGCACCCTGGCCCATGGCAAGGGATTGGAGTGAGATGATCTTTGAGGTGCCTTCCAACCCAAACCATTCTAGGATTAGCTGGCAGGCTTTGTGGAGAACTAGTTAACTGCTGTTCCTGTGACTTAGTATAAGCAGGTTTGGGGAGTTACAGTCCAAAAATGGACTGTTAACTGCTTTGGTTTGAAATGTTAATGCTGTTTAGAGGAATGACTACAAAGAAAAGAACCTGTCTAGTTATAAGATCTTGGCAAACAAGGCTACACAATTCTTCTTTGTTCACCTAATTGCAAATATTGAAAATGTGTTTGTCTTGTTAACCAGAATGACCTTAAAGTGACTATGGCTACTTTGAAAGAAGAGCAAGAGCAGCTGAAATCAAAAATTGTGGAGAGTCCAGAGGAGCTGAAAAATTACAAAGAACAGATGAAAGAGACTGTTAAGAAACTGAAGAATACCAAGGTGAGGTCTTTCTCTGTCCACACAAAGGAATATTCTGTTAGGAAAAGCACATCTTTTACTGAACTGTCATCATCTAGAACTGCTTCTTGAATGACATGTAGTAACACATCAACAGAACAGTTAGTATAAAATGAAATCACAGCTTCAGAGAAAATGGAAGGTTTATGATGGAGTTAAGGGTTTATATTTATATGTCTTTTTTTGGGATTTTTTTGTGCTGCTGTTTTTTTTTTTTAAGGAGGATTGCAGTCACTGCTGCTTTTTCCTCAATGAGTAATTGTTTTTTTGTAAAGCTAAATGCAGAGCTCTTGAATCTATACTGTACTTGTCTGGCTGTTAGTTCTCAACAGGTGACAATCTTTGACAGATGCCAAATGCCTTTGGATTTAGAATACATGCTTAGTAGTTGTTCTGTTATCATTCACTGTTTCTGGAATTGATGGCTCTCTCCACTAGTATGCTAATCAGAGTTCCCTTCCTAGTTTTGTGTTTGAGGTTTTTATTTAGTCTTTAAATTTTTGTGGTTCCTGATTGCTCATGCATCAGAGAAGTTTGCATAACTCTGCCTCTGTAGGTATTTTTGTTCCAAAGTTGTAAACTTCATTGCTGTGTTTCCAGGTGTCTGCTTTTATGATGCTTTATGAAACTCTTGTTTTTACCAGTACAGAATTTCTTCACTGTACAGCCTTTTTCTTTTCCTGTCCTAAAAGCTCTTGGAAAAAGTGAGTTAGTTGAGTGTAAAACACTTGCAAGTCACTTTTTCTGTGCTTCCAAATAAATGCCTTTTTTATTTTATGAACTGAAGATCTCTTTTCATTAACTGTTATATATTACTTTGAGTGTCTGTTAAGCAAGGATGTAATGGGTACAAAACTCAGTATGTTTTAATTCTACATAAAATAACTCCAAAGTTATCTATTAAAAGTCTTTTCTCTTTAAAGGAAGAAATTACTAGGAAATATGAGAGCTATAGAGACCTAGTTGAGGTTCTACCATCCTGCCAGCTGGAGCTGCAGTTCTATCAAAAGAAGATGGAAAGACAGGGAGCAAATGTGGAGAGACTGGCCAGTGTATTATCAGAGGTTTGTATTGTCCAAATTATATCTGGCTAAGAAGAATTTAATGTCTTAGCAAGACAGGTGATCATCAGTAAATGTCTGTACTGTGAAAGTTTCCATCTCTCCTCATCCAAATTCTTTCTTTATAGGGAAAACTTGAAAAATGTCATTCTTTAAAATGTCAGTAAAACATTGCTGCTGCTTTTCTGCATGGCACTAGCTAATGTACTATGCACTAGCTATTGACCACTTTGAATAGTCAAAGCCTTTGTTGCCATAGAAACCTGACCTAAAATAGTTTGAACTGTCTTGGGGTTGTTGGTAGGAAATGATGGAAGAAGAAAAGTGAAATTGAGTTTCTTCTGCCTGGAGAGTGGAAACTAAGAGCAAAAAATTGCTACTTCAGGGAGAGTCGTGTCTTAAGTGCCTTTAACTTTATTAATATTACCAAGCCAGACATTCTGCAATGAAATGTTTGTTACAATGCAGTACTTGCTATTTGCTACTTGGTTTTGGGAGAATGCAATTGTTAGGAGCATTTGAAAAACGCTGTGGAGTCGTTTTAGGTATTTGTAGAGCATGTGTTCAAATTACCCTTGGCAAAGACCTATAACAGAAGTCATAGTGACTTCTGAAAGTCATTCTAAATAATGGAATCTTGTCCATTTGGATGTATTTATAAACATACAAAGATCAGGGATTTCACTGGGAGAATGAGTTAGCAATCAGATCTCCAAAGAGCAGCAACCTAGCTCTAATCTTGGTACACTAACAGGTAATGTTGTCTTGATTATTTTTCCCTCATTTAATTTATTTCCTATACTTATACCTTAGATCAGAAATCTGGAGGACCAGGTTGAGAGTGCTCAGATAGAGCTGAAAAAGGTGACGACGGATGAAATATCCCTCAAGAGACTGGTCACTGCCAAACGTGAGAAGCTGTCCACGTTTGAGATGAGGATACAGAAGAAGCGTGAAGAGGTTCAGCAGCATAAGTGCACTGTGCTTGAGTAAGGATGAGCTGATGTTTCTGCCTGATGCTGCTTTATGTCTTTGTTATGTGTTGCCAAAGTTCATGTCTGGTACAAGCACACAGCTTAGTAGGGAGAAGAAAATGAGCAGTGTGGGACAGCTTTGTACGAAGACCAGTAATGCTGCAGGCGGGGACTTGGGGTCTCAAATCAATAATTGCAATGTGACTTGACAGCAATTCTTTTATTGGAGCACTAATTTAATTTATAATGCTTATTCCTGATTCTTTTATCTTCTTAAAGAGAATGTCACATTGGGATAATTTCCCAACTTATCAGACTTCAACAAAGCCCCATTTGCCTTTCATGAATTTTTCATAATTTCCCTTGCCACTTTTGCTCATTATCAAAGATGTTCAAGACCCATGGGGAAATGGGGCTCTCATCTCGGAGGAGCATTTTCCTGACGTGATGCTTCTAAAACAAAAGGAAAAGTGTCATTTGATCAAAGCCTCTCAGCCCCTCTTCCTTCCTACCATATGTTAAAGGCAGGTTGCACGGCCGTGTTTGCAGCATGTCAGTCACTCCTGCAGCAGCAAACTGCAGCCTTGTAAGGTCCTCTCTTCCCTGTGAGATAAGAAGAGCTAACTGTTATAGAGAATTTATTATATAACGATTTTTTTTGTACATGGATAGAAAAGGGACTGTGGAAAATTATTGACTGAGTAGATTAACTGTGACAGAAGAGAGCTTCTTCCACAGAGCTGAGAGAGTCAAGGAAGATTTGGTCATGCTTAAGGTTTGTGTGGTCTGTAGAATGGCAGAAAGATTCCCAGGCTGCCTTTGCTCCCCACTTAGTGCATTGTAGCAGCTAAAGGGGATTATTTGGAAGGAGAATAGATTGGACATTAGGAGGAATTTCTTCATGAAAGGGGTGATTAGACATTGTCAAGGGCTGCCCAGGGAGGTGATGGAGTCACTGTCCCTGGAGGTCTTTAAGGAATGGCTGAACGTGACACTCAGTGCTGTGGTCTAGTAGACAAAGTGGTGTTGGGGCATAGGTTGGACTTGATTGTCTCAGAGGTCTTTTCCAACCAAATGGATTCAGTGGTTCTGTGAAATGTCGCTTTTAACTAAAGAATGAAAATAATATAACTTAATGTTCCTTTAAGTCAAAAGTTGCTACTGCTTTCTGCTTCTAATGTGTTAGGTATTTCCCTTGAGTGATAAAACTATATGCTTGGATAAGCAAGAGGGGAAGGGAGATAACCTTGGTTTGAAGATGAGTTTTTGCTGTTGAATAAGAGAATGTGTCCTGACTGTTCCCTTGAGGTAGGAAGGTGTAAGTGGGCTCTTGCTAAGTGTGAGGTATTTCAGCCATTCTTCATAGAAAGCTGCTGCTTTAATTCCAGCTGTAATTGGACAAATGCTTAATATAAACTGGAGGTGGTTTTTGCAGTTGAAGTCAGAGTAGATCCCCTGTTCCCACACTTGCGCTTTGCTGATGCCATGGCAGCTCACAGCTGGACCTGTCTGGATTTACCTGCAAGCTGGGGAAATACTATTTGGTCCTTGGGGTGCAGTGATAGACTAAAAGTTGCAGATAACATATGTAGATGTATGGCATTAGAGCTTTAGCTTGGTGGGATGGGATCTGTGGCTCAGGAAAATGTGTGACATTCAGTTATGCTCAAGCATCAAGTGCAACTGTATTGCTGTTAACCTGCATCACTCAAAGGCAGGAAGACAATGTCCACTGTCTGTGGGGTTGGCTCCATTGAGGTCACTTGAGTTGCCTTAATTGGCAGTAACTGAGGAATTCAACATCCTCCTCTAACTCCACTTTGAATTTCACTTTCTGTACATAGGTTGCTCTAGTTTAAAATTTGGATTATTTTCTGAACAAGTAAATTCTATACATCATTGTTTCTGGAAGCTGCTAGTTTCATTCTCATAAAATGCAAGCTTTGCTTGTAGTGGGGTTAAGGTTAACCTGGAATTAGTCAATGGCTCAGTGCTAACTTTTTACTCTCACCTTTAGATATTGCAACAAAGTCCAGGAGAAGAGGGGTGTTGTATATGATAAAGTGATGGCCATTCACAAGGAAATCCAACAGACCAGGTACAAAATTGACCAGCTGAAGGAGAATGCTGAAAAAGAAGCAATGAAAACAGAGGTGAGGTTTTATCTTTTTACCCTCTTGCAAAGAAATCCTGTTTGGTTAAAAATCAAAACTTATTTCTAACTTGAGCTGTGTAGATAAAGGAACAGTTATTGTCCCTTAAGACAAGTGGGCTCTGCAGGTGGTGGTTTGGGTGAGTAGTTGAAGGGAGTGCACTGTGTGCTAATAGTTCCACTGGGTTGGCAGTGCTTGCTCTGCACTCTGCAGGATGGGTGGGTGGCCCATGGGAGAAGTGAGCTTTGCAAGCCTGAGAGAAAAGACTGTGGAACAGTGTGAATGGCCAGTGTTTTGGGAGGTGAAGTTAAACTTGTCTTCCCACCTGTTCCTGTAGCACATACTATGCTAGTTCCATGATGTCTGGTTTAATATGGTCATACTTGCAGTTCTAAGCAGTTGGAATATTTTTGCCCCTCTTTTTTTTGTTTGTGTTTGGACCTTGGGACCTGACCTGTGGGGCTCTACATTCCTGCTGTAGTGTGGGCAGTGCAATAATCCTCTCAACAGCATCTCTCAAACCCAGGGACCACTTGCCATATCACAAATACTTGGAGGGTTTTGTTGAGATGGCTGTCCAACTCGGCTTTGGAAAGAGGCAGAAATCCTGATGGATTGAGAGTAAGGGATCACAGCTTGCTTGTAACACCTCATCTTATCTGTTGACTACTGAAGTCCTGTCCATGCTGGGAGGGCAATGGTAGCAGTCACAGTGCAGAGACCTTGGTGACACAGGTTAATATGGAGTGGGGCAGGAGTGGTGTGACTGCTGGACTAGTGCTGCTTGCTTGACCAATCTTAGTGTTGTAATCACTAGACTTAGAAAACATCAGAGCAGCCACAAGTTGAAACTCCCCTGTGTTTTGTGAGTGCTGCTTCTTAAGCCATGGAGAGATACCTTTGAAATTACTTGAGTCCACAAGACCACTCACTTAACCTTTATGCTTGATAAGGATTTAACTTTGCTGATTTTTTTTTCTTCTTTATCTTCTCTTTCTAGGAAATAAACCTAATTTTGAAGGCTGCATTGGAGAAGTGTCATGAATCTCTCATTAAGACAGCAAAGAGTTATGCAGCCTCAAGAGAAGAAAGAATTGCTGAACTAAAGAAAGGGCTGCTTAGCATTCAGTCTCCTGGGAGTAGTTCTTAAGCCTGTCTGCACTTGTGTTCCACTTTCATTATGTTTGTCCTCATACCTGAACTCAAGAGCTTGTGCTTTGCATGGCATGGATAATGATTCCAGGCAAAAGCCAGTGTTCTCAAAAGCCACGTCTGAACACGTTTAGTTTTCTAGGCAGATCTGCATGTCACAAGCTCACTAATGTGGATAAGAAAACACTCAGTTTGTATTGTTTTCAGTCACTGGTTTTAGTGGTAATATTGCAATTCTTGCTAACCCAGAATTCCTCAACATTTTAGGCAGAATCCTGTGCTTTTTTGTAGAAACTCTTCTGTAGACTTTGGTCTGGAAAGACCTGGCCTGAAAGTGCAGACTGTTCGAGACAAGTCAGTAACAGGTGATGTTCCACTGCCATTCTTGTCAAATCCTGACAGAGCTGTAGGGTCCATGTAAATGCCAGGTTACTCTCATCACAAATATTGGTAACTGTAAACACTCAGGAGTATCATCTTAGTTAACAGTACAGTCCCTCTCAGTCCTTGAACTCATTGTTTCTGCTCTGTGGGGTATTGAACCCCCATCTGTTTATTCAAGTGCCTGTGTTAGGGTGCTTAGTCCTCTTAAAAATTATATACTGATATTTTGTACCTTAAATTGTGATGGCACCCAGTGTGCCACAGTGGCTTTAATTATTTTGAAGAATAAAATGTTCATTTTTACACTAGTTGATATAAGGATATTTAACCCTTTTTCGCTTTGGTATTTTTCCCCTGGCTGACTTGGCATAACACTCCAACTGAAGAACTTTGCTGTATGCATTTGTAGGAATATGTACTTCATTGTTTTTTATAATGAAAGGAGAGTTCAAGTCATCTTTCTAGTTTTTATTCTTCTACATCTCTTATTAACTAGAGATGCTTGCAAATCAGTCAGGAACAGCAGGTGATTGTTGCTTTTAAAACATTTACTGAGGCATCAAGCCCTTCTAAGGTTTTGCTTTGAGGTTTTTATTGCACTGTAGCATAGTTCAGGTTGAAAAGGCCTCAAAGATTGAGTCCAACCCCTAACCCAGCACTGCCAACTCCAGCACTTAGCCATGTCCCCAGTTGCCACAACTATACTTTTAAATACCTTCAGGGATGGGGACCTCACCACTTTCCTGGGTGTGAGAAATTTCAGACAAAGTCAGTGTTAATCTGCAGATTTCAGCCTAGTACAAAGCTTCTCATAGTTTTCCCATTTCCACCAACTATAGTCTTTGGTTTTAAGTGAATGTACTCTTCATCCCAACAGTTCTGTAGTGTTGTGCAGCAGCATCTGGTGCAGAGATTAGGGAAAGTCTAACTGCTAAGGTGGTTGATTTCTTCCAAGAACTGAAAATGCTGAGTACATACAAGGTACAGAAAATTCTTGTTGGGTTTTATGCCCTAGGCCACACATGGTATAATTATGGTGTTTTGGGTATTGTACTTCACAAACGAGTTTTCAATTAATCTCTCCTCATGTGCTGTGTGTTAAAACATTATTGTTCACATGCAGATGTGCTGCACTCCTTTGCCATAGCCTGGTTTCTGGTGTGACATGGATAATATCTGTGGGAAGACATGGCTTCTCATTGCAGTACTTACCAATGAACTTGATGCCTGTGCAAAATGGTGTGGTAATTTTTAGGTATTTCCAGCCTTGGAATGCTATGACATTTGAAGACAAATGACTTGTGTAAAGCTTCCCATGAGCTTTCTTGTGCTATCTCTGCTTTTCATGTCAGTCCAGCCTATCTCCCAGCTTGACAAGATGCTGGAAGCCAAGTATTCCTTCTTTAACTTCTCTGAGAATTTTGGGGTGTGACTTATCTTTCTTTTTTCTTATTTTGTGATGTTATAAAGATTCAAAATGTCTTGGTATTCTATAATTATTGCAGTAATATTTCCTTTCTCAAAAAGACTGTCTGGAGGCTGCATTCCACAGCCTGGATATTGCAGCAGCCCCTGGGAAAGAGGTTCCCAAAAGCTGCCAGTAGATATTGCAAGGGATTACTCCAGCCAGCAGATCAAGATTCCCAGGCTAGACAGATGATGCTTGTGTATCCCAGTGATTAGGAATTTACAGCACAAAGAAAAAGCTGGTTTCTGGTTCCTGCTCTCAGGGGTTTTGTAACATTGGCTGTTGGGTAAAATAAAAGGCTGCAATTCATGAAGAAAGAACATTCATTTTGTTCACATTGATTTCCAGGGACAGGCTTTTGTATTTCCAATAGGTTCTTGTGCCTTCACAGTTGGCTATTTGTCCCTAAAATACTTAAGATACAGCTTGGTTATGCTTTATTTATATCTAGAGATAATTGGTTCCTAGGTGTGAGTCTGCTGCTGCTTTTCAAAAACTTCTGCCCACCTTGAACCATATGGCAGTGGGAGCAGGTTAGTGTGACCTGAAGAGCAGTGAAGGGAGGATGGCTTTGCTATGGCAATACAGCTCTGTTTCCCTCAAGAGGGCAGTGTTAGTCAAAACTTTCTTGGTGTTTTGGGTTTTATTTTTTTTAGTTCTTCTGTTTAAATGTGCAGTTTGATGGGGGTTTTTTGTGGGTTTATTTAGCTCTGTCTCTGCAGCCTGATTTCTGTGGGGCAAGTAGGGCTGGGTTAAATGAGCAAGGTCTGTATTTTCACCTGAGACCCTCCTGCTGTGGCAGTGGGATGAGCTGGAAGAGGAGCTGATGTGCTGGCCACTTGGTGGGGATGTTGGCACAGAGAGTGGCTGTCAATTCATGTTCTGTTTCTGTCACAGAAGCTGAAGGAAACTTGCTGAATCTGCGGCTTCAGGATAACAGCTTTGCAGCTTGACACTCATATATTTTAGGACTAGCCAGGATCAGGTAAACTAGAAGTTAAAACTTACTGACAGGTGTTTCCATCTAAGGATATGACCCTTTATGCTGCCAAAGCTACTCTGGAGAAAGGACATGAAGCCTGCACTTGGTAATCACTTTCCTGTAGTTTGTGCAGGGACATAGGAGTGAGTGTGAAAGGCTCATGTACGCAGAGCTGTGTTTTGGTGCTGGAGCAAAGCATGTGTAAAGGATGAGGTCGTGAGGTGCAGAACAGAGGAATCTGGCAAATAAATGCTCCATGGCAGGGGGGTTGGAACGAGATGAGCTTTAATGTCTCTTCCAACCTATTCTGATTTCTATGACTTGATGGGGATTGGGTCAGTTTTGTCTTTCTTGTTCTTTATCCCCCTGTGTCACGCTTGTTTTTGTAATGCCAAGGGGCTCTGGCAGTGCTGTGTGTTGTATAACAGTCCCTGATGATCTTTGCCCTACAGTCCTGCTTTTTTGGGATTGGTCTCACTTGCTACTTGGAGGGTTCATGGGCAGAGCTGTTGAAATTTGGAGGCAAACACTCCAGGCAATGCCTTGGGAGAGTCAGGTCCTTATAAGTACCAAAACGTAATCACTAGGGGTGCATGGTGTTGATTCTGGGAGAAGGGAGATTGTAGATGTGATTGTTGACTGAAAAAAGCCTCAGTTTTATTACCATGAGGCTTTTGTCCTTTTTTCCCTCAAGCAGAAAGAGAGCAAGGTGTAGAGGAGCACAGTTTCCTAATGGGTAGCACATCATACAGTACTTACTGCAAAAGAAGTGTTTGGAGGTTGGGACAGTGATATTGTGAAAGGCAATGCACTGGAAAAGGTACCTACAAAGAGAAATAGGCATTAGAGGAAAAAAGAATGTTGTTTTTGCAAGCTGCAAATCCAACTGGAGAGGACTGGGAGAGGCCAGTGTTTGCAGAAAATGAACAAACAAAAGGAGGGAAAACCCAGGTTATGTTGAGGTTTCCATAGCAACACAATACTTTTCCTGGAAAACTCAAATGATGAGATCCAATCTATCTGCTATTTAACTCTTGCATGCAGAGCCCTCTCTTTTCTTGATTCACCTGTTTTCCTTCACAGCATCCTCTCTAGTGATGAGTGTGCTGTCACTGTGCTACAGTGATCTCCATGGGGAATGCTGTTCATAGGACATGGCTATTTCTGTTCTGTTCCCCTGTCCCAAAGCACATAGCATAGGAAAACCTTACCAGGCAGCTTCTGTGTGGTGAACTGTGTGTAGGAATGACTTACCAGGTGTGCTGATCCTTGGGAGCTTCAGTTGCCTGTAGATCCCAGGGCGGATGGGCTAAGCTGGTACTGAGAATTGGTATCTGCCAGGCAGGTATTTTGAGATGTTTCACAGCCTGCAGGGTTTGTTGCATAAGGATGTGTTCTCCATGGAAATGACACAGCTTAATGCATGCATTCTGCAGAAAACTTTCTGCAGCTGCTTGGAGAGTTCATCAAAGTAGCCTTTTGAATTTGTAACTGACTTTAATTTGTACCTGGTGTTCTGCCTGTTGAAAAGCCTCAGATTTGGGGAATGGGGATCTTTGATGGCAGGGGAGGCTCCTTGTGGAGGAAGGTGGAAGGATGGCAGCTTTTATGTGACAAAAAGGGCAACTGAGAGAGTGGGCAGCATGGCAAAACTCAATGAGGTTGTTATTCATCTCAAATATGTAGAATGGAGTGTCTGCTCTTCCTTTGAGGAGAGAAGCAGAGAGAGGACATGAGAGGACCTGTCCTGGTACAACAGAGGGAATGAATTTTGTTCTCTGCTTTCTGCCCATAGCAGCAACACCCTTTGCTCTATCTTTGCCTCTGGTGTAGCCCCTGGCAGGCAGGGCAGAGCAAGCTTTGCAAGAGGGGCTGTTCTTGAAGGGGTAATGGAAGAAGGGAAAAAATTTCCTCTCCTTTGTACCTGAGGCACCCTGCATGATCAGTAACTACAAAGAGAAGGATGTAAGAGAAAGGCAGGTATCCCAAATGATGCTGAAGTATCTTATAGAATCATGGAATGGTTTGAGTTGGAAGAGATGTTAAAGGCCGCCTCATTCCACCCCCCTGCCACAGGCAGGCATGCCTTCCACTAGACCAGGTTGCTCTGACCCCCTCGGACACTTCCAGGGATGGGGCAGCCACAGCTTCTCTGGGTAACCTGTGCCAGGGCCTGCCCACACTCACAGGGAAGAATTTCTTCTGTATATCCAACCTAAATTTCCCCTCTGTCAGTTTGAGCCTCTTACTCCTTGTCCTATCACTGCAATTCCTGATGAAATTATGTATATAGATGTATGTAGATGTGTGTGTTACAGCCTTGTTAAGGCTCTTGTCAGTGGCCAACTCCTGCAGGACTCAGCAAAAGCAATATTCTGTTTTAATTGGTGGGCTTCATGTTTTGTTTCTTTTTTCTCTGGCTTGTTCTGTTATTAACCTGTTATTGAGCCCTGAAGATTTGTGGACAGAAAACAACCATCATTTCAGTATTTAAAAGAAAACCAATGCAGAGGTGTTCAAAGAACAGTAATGCAGGTATGTGCCAATAAATAGGAAGCAGTGCTTTAATATGTCTTAACAAACCATCCCCCATCTTTAAACATTTATTATATTTCCTCCTATTTCTCCTGACAGCCACCTGTTCAACTTGTGACCTGTTTGTAAAAATCTGCACACCATCTATCAGAGGGATACACGCACTTACAAACTTCTGTTCTGTGGGCATTAAGTAAATTATTTCTTTAAGATCATATGGCAGATCTATAATTAATTAAACCCTCCATGATATTAGCGCAAAATAATTTAGCCTTTCTAAAAAGGTAAATGTAATTTGCCGATCTGGTATTTGGAAGAATGCTTTCCCCAAAATCAATTCCTTTAGTTTCCAGAGAATAGAAATGAGAAGCAATCTCATTTTAATTATATCTCTTTATTGCTAACAAAGGAATGATTTATGCAATTAAATTAACTGGCTAGAAAATTATTCTCAGCTGGGCTGTCCTAATTCTTTGCTTTCTGAATTGCAGGCTCTTACACTTCTCTATGTAGATTAATTTTTCTGATATGCAAACAATGCTCCTTGTGTTCATTTTTAACATTTTTTATTCACAGCTCCCCTTTTCTTAGTGTCAATGACATGAGTAATATTTGTGCACTGCTGGGCTCTGATTCAGGCCTTTTTATGTAGAAAGATTGGAAAAAAATCTTTTCTTTTGAATCTCATTATTGCAGAGCAAGGTTTTGAAGTTTTCTTATCTATTGCTGAGAAACAGCAGCAGGAACATGGAGGGACTGCAAAGATGTCAAAGGATGCAAACTTTTGAAGGAAAATGTATCAGCACTGAGGAGACAGGTGAATTTGCAGTTAGTGTTAAGAAAGCATTTTTTTAATGTTTTCCTCTTAAACCTCTGCCTTCTTGCATCCAGGCAAAAAGCTGAATGTAAGGGGGAGAAAAAAAGACTGATTTATGTTGTTCACAGACTTAATAGGGAAAGAATTTGGGATTTTATTTTTGCCTGGGATTACCTTGCAGTGGCTGGCCAGAACGTGAGTGAGTGATATTTGGGCTGAGGGGAAAATTACCATGCAGCAACACATTGTGACCATGTGCCAACACAGCCTGACATCCTCTGAATGGGGCATTGGTGTAATCTGCTGCTTTAAACCAGCAGTGAACATATTGCAGAGCACGTGTTGGCTCTGTCTGAGCTGTCCTGCCCTGTATCAGTGGAGATGTGTCAGCTGGTCAGGGTTTGCTGTGTTGGCACTCTCTTGTGCTGCTATCAGATGGCTTTAAACTGAAAAGAAAGTTGCTTTAGGTTATATGTTAGGAAGAAATTCTTCCCTGTGAGGGAGGGGAGGCACTGGAACAGGATGCACAGAGAAGCTGTGGCTGCCCCATCCCTGGAAGTGTTCAGCACCAGGCTGAATGGAGTTTGGAATAACCTGGTCTAGTGGAAGGTGTCCCTGCCCATGGTAGGGGTTAGAACTGGATGAGCTTTAATGTCCCTGCCAACCCAACCCATGGTATATGAAATAAAATGAGCTTTTGCCTGGGTTTGGAATCTGGTGATTTGGGTGTGGAAAGGTCTGTGCCATTGGGATTCCAAAGGCTTTTAAAATGCTGGATAGGAAGGACCAAGCTATGATGATGTGGGTGGGACAAGGAAGCACTTGGAGAAAAGAAATCTTACTTCTGGACAGTGTGGCTGCTGGGTGGGTGAGTGAAGGGTAGTTGATGCAATGCCTATTGACTGCAGTTGTTGTAATCCTTGAGGACACCAATGTAAAATCAGCACAAACTGTATTTGCTTAGAAGGTGGGATCACACTTATTGGAAAAACCTTTCTCAAAGAACAGTAGCCCTTGGCTTACTGTCAAAGAGTGATTTTTTTTTTTTTTAATTACTATTCCCTGCCACCTCCCCTGAAAAAAACCTGCAAACTCTCTGCATTGGGTTCAGTTCTCCTCTGTAAATACCTTGGCTCATACAGGAAAGAATCCCTTATGATGCCTGAGGAAGGTGCTCTGGGGTGTAAGCTTACCAGCAGTCTGCAGAGAAGGCTTTGAGTTCAATATTATCTACACTGTAGGAATGGTTTGAAATCAATAAGATGAAATTCATGACAAATGCTACCTTTAGGGAGGAAACATCTGATTAAAAAAATGAGAAACAGCTGCCTAGGCAAGCAGTACTGCAGGGAAGGGTTTGGGTTCATAGTGAATCACAGATAAGTGACTCAGGGATGTGCCTTTAAAAAGAAATCTCGTTCCTGGAAGCATTAATAGGAGTGTCATGAGCAAGTTGTGGGGTCGGAGGAGAGATATGACTACTTCTCTGTTACTTGCTAAAGGCTGGCAGAATGTAACCAGCTTTGCAGGCTGCATTTCAAAAGCCAAAAATGGGAAAGAACTGGGAAATCATGATCTGTGGGATAAGTAATGACAAGTCTTACAGAGGGAGAAAATTAAACTTCATTTAGAGCAGGAGAGAATTAAGCTGATATGAGGAAAACCTTAACCATAACTTTCAATGCTCACCTATCAGCCTGCAAGAAAAAGACCTTGAACCCACTGGTTGTGCCCTTTGGTCTCTCAACTCCACCTGCTTTTAATTCCTGTTAAGTTCCTGTTCCCTGCTACTTGTTTCATTCTACTTTGGCAGCAGGTTTCGGGGACTGGCACTGAAAGTTGCTTCTAATGATGACAAAGGGAAAGGTTTGACTTCTCAATGCCAGAAATCCTTTTGGA
>WBMV01008218.1:0-381248 GCA_013396655.1 Campylorhamphus procurvoides
TCTCTTTTTCAGCCACTTCTTTACACAAGGAAGAAGGACCCTGTCAGCTCTGAGCTGCCAGGTTAAGCACAATGTAGTGACTGGGATAGTGCCCTGTTCCTAGCAGAGGCTGCTGATTCTGGCCTTGGCTGGGACCTTGGCCTGTCATGCTGCTGCCCAGATTTCTCCTGCCTTCTTAGGCTGGGGGTGAACAAATTCTGATTTAGGCAAACTGATGTGCAATTGATATATTTCAAATTAAATGGTAGACACTTGGAATCATAGAATCATTAAGGTTGGAAAAGTCCTGCAAGGTCATTCGAGTCCAACCTTTGTTCAAACACCACCATGTCAACTAAAGAACAGCACTAAGTGCCATGTCCAGTGGCTTCTTGAACACTTTCAGGAATGACGACCCTTTCTGTGAAGTAGTTCTGACTTCTTCATGTGCCTTATCTATCCCAGTATTAAAATACCCTTTTAAGAAGTTTCCACAGGCATTATTTTCAATTTTCCTGACAACTGTAGCCACCCTTTGTTTTCCTAGCTGTCTCAAGATAGTTACATCAAAAATTATTTCTCATCATCCTGCAGGCAAGTAATAGGTTTCATACAGGTATTTTTACACCTGGGCTGTTGTCTTCCCTTTGCTTTATTTCTATAATTCACAGTAATACATGGTTCTCTGCTGAAGTTTAAGAAAAAAGTATCAAGTATGCTAGTTTCCTTTCTTTGTGTGTCTGTCTCCTCATCTTGCCTTACATGAAACACATTTAAGTACTCCCAAATCTCCCAAGTGGCTGCCATTCATTTTGGCACTTAAGTGATTACATTTGGTGCCACCATGTGCTGCAGCAATCTGAGTTTTCTGTTCTCAGCAGATGGCAGGGGGTTGTATTTGCCTTTCTTCGGGAATACCAATCTGGTGATAGTGTTTGTGCTGTGTTTGTATCTGGGTCACTCAAACAGCACAGCTGACCACAGAGTTCTAGACCTTGGTTTTGCAAGATCTAAAGCATTTAGAAATGTTTAAGTGGTTCCATTAACTTCAAAGCACCAAAGTATCTCAAAGGCATTTGAAGGCCTATGTCCCCAGGTATATTGGGACCTTAACATGTTTATTGCTATTTCCTTTGCATTAAGGCCTTGAATTCCAAAAGTGAGTTTCTTATCTTTAATGAAAGAAATACCACATTTTTCCTAGTGCAGTTCCCAACAAAATGAGTTCTGAGATGTGAGAAAAAGGAAGGTATCATTTTTCTAATCCTCTCCCTCTATAAGAATTTGACCTTTCTTTCCATAGTGATTTCAAGATGCTAGTGTGATGATGAAATGTCTTAAACCATAAAAGTTTATCTGTGTGGTGTTTGGAGGGAAACCAACATCGAGCCATTCTGTAATCCTATATTTTGTGTATTTTAAATTTTACAGACCCCACTAAAGCTAGTCAGTAGAAAAAGCCTGGGATGTTTTGTTTCATCTTGCATTCTTTTGCTTTGTTTTCGTTCACTTGGCATTTTTAACATCTTCTCTGATACCTAATGCCAGCACAGATCTTGCTTTGCTTTATTTTCCTACTTTTTTTCCCATCAGGAACTTCAGAGTTAGATCTCATGCCATGCTGTACGCTATTCATATCTGAGTCCTCTGCCTTGGTTTCACATAATTCCCATGTTCCCCGTGTCCAACTTATTTCTTTTTTTCATTATACTGGGTATTGCTTTTTCAATGTGACAGCAAAAAACCACTGTCGCATCCATTTTACCACCAGTAACTTGAATCAGCTTTGGAGATTTTCATGCATATGTTGGTATAAAAATCATAGTGAGTTCTCATGCTGCTGCTGAAGGGGGGTGAGTAGTGGCAGTTCCTGTGATAATTGGGCTCAGTGGATTGGCAAGCAGGAAGCAGCAGCATCATGTTTCATTCTTTCCCTTTGTTTCCTTCTCCCCTGCCCATCTCCCACTGTCAAGTGGCTTAACCTGTTTTCTGATGGTAGCTTTACAGTTTGAAACAGTCTACAAACAAGCCACATCAGCTTTTTTTGGATGTTAGTTCCCTTGGCAATCAGACTCTTCCACCCCAATTATCTTTCTTAAGAACATGCTGGAATCAGCCACTAGATACAACAGTGTGTGTTTCTGTCTTCCTCCTTTTCCATTCAGCCAAACCCAGCCAACATTGATGTTACTTTAAGTGTTTGTTTACAGCTCATCCATCACCATGGCACTGGGGACCTTTTAGGTGCAAAACATTCTGGCTTGCTGTATCTCACAATTGCAAGTAGTCACTTGTACTCTATCTAGAGGTGGGAAGTTATTTCTAGGCCAATTGGCTAAAAAGGCTAACAGAGCCTTTTTCTGAGTCTGGGGTCCAACTTTGGATTTGTCTTTTACACCCTCTCCCACATCTTCCTTTGTCATTGGAAGACATGGCTGATTACCAGGTTGGTATTTGCAGTCCATGATTGGAAAGATTAGATGGTTGAATGAAAAACAGTGGATGATAATGTGCTAAAGATTGTATCATGTGCTCCAGCCACCCATTCTGGCCTAAAATTCTCTGTTCTGCAGGTCCTTTGAAACAGTGAAATACAAGGTCTTGGGTTGTTCCATGCTAATTCTAGGCTTAGCTTTCAATCTAGCTTTCCTTTGGACAAGAGGACAAAATATATCACTTTGGAAATAGCTGCATGGATGCAAGATGATGTTGCACAAAAGAGAGAGCCGTATGTATGTCTGTGAGAGAAACTAACTGCACAAAAAAGTGAGCTAGGTCCAGCTCATTGTATGGCTAGAACAGACAAGAAACTTCTTGCAAGGAATGGACATCTGAAAAGCCACCTGGTTTTCACTACTTCATCCACGGTTTAACAACTTGGGCTTGTGCCATCTAAATATTTGCCCTACCCTGTTGCCAAAATTCACTGTAGAAATAGTGCCAGACAGAAATAAAAGACAGGCAAACAAAGGACATTTTTAGGCATCTAGAGTAAATTTGTACTCTAACAGCTAGGAAGAGAAGTTTGGGTATATTTATCTCACTTGCTCCTCTATGTTTGTTTCTGTTTTCTGCCTCTGTGCAGGAACTTATCTCCCAAAGAAGTGCTGCAGTATTTCTGACCCACTTTTGCAAACCCAATACTTTCAGACACCTCAGAAAGGTTCAAACAAACTACCTCACGTAACTGAAAGCATGTCAGAGCTGAGCCTCAAAACTGCCAAAGTTTTATTATTTTTTTCACCAAAACTGCTATCTATATTGCTAGAATCACACTTGCCCTTGCATCTAGATGAACAAGCTATTGTAGTTTTTATTGAAACCAACAAATTCCATATTCATGTTTTAAGAGCAGAAGTGAAGACATTATTTGTTTTCCCAAGTGCTTCAGTCATTCTGAGTGAATTCTGTGGAAGTGACAGTTGACATGTCTTTGGAGAGGCCTTGTACAAAATGTATTCTGTTCTGAATCAAATGCTGAAGGGTACAGTGATGTGTCAGGCTTCAGGGAAACTGACTGAGGGGCTAGGCAGGCTCTAACAGGAAATATTTAAAAGAAAACAAAATGAGACAAAGGGGAAAAAATAAATCCCCACAAACAAACCAGAAAGGGAAACAGAGGATGAAGATGAGTATGTAGAGGTAATGACTGTGATGCTGACTGGAACCTTGCTGTCTTGACTGAACCCAAACCTCTGCCTTCTTCTTTTGCCTTCATCCCTTGTTCTTTCCCTCCATTCTCTTTCTGTGACAGTGTTCCACTGTCACAGGTGGGATGGATTAAGCTAACCTAACCTGCTGCTTGAGCAAACCACCCATTCTCCATTTGCAGGTTGTGGAGATAAATGAACACTTCTAGGATGTGATTGGACGGACTTGTTTTTAGTGTCCATGTCAGTGTGATACAAATGGTACCAAAATATTCATTTCTGCCCTTTAGTCAGAAGAGGAAATCTCAAACATAAACTGGGAGTATACATTGTATAATATTATATAGGTCAGAGAAGTCATACTGAGAAACAGACCAAAGCTATGGTCACTGTCTTTGTGTGTTGATAATTGTTGAGTCTGGGGCTCAGTAGCTCTTTGGTAAGCACAGTTTCCCTTCACAGCCACTCCTGACATGAAGATGAAACATGGGGCTTAAAGAGGCTGTCTAAAACAGTGGATTATTAGGTCAAAATTTGGACCACTTCTGTCATTATTAAAGCTTCTGATTACAAATTATGGGGATCTTTGGGACAAGAATTGAGAGAATAGGAGCATTTTTGAAGGTTGTGGTAAATTTTGGGAAAGAACTCTGCAGCTAAAATGATGAGAGAACTCAAAGTTTTACAAAATAGAGTAAGGAAATCATAAAATCCCAAACCAACAAAAAACGGAACTAATCTGAGCTTTCATGCCAAAAATAGCCTGCCTGTGGAGTTGGTAGTATTTACACTGTCCTCTAGGAAGGGCGATTGGATTTTCAGACAAAAAAATGTTTTGTCCTCTCTTTCTCTTTACAGTAAATTGAAATCTTAGTTTATTTTCATAGAATCATAAAATGGTTTGGGTTAGAAGGGACCTCAAAGATCATCTAGTTCCAACCCCCCTGACATGAGTAGGAATACCTTTCACTAGACCAGGCTGCTCAAAGCCCCATCCAACTTAGCCTTGAACACTTCCAGGGATGGAGTATAACTTCTCTGAGCAACCTGTTCCAGTTTCTCAGCAACCTCACAGTCAATAAGTTCTTCCTGATATCTAATCTAATCCTACTGTCTTTCAGTTTGAAGCCATTCGTCCTTCTACATGCCCCTGTAAAATGTTCCTCTCCAGCTTTCTCGTAGTCCCCTTTAGGAACTGGTAGGCTGCTCAAGGGTGTTCCTGGAGCCTTCTCTTCTCCAGTCTAAACAACCCTAATTCTCTCAGCCTGTCTACACAAGAGAGGTGTTCCAACTCTCATCATCTTTGTAGCCTTACTCCAACACATCCATTTCCTTCTTTTGTTGGGGGCCCCAGAGCTGGGTGCAGTACTCCAGGTGGGGTTTCACAAGAGCAGAGTGGAGGGGGAGCATCACCTGCCTTGATCTGTAGGTCACTCTTCTTTTGATGCAGACCAGGATATGACTGGCTTTCTGGGCTGCAGGAGCACTTTCCTGGGTCATGTTGAGCTTCTTTTCCACCAACACCCCTAAGCCCCTTTCCTCAGGGCTGGTCTCAGTCTATTCTCTGCCCAGGCTGTATTTTGCTTGGGATTATCCCAACCCAGGTGCAGGACCTTATACTTGGCCTTTTTGATGCTTCAGCTTTACTAAATTTAAATGTTTAATTCCAAAAACATTAAAATAAAGGATTATTGGATGTAACCATTGTTAGTACTACTTTGTCTCACACTTTTTTTTCCTTTTCCTCTGCTAGAACTCTTTATCAAATTAAATTTGAATTGATAAGAATATCTGGATTGTTCCTGGCTATGACCGAATTTAGCACCTGGTGAATTTAGCACATTTCAGCCTTTCTCGATGACTCTTTGTCTACATAGAGATGCTTCCTGGAAGACTCTTTGTTCCCTTTGTACTTCCTAAGTTTATCTTCTGTTCTCTTTTTTGTGTTTGTGTTGCTGTAAATTTCATTCTTCCAGTCAGGGCTGAAGGTCTCTTGAATCAGGCATTTTGCCAACAGAAGAAAAGTGGTGCTTACCCTAAGGAGGTCATCATCTGACTGCAGAGGAGAAAAAAAGAAAAAGTACTTAGCATAATTTCAACTTCTGTTGCTGAAATTTTCATTATGTTAGTTGTATTCATGTTCCTTACCCATGATCTTGAAAACTGCTCCATGTCTTTTTATGCTGCTATATAGAAATGTCCATTAGCCTGCATATAAGTTGTTTGTTAGGGTCTAGAAAAGTTCATTTGGAACAGTGAGATGGCTCTGTGTCTTCATCAGTAAAAAGCACTGTCCTTGGCTGAGCAATTATGGATGAGTTCTTGGAGCTTCTGCAAACAGATCTCAATAAATCAAGAGCTGACTTGACAGTGGAATAATTTCTGTCCTTGTACAAGGTAAGTCTGGCACTTTCAGACTTGGAGAAAGTGATTCTGTGATCATTGCTTAGCAGAACTGCCAGGGGATCTTCTTGAGGGGCTCTGTGACTAGATGGATTCAATCAGGAACGTGTGTAAATCAGTTCAAAAGCAGGGATTATTCACAATTCATCAGAGGTCTATGGCCTTAAGAAAATCTCTTGTAAGTGTATGTAAGGAACAGCAATGCTTTTGAAGAACTACAATTACTAGTAGCCACTTTTACTTTGAAAAGGGTTGTAGTCATTCTGTTTCAATGCAAAGTGTTTTCCTGTATTTCTGCTCATGCACACATCCTCTTCCTTATGCATGAATAGGAGAGAAATACAAGAACAGTGGAAGAAGGGTTAGATCTATGATGGTCCAAAGCCAGCAAGTACCACATTGGTTTCCATGCACTCCTGACCAGTTGGTGGCTTCCTGTTTCCGCTGCTAAACACTGTGGTAGCAATAAGACACTATATAGGCACGGATATTACATTGATTTACTGAGAGGGTACTGCAAGAGAACAGGAAACTTAGTTGGCCAGTGTTACATTGCCATAACAAGCATTACTGCCAGATAATTAACCTTGCTGTTTGTTTAGCACCCTCAGAAAACTTCATTACCAATGCAGTCAATTATCTTCTAGTAATGGCTACTGCAGAAGGTAGGCTTGCTTAATTAAAATTATTTAGACCAAAGAGGCTGTATGATTGGGGGACGGATAATAGAATGGGATAGAAAAATCTCTCCAAACTACATAGCTCATCAAAATCTTGTATTTTACATTTCAGAATGGCAAATTTTGCATCTTTTTCCACACAAAAATAACAATAGTAATTATGTGTTCATTCTTCCACCTACATACATTTCCCTGCTCAATAACATCCTTTTATAAAGCAGCTACAGGTGAATGAGGAAAGAGGTAAATCAACCATAAAGAGTGCTTTAAAGACTAAGGTTAGAGTGGATCCATTACTTGGAAGGAAATGAAAAGGAGGGAAGATTATCTCTGCTAAGTGATGTAACTCACAGCTGTGCAGGTACATGTTAGGTATCACTGAGGAGATCCTGTTGATGGCCTCCACTGAGGAAAGAGATTTGGTTTGTTCCCCCCTCTGTGACAATTTGCATTTCCACCTTCTCTATAGATCATCAAAGAAGTGGAAAAAGGCCTGAGTTTTTGACAGTCAACCTTAGAGCAGGACTAAAGGCTGATTGATATGGAGATAAAGCTCTAGGTGCCTGTTTCTGTAGGGCTTGAAGATAAGTTTTGTTTTTCATGCTATAAAAGTCTTCAGAGCTTTGCTCCCACTTCCAAGAGCACTTGAAAGACCAGCAGGTCCATTAGTACAGTCTTAAATTGATTAGTCTTACAGCTAGTTCTGTGCTCTCAGACAAGTGAGCCCTGACTGATACGTGTTTTGCCAATAAAACCCCCAGTGTGATGGAATTGTATTACTAAAACTGTTCTTTTGCCAATCTGTCCTCTTTCATTCATAGCTGATTTGCTTGTGTGGCTGCAAATTTGCAGCCTTGTTGGTCCACTGAAGTCCATGGTAACAACGCTTTGTTGTACATCCAACCTACTGTTCTGTGTAGCTATTTTTGTAATAACAACCTTAGTCTAGGCATGGTACATGACTTATTTAGTACTCTGTATTCCTCTCAAGGGCTGTATTTTCAAAGGTAAATAAATGTCAAATATGTAACACAAGTGAGGGGAAAAAAACTCCACTAAAATAAATGGCATAGATGAGAACACCCATCGCAAGCTAGCACCTAAACTACAAATCCAGACTGGAAAATCTGATTCAGGATGGGCATCTGTGTGTCAGATCACCTCACAAACTCAAGTCCCACATTGGTTTTGGTAACAGGACTTGGATTTATATGTCACCTATGCACATTTCAAGCCTTCATCTGAACTTTTTGATTTACCGTCTTTTTGCGTGAATTGATAGTTGCTATACAGTAGACTCCAAAGGTAGAAGCTAATGAGGTGAAGGAAATCCTGGTGGAATGGAGTTAATGGCAGAACTCATGTTGGTTTTATACAACCAAGATCCCACTTATGATTTCTGTACGAGCTCATAATTTCTAGCATCTTCAATATGTCCCTAACAACTTTATCACCAAAATAACATGGAAAACATGAGAGATTAGAGCTGAAATCATATTTCCCTTAGTATGTCTATCTGTAAATAATCTCTGCTACTAAGAAAATAATTGTGATTTTTTCTACTAATTCTGTCTCAAAAGAAAAACTGTACCCACAGTATTGAAACCAAGTATGCATCCTTACTCTTTCAAAAAACCCAATTCAAAATGTAAATAAGTAACAAATAATTACCTAAGAGGTATTGCTTCTTTGCAATGAGAAATTTCTGTGAGAAATTTAATTTTCTCGAAAAATGTGTATGTTATATGCTCTCTTGAGAAGTCTGAACAAGTGACAGCTGGAATTCAGATTAGCAGAGTGGTTTTGTTTAATTTTTTTTTTAAAGCACTGAAAACACAACAACAAGAAAAACACATTAAAAAGACAGAGATCTCTTGTATTCAAGATCACAGTTTTTTATAGACCTGACCCCTAGGGTTTGAATATTAGTGGCAATTGTGATTGTGGAAAGACTACTGCTGCTCTGAGGGGTAGTGTGGGGAAAGGACACCTTCATGTTGACAGCTGATACACACACAGAGGATCAATACACACCCCCTGAGTTCTGTGCACTGCACAGGTGGATAGAAAGATGATTGTGATCTCTGTCCCTTTTTGTAACAGAGCCATGCTGGAAATTAGAGGGTAAATGCAGGCTTTCTCTGGAATGTGCCAGGGATGTCTCCAAATAAATGAAAAGTTTTGTCTTTGAATAAGTTATGGTGCTTCAACACCACACAACAGGAGAGCTATATTAGAGATATATATGTGTGAGTAAATAATAATGTGGCTTCTTTCTTAACATCCCCATCCCTGGAGGTAAGTGTGGCACTTAGGGACATGGCTTAGGGGTACTTGGCAGTTTACATCTGCCACCCAAGAAAGGGTTGTCCACCCTTTAACAGTTCTTGTTGCAATACTCACTTGGGTGCCAGAGTGTTTCCAGATGATTGAAATATAAACAAAACCATAGGCAGCTTGCTCAAAATAATGAAACCAATAAACTAGGTTGCCTAGCCTTATAGTCCTCACATTTTCTTCAGTTGCTTCATGGCAATAACAATGACTGGTTTTGTAGAAGTGCTGGTAGATATAAGAGATGAGATTGACTCAGGACAGGGCAGTATTTCTACCAAGCAGAAAAATTACCTCTCCTTTTGAGAAATCTACCTGTAACTTTAGAGCATTTTATGGGTAACCTTTGTATTTGATTCTTTGTTGCTCTGCACAGAGAACTGGTGACGCCAAAAGGGCAGTTTGCAGCCTAGAGCAGATGAAAGTACCACTTTCAATTAGCTCTTACCATTCAGTGATTGATTTGCAACCAAGTGCCCTTAAACATATTTGTTACCCTGAAATACAGTAAACTCAAAATAGAATCTCAAGTTAGACAAAGTACAAACAGATTCAAGTACATGATATACTGGCAATTACTATATGGAAACAATAAAACAGGGAAAAAATAGAAACCACTTCAAATTTTATTTCCTTCCAAAAGAGAGTGTAATCAAGGTATAATGAGCATTGAAATTAATAAATTAAAAATAAATGCCCATAAGAGGGAGAAAAAAATGTGTTAATCAGTTGGCAATTATATTTTTGGCATTGTAAATTAATTCCCTAAATTAATCTTCTCCCAGTTTATTTCACTCCATTATCTGTTTTCTTCCTTATTTTTTATCTAATGATTAGCATTTCTGAATTCTGTACATAATGATAATTTTTAAAAACCAAAGATGCTTCTTTAAAGATAAAAAAGACAGTGAGTCAAATGCAAGATTATGGCATTTTGTCCTTTCCAATCTGTGAGGGAAGGAACAGAAATCTTATAATGAAGTTGTCCTTTCAGAGCTTCTTTTTTTTTTCCCTGGATCAAGCCTGGTGGCATTACTCATCATTTCAGTAATGGAAATGATTCTCACTTGTCTCCCGACTACCACCAGACAGCAATCTGCAACAAAGCTCATCGTTCCGACTCATCTATGTTGTTTGCCCCACCCTCAAGTACGAAGGGGCTCAGAGGCAGCCTGATGAGTGTTAAGTTAAGAAAGCAGAGAGGAGAAAATCCTGATTCTGCTCCTTGGCAGTTTCGTCTCATTTAAGTAGTTCCTGATATAATCACAACAGCGTGTTCTTTCTGCCCATGTATCAAAATCTGCAGTAGCTAGACAATTATTGATACTAACCTGAAATAAAAAAAGGAAGTAATAAATTAAACGACATCCAGGAAACTGATCTACTCTGAGAAGTAATTAGGAGAAAATAAACAACAGCTGGAATATTTTGATTTTGTTTATTCCTCTGTGCCGACAAAAAAACCAAACCAAGCCAAAAACCAAAACAAATAAATCCCCACAAAAAAACAAAAACCCCACAAAGCCATCAACAACCAAAAAAAAACACACCTAAAATGTCAACATTGTCTTTTGTAGATGAAAAATCTTGAATAGAGTGAATGTCCATAAATGTAATTTGCTATAGAATGCAGCTCAGAGGAAGTGAGACAAAAAACTGAACTCCTCATGACTTTCTGAAGTACAGCAGAGAAGAGACATTTATTGCAGAATTAACACATAAACCAAGATGTCACTAAGATTTCAGTATGCAGGTGGTTTAGGATCTTCTGCGCAATATTTCCATATCTGAGAGGCTCATACACTGCTGTCCTGACTCTTTGGAGCTACGTTCTAGGGTAAGGTGTCAAGCAGACATGAAATATTCTGTTGCATTTGCCTGCCACACATCTTGGGAGTGTTTTGCCAAGGGTTCAGCTTGGTGAGATGAGGAAGAGGGGTTCTCTCAGTTTCTTTCTCTGACCTGTTTTTCAAGTGCCCTGTGCTCTTAGAAGGAAAACAAATCAATTGTGCTACCTGGGTCTATGTTTCCACGACCTGGTCAGTAAAGGACTCTGCTGTGATCCTTCCTGCCATTTATCCTGCCATCCTTACACCGTCTTCCCTAGCATCTTGTGAGGCAGTGACTCAAGGATCTTCACAGCATGGTGGATTTTGCATGTGCCCTCTCATCTGGTGTTCTCCCAAGCAGCACCTATCCTGCTTAGAGTCAGATGGGGGAAGATCTGCCAACCAGCTTGAGCCACTATATCTGGTGTAATGTTAGAAGAGAATTATTTGGAGTGCTAACACAAGAGAGGCATTCCTGATGGGCCAAATGGATTCTGTATGAATGTATGTGAAGCATGAATGTGTGGTGCTGACTTGCTAACTTCTTGCCTGGGAGATGAGAGACAGGTGCATTTGTCTTCACGAGCCTGTGAGGAGGTCTATAGTGAACACACAGTGGCCAGTAGTTTTGAAACTGAAAGATGAAATGCTTGTGTAGGAGTGTTTCTGATAGTCTTGTCTTTTTTAAAGTCTTGTCATACAAGAGCATATTCTTTCTGCCTATGCATCAAAGTAAGCCATAGTTAGACATGGATGTTTCTAAGCGAGCTGCAGCAGCTGGGTCACCAGGCAGCAACTTTATAAATTGCCTTGACTGTATGTAGGCTGTGCTGCTTGGAGGAGGGAGAGCTCTGTCCACGCCCATGTGTGCTGGAATGTGAAATAGTACTTCAGGTACTGTTCAGATATAATGTAAAGAATTACCAGGAACTAACCATGTTCTGTACCATAAATGAATATTCCTATTAATTTTTCAATTAGGTATGTATTAGTTTTGCAAGGAAAAACCCCATGATTATGGCAAAACATTAACACAGTGTAATTTTCTGTATTTTCATAGTTCTACCTAGTCACAGCTCTAAAGAGACTTATGCTTTCTCCATTGGAGGTGTTGGATTATTCAGAGATGTGGAGTTAGTAAATCTTCCACTAGTAGAATTGTTTGTGTTAGATTTTTATGGCAATCATTTCAAGCTATTCTGTTTCACGTTACTCTTGCTGTCAGTTAAGTTTTTATAACAGTATTCTAAGCCTGCTGTAGTTGGATAATACTCCATCAAGGATCCTGCTTTATGAAAGAAAGCCTGCTATTAAATATTCCTATGTAGTGTGCTGGCAATGCATACGCATGCTCCTATAGCCTAACAACTCAGTATCTGCAAGTGTTTCACCTCAAAACTGGCAAATCCTGTAAAATGGGCCAGGGCTTTTGGACTATGGTAAATTTGGCTGTGATGGTGTGACCTGGTTGCTGGCCACAGCCATAAGTTCTCTGCAGGTGATGTTATTGCTGTTGTTCAAGGGACTACTTTATTCTTAAGTGGACAAGATTTGTGCAGCCTTACTAATTACAGTTACTGTTTGAAACAATTTCACTGTTTCAATGTCAGTGTTGTATAATCTATTACAGGAGGTTTTTTCATAGAATGGCTTGGATTGGAAAGGATTTTAAAAATCATCTAGTCCCAATCCCCTGGATGTGGGGAGGGACTTTCACTAGACCACGTTGCTCAGAGCTCCATCCAATCTGGCTGTGTATATCTGCAGGGCTGAATCATGCACAGCTTCTGTGGGCAACCTGTTCCAGTGTCTTAACATCCTCAGAGTAAAGAATTTCTTCCTAATATTTAATCTAAACCTACCTTCTTCCAGTTTTAAGCCATTATTTCTTGTCCTGTTTCTACATGCCCTTGTAAAAAGTCTCTTTCCATCTCCTTCAGATACTGGAAGGCCACAGTCAAGTCATCCTGAAGCCTTCTCTTTTCAAGGCTGGACAATCTCAATTCTCTTAGCTTTTCCTCGTAGGAAAAATACTCCATCCCTCCAATGATTCTGGTGGCCCTCCTCTGGGCTAGCTCCAACAGGTTGATAACTGCTATTGTTAAAAGGAAATGATATATATAATTTTTTTACATGTCTGCCAAATAAAATCCTCCCTTAGCCATGGCATGATTCAACCTGTAGGCAATGCTGACATAGTGACTTCCACATGCAGGCAGCAATGCTTCCAGTGTAGTTCTGCCTCTTTCCATGCCTCTAACACTTCTTTCTGAATTGGTAATATCTGTGGGAGCTTCGTTCCTGTTGTAAGCAGAGCTGCCTTGCATCCTGTGAGCCTTCTCTTCATACAGTCCTTTGTAACTGCATGTAGAAGTGCAGAATTGTGAGCCTTGGGTTAAATCTTTGTAAGATGGAGGGCTTTGTTTCTAAGCCATTTAAACCAGGGGGCTTTGTTGATTTCAACATCATTCTTCCTACAGCAGTGCACTCATTGTGTAGCATAAGCAACTAATAATAAGCAGTATGGGTCACTTGCCTGCAATTTCAGTGTCTCCTAGGAAAGTGCCTGTTAGTACAGCAGCACCAGTGGGGAAAGGACTGTCAGTTTAAAAGGTAATTTACAACTCCACAGAGAAAAGGAGGATTTTATTTAAGGAGTGTGCAATGAACAAAAAATGCTGTTGGTTGTGTGAGGTTCTTGTCCTTCCTCTGCTTCTGCATTAGCCAGGGAGTAGACTGGCCTCATGAAGGGACATTTGTATGTTCATTTGCCAATCTCAAAGTTCAAAACATTTCCTGTTGTGTACAAAGGAACAGCCTGGAGCTTAGTGTTAGGCTTTCTCACTATTCCTCCCTTTGCTCAGATGCCAGGGTACAAAATCTGAAGGGAGAACGTCTGCTCTTGGTTCTGCCTGCCCATCCTCTCCATGCAGATAAGGAGAGCGGCATTGTACTGTGCCGTTTGTTGCTGTCTTTAGGCACATAGTGAACAAAGGAAAAGGAGCACGAGCTACTGAGTGGTGAAACAGATTGGGATTTGTAGCCAGTAATGGAATATCATAGCCAATGGATCTTTTCAGTGACAGTGGTGGTGTTCCTGAACAAGCCTACCTGGACCCAGAGGATGACTTTGCTAGGGTTATGGACAAGAAAGGATGGGAAACTGATGTCTATTATCTTCCAGGCATCTGTTTAATTTGCATGTCGAGAGCCGCTCACATACTTACTGTGCTGTTGTTTTTGGAGGACAGAGCCATCTACCAAGTCCTGTTGCATGAGTTTTTACAGAGAAGGGAAAATAAACGTGGTGGGCCAGAAGACCTCAAGAACGTACTGTTTCTCTACAGGGCTTCAGAAAAGGGGCAACTGGCTTATTTTGAAAACCACTTACTATCTCATTCTGCCGAGATGCGAATCCAACCAGAAGGTGCAAATGCTACAGAAAGTGATTAAGTTAACCCTGTGTTATCAGAGATGTTTTTCAAATACATCTTTCTCTCTATAAATAAATTCAGCAAAGCTTTGAGGGGAATTTAAAAGAAAATTCACGCACATATATATATGAGTGTATAAAATATATATATGTGTGTGTTGACATAGAACATAAACATTTTGATATATGTACAAATGTATTCATAAGATAGGGAGTAAAGGCTCTATTTAATGATAAAAGCGTGGTGATGAATATATTCATCTTCCAATAAAATTCACATTTGGAGAAAGAACTAAAACAACCATTCTCACTCTTTTTCTTCAGCAGTCATCATCCATTTCAGAACCCGAAGATTCAGAGCTGTCCTGCTGAGGTTTGCTAATAGCAAAAACATGTTACCTCATGTTTTTCAGCTTTCCTGTAATTCATAACTAAGCCAAGTTGCAAAAATACCTGGTACTCAGCTAGGAAAACATGTGATGGCAGTATGTGCAGCAGGGCAAGAGGGAGTACTGGGATAAAATGAGCAGTAACTTGTTTTTCCTACAGTAAACCTAATGGCATCTTGACATCCTGCAAACCCAGGTGCTGCCTACAGGAAAATTGTGTAGATAACCTCTGAGAAAAGACAGCTGGTAAACTGCATGATTTCTTAAGCTGAATCATCAGAGTTCCTAAAGCCAAAAATCTGTTTTACACCATAAAACATGATTTATTCTTTATTCCCAAGTTTTAGGAACACTTAGTCTCACTATTCCAACTTCCCCTAACTTTTGCTTACGCAATTTTTCAATCATGATAGTAAAAAATAATTGAAAGAGTTTTGCTAGCTGACACTACCAACTTTATGTCCGTGTTATTCAATCATTAAGTTTGATATCGGATCTGAAAGAAATCTACCAAAAAATCCCTTTTATCTGTTTTTGCCAGCATTCAGGTAGCCTAACTACCTGTAATTTACTGCCTTTACATTTCATAACTGTTCTAAACAGCCATGCAGTTTAAGGTTTGTGTCAAATAGTAAAAGTAAAGAGGATAGTTGTATTCTTCAGACTATGCTATACTTATTACTGTCAACATTTTTAGGAGCGGGGTCACCAGGAGGTGCTTTTTATCAATTGCTGCTTGGGACCTAGACATTTCTACTGGGCTGAGATCTTGGAAAATAGAGATTATTTGTGTGGCCTTTATTGGTGTTGCATGCAACGTCTGTGAAACCAGAGAGAGCTTAACAAAGTTCATGCTTAAGAAAGGTGTTTCTATGGGGAAGGTTACGGGCCTTCCCTGTATCCTTCAGTAAATCTATGCCTACTTAAAGCTGCCTTTGCTCTGAGGCCAGTGCAGTTAAGTGAACAACAGTTTTGCCCGTTTTCTGTTTTATAAAAGTATGGAAAATGTTAGGGATATACCAGAAACAGAAGTGTTAACTTGAGACTGTGTATTGTTTATTTTCTACTTTTCCTTGGGATAACTTCCTGAAAATCACCATTCCTGAGGATAAACATGTCAATTGATACTGGACCTTACATTCTTTGAGGGTGCTTACTTCTAAACAAAACTTTTTGCTGGAGTGAAGTGTTGGATGAATCCATATTTTCCAAAAGAAAGCTAAAATGCACTGTATAGTAGTATTACTTTAAATAATGCTGTGGGAAGTAAACCCTATCAAATTGTGCTGAATTTTATCAAAATCCTCACTTCACCAACTGTGGAAGAACGCATCCACATAAGGCTTTCTTTTAAACATGAGTAAAACAAACCCAACCTCCCCAACCTGCAAAGTCAAACATACTGCAAATTGTCCAATCAATAAAACAAATGGTTAATTTTTAATGGGATCTTAAAAGCCCTCTCAAACTTGATCCATATTTCCATAAAACCGTTAGAGGCAAATTTAAAGAAGAACAGTTATTTATTGAGGATATTCCATTACAGCGGTGTAGATGTGAGTGGGAAATGAACCTGCAGCAGAAAGCCAAGGTTTAAATCCATTCCTACACTTGACATTCCAGTATAATTTCTGATTGACAAAGTAAATCTGTGAAGTAAGGGTGTTTTTCAGCTGTTTATTTTTAGTGCTGTTTCCACTTCAGAAGTGCCTGAGGTCAGACAGGACAAGGTGCTCTGCAGGTGCAGCCTTCATGGATGCCTGAAGAGAGTGATCCCATCAAAAAAGACCACTAGCTGCTGTGATGTTCACTGTTAATGATAAATAAAGCATGTCTGCTATACCTAAGTGCTCCATAAGCACTCTTTCCCTGAGTGTATCATAATGGGAAGTGGGTCTTGGAAAACAAAAGAGCAATTTACTTTGAAATTATTCGTGGGAAAGAATTCCATGATCTGAGCCCAGCAGTAAGGTAAATGTTGAGGCATTTATGGCAGAAGTAAGCAGGTAAGGTGATGGTTTTATATACATAGTAGGTCTTGGAAATAAGGGGGAAGGGGGGGGGTGGATTTTGGTTTTTTGTTTGTTTTTCCCCATTGCTGTAACCAAAATGAATGCTTAATTTGGTAACAGACAGTTAAGATAGGGGTTTTTTGTATGTTTTTTATTTTTTCCACTAAAAATTTCAAAGTGACATGAAGGTGATGCAATTTAGCACTGAGTTTCTTTTGGGATTTATTCAGGCTCTAGACTATTATGTCATAGTGCAGGGCAGATTTCAACATTACTATTCTTCATTACAATTAAATAAATGCAAACGCATTGTGCCAAGAGGAGTCTGACCAAGGAGTTTGGGTTATATTGTATACTGGGGACTGCAGTACTTAGGAATTACACTTGGGAAGCACTGTGTCACTGTACAAAAATATAGCTTAATGTTGAATATGAAAGGATTAGAATCTAGTCTATAGCCAGATTAAATATTTTGATATGAGAAATGTTGATATTCTTGGTAGTTCTAATCAAAAATGTTAAAGCAAAACAGGTCAGAAGGCTGGAACACCTCTTCTATGAAGACAGGCTGAGGGAGTTGGGATTGTTTAGCCTGGAGAAGAGAAGCCTCCAGAGAGACCCTAGAGCAGCCTTCTAGTACCTACCTAAAGGGTAGCAGCAAGAGAGCAGGCAGAGGGACTTTTTACAAGGGCATGGAATGATAGGCCAAGGAGGAATGGCTTTAAACTGAAAGAGGGAAGGTTTGGATTAGATATTAGAAAGAAATTTTTTACTGTGAGAGTGGTGAGACACTGGAACAGGTTACCCAGAGAAACTAGATGTGCCCTCCCTGGAAATGTTCAAGGACAAGTAGGACAGGGCTTTGAGCAGCCTGGTCTACTGGAAGGTCCCTGCCCATGGCAAGGAGCTAGCTGATTTTTAAGCTCCCTTTCAACCCAAGCCATTCTATGATGCTACCATTTACTAATTTAATTTCTAGCCTATAAAAATACTAGTATACATAGTATAAGTGGATGAAATCTAACTGGAATATATGGAAATAATTTTGATTCAGGAAAAAAATAGGTACTGGAACACAGTTCCCACAGAACTGATATTCTAAATTTCTTTCAAGTGTTAATGCTTTGCAACTATATGAGGTATAATGCAGGCCATGATCAAGGTATTAATCTTACATTTCAAGATCTAAACCACTGAGAACATTTTCCTGCACACTCTGTCTGTCACACTGCCTGCCTCCTTGGAGAGAATCAGATGTTGGTAGATTAAAAAGAGAGTGCTGTTGTGAGCTTAATTTCAGTGAGAAATCAGTGGGAGCTGCTCTTGGTGTGTAATGAACATAGGATGGCCCTTCATAGCTCTTTTGTTAACTTTCTGGAAATATTTAGATGACTGAAAACAGGCCAGAAAAGTCTATTTTCACACTGTTTTTATTATTAGAGTGCATATATAGATTCATGATCAGCACTATACAGTTCACATATTCTAATATATGCTACATGTCTACTTTATATATTAGAAGGGGCCTGGACTTTGATAAACTCAAGTAAAAGTGTGGGATGGCAAAAGCTGGGATAGGGCACTTGAGAAACTGCATGATATAAATACGTTTCTGTTTTTTTCAGCAGTTTTGTGACAAGAAGAGAGTTGTAACTAATTTGGCCTCTCTTCTTGTTAGCAAATGGGAGAGTACTGCAGGAAGGCACAGCTGCCTGCATTCCCTTCAACAGAGCTGTGCAGAGGAAGAAATCTGGGATCCAACAAAGCCAGGGAATAAAGTCAGGACTGGCACTGAGAGTGAGAGCATGTGGGACTTTTCCAGGTGTTAAAAGGAGAAGCACACTCTGGGAATGAACATGTTGCCTTTCTGACTCTCCAGGAGCCAGTGAAGATCCCAGGTGTCTGGTAACACTGCAGGAGTTCAAGTGTTTAGACAAGATTATTTCTTCAGCACTCATTTTCTGCATTTGCCTTCAGTGGTGGGGTGTCGCTCCTGAGCAAAGTCCTTGGAACAGTGGAAGAAGAGAAGCAGTCAAGTTCCTGTGCCTTGCAGTATGAATTGATGCTCAGCATCACTTTGAAAGGATCTCAGTCATGCCCTCAAATAGTTAATAGTATACAAAAAATAGCAGAGTAGTTACAGGTGTACTTTTGTATGGAGAGTTTATTTTGATTTTTTTTTAATTTTGTGTCCTGATTGCACCTTGTGTGTTTGGTTTTTTTCTTACATTTTGCAGTTGATGATTAATACCATGGTGCTGCTGCATGTGCTTCTTCAGTAGCCTTGTACACTGGTGCTCTGTGGAAATGATGAATCTTGTAAGTTCCTTCAAATTATCTTTTAATACTGGTCTGTGTAATACTTATTCTGTAATGTGCAGTCTTATGTTCTAGACAAGGTCTATGTTCATTTAAGGGTATTTTTTTTCTGAAAAAGATGAATTACTTATTGAAGACATAATTAGACTATGTGATTGCATTTGATGTTTGCTTTTTTGTTTAATCACTTTAAGTGATAAAATGCACACATTTGATCACTGCTTGCCCCCAGCTTCTCTGCTTTCCAGCCTTTTAGATAGTAGAAGTTTTATTTAGGCTGGATATCCACAGGACCTTGGCAGAAATAACTAAACTGCCATGCTGGATGTGAATCATTTGCTTAGAGAGAGGAAGAAAGTGCATAATCAATTATTGATCTCTCCTGCTCTGTGCTTCCTTTTCTGATTAAATCCTCCAAAATATTGATACAGGCTTACAGCAAAAAAAAAAAAGAAAAGTATCAGTTGGGATTGAATGACCTTGCCACGGGATGAAGAAAGTTGAAGAGCAATGAGACAGGGAGAGTGCAATAGGAGAGGTGAAGTTCTGGTAGTTATGGCTGTCACTGTATAGATTCTGGGAGAGAAACTTTCAGAAGGGCTGGTGCTGGATGTTCCTTCAGGCACAGTTTCAAGCAAGAACCCCATCCAGAACAGCTCCAAGATACATGAACCAAGTCATTGCCAAACATGGGCCCAGAATTAATCTCTTCTGTAGTCCATGATTTCTGTTCTGTCTGGTCATAAAGACTGAATCTGGGATATGCTGTGAAAAAATTAGGATGGTGAAATTTATTGAAAAGGCTGATTACATTTCTTTGTGGACCCAGGACCACAGTCTCTGGGACTTTGATGGTTAAATCCAGCTCTAGGTTTTTGTAGGTGCACCTTTAGCAGGTATGGAAGAAAGGCTTAGTAAACAGCCTTAACTCAGTTGAAGTTGTCACCTTCTGGACAGGAAAAAAATAAATTAAACCAAGCAAGCCTCACAGATACCACGTGGCAGAGACCATTCCACCTCAAACCAAAATCAATGTTATGCTTCCTGTTATTGTGTTAGAGGATTGAAAACTTGCTTTTTCAATTGATTTGTTTTCTACTGCAAAACTAATTATGTCCAATGCAGTTCTTCCTTTACCTTCATCCGGAGGGGAAACTCTATTTGCCATGGTGGCTCCTGTCCTTTGCTCAGACAGCTGTGTCAATATCCCTGTTGCTTCATTGTCTGTTGAAAGGTGAAAGATCCCAAACTTCAGCAAAGTCTTCCATACATTTATTCTATCAAAATGTCCTTTTCAGCCTTTCCAGCACCTAGACATATGCTGTTGATCTAAGCCACCCACAGGGGTGCTCTCATAGGCAGAACGTACACATGGATACACATCAAGAGGAATCTGTCCCTAGGAATGCTGGGTGATTTTTGCCTTTGCTTGCACTTTTCAGAGATGTTAAATGAAGCAGCTGAACTTTTGAGAAGTTTGGAGACTTAAACATGGTGAGATATGAGAGGGGTTTTATTTTTTTTTAATACTTTGAAAAGGTGAGAAGTTGGGAGAAAACCCTCCTTTCTTTTAGTAGTTATTAATCCTAAAATGTTTCTTTCCTGAAGCTGTATGGTAGGCGTACAGAGAAGCATCTGTTTCTGGGGTTCCTCTCTGGATTACTACTGTGCAATTCTTCCAAAGCCAGATGATGGCAGAGGGGATTTCATGGTCCATGTCATCCTGAAAGATATGGTGGTAAAGTCTAATTTGGGGTTAAGTGAGCCACAGGCTTCATTTGCAATTCACTCTCTTGAGGTGTTAAAATTGTAGAGTCCCAGATGTTTTACTCAGGATGGCAGCAGACTGTCAGGCCCATGCTGGATTGTAATAAATTCTAGACACACCGAATTATGCAGTAATAAATCAATTCTGCATGAAAAAATGCTTTCTGCAAGAGCAAAACTTTTTCTAACTGAACATAAGGGGGCTGGGGAGTAGACTTTCAAAATAATGGTTTCCCTAGCTGGTAAAAGCTGCACTGGGCAGTAAGAGCTCCCATTGACATTGCCTTGCTAAAGAGCAGGTCTCAAGGCACCACAACAGCTTGGCAAGCTCATCCTCTGCATCAGAGCCCCAGCTGCTGCAGAACCCTGGTGCAGCACACTGGGAATTCCATAGCAGCTCCCCTGTGTATGAAAAAGGACAAGGGTTTTATTAAGTTAATTGTGAATTTCTCCAACACCATCACTGTACTTGCTGCTCTCTAATATGTATTTGGTTCTTATTTCCCATTTATTTGCCACTGTCCTCTGTTTTCAATTTTCAAAGATGCTAGAGATGTTTGCATTGTTGACATGTCAACAGTATTATACATGCCAGTGGCAATCAGGAGGCATTTGAATATAGCAGGATAGTGCTCTTTGTGGTGGGTGCTCATTGTTAGCTGGGAGATCCTCTGCAGTATTGGAGCAAGTGACACAAGAGGGAGGAAATAAGTAGGAGCAATACACTTCATATCGCAGGAGCAGTAAAGAAATGTGATTTTCTGAGAGGTGAAATATTTATGAACTAGTCCTCTCTGAGGACTTGGGGGTTTTTAAAGCCCTGAAAACTTCCTCTGAAATGGTCTGTACCTCAAGAACCTGAATTTAAATTTAATTCAGCATCAGGTTAGAGAGAAGGTTGTTTTCATGTTGTGTGATGCATATGACTGTTTGGAGTGCTTAGAGTAGAGGTGAACAATTCAAGTGTAGATAGGCAATAAAAGACTTCAACTTATCTGTCCTCCCTCAACACTGTTCCTCCTCCTGCCCCACTGTATGCAGGTTCCTGCTGTGTGCCTTCTCTGGCTGTACCTCCTACTTGCAATGCCCTGGTTTTGTCATGTCCGTGGCTTTTGGAAATGCTTTACTTTTGTTGGCTCCTTGTTGTATTTGCCTAGTTTACAGGTTTTACTGTCTCATCAGGTAATATATTAACACCATATTTTAATGTTTATTAGGCTACTTCTCTGGCTTTATAACTTACTGTCTTTTTTGTGCTTTATGCAACATTATTTGGAGTTGCACTTCTAGTTCAGGGGTTCAGCAATCATTAATCTCTTGGCTATATGCTAGATTACATGGTGAGTCCCCTCCAACTTGAATGATCCTATGGTAATAACTAGTGCCACAGGCATCCAGTGTTTCTGTGGCCATGGAATTTTCTCTGGAATAATGAATCTGAAGAAACCACCAGACTGTGAGTTGTGATATAGTATTACCTTTATGAGTTTATTAGCAGTTGGAAATATGATGTTCTGGAAATGTAAGCTATCCCATTGCTCTCAAGGGACTGATAAATCAGGAGATGAAGACAGACATCTGTGCTGCTAGTAATTTTTTTTTTTCACAATTAACTGGGCAAAATTAATACCCCCAAATTCCAAATATATTAGTGAGTTCCAAAAATCACAGCTCTTTACACCTAGCTGTCAGACCCTCTAACTGTTCCTTGGTATCTTTGATGAGATTATAAATGTTCCATAGAAAAAATATTGTCCGTATCAAAAGAGAAACTAGTAGAAGAACCATAGAATAAGGTAGATTCAGTATAAAATAAACAACACAGATTGCATTGCTGATTGCACAAACAGGTTTGGTGCTTTAATTATTAGGAGATTTCTTGCAAAGAGTTGAAAGTTTTAGGTAAGTTTAACTTCCTGCAAAGCAACACATAGCTGCATGTTTAAACACTCAATCCAGGGTTCTTAAGAGTATAAAAGATCTTGGTGCAGTTCATGCAGTAGCATGTCCAAGTTATCATACACATCACCAATAAAACCCCTTGGCTTTTGTACACCTTTGTGCCAAAAGCAGTGGTATAGATCATTTTTAGTAACTGTGTCAATGCATGTGGGTAAGTCTCAAAATGCGTACTTTCTAAGTTAATGAGGTAGCTTTTAAGGTGAAATGGATTACTTGCAAGGAAGAGCACCACCTTGTGTCACCAAGAATAATGTTGTGGTACGTGATTCAGAGAAGGAAAGGAGTAGATTTACAAGGTTTTATCCTCTAACAGGATTTATAGAGATGGGTTTTCTCTTTCATTTGCCTTTTCTTTTAAGACCTAACAGGGGGAACTGATTTTTTAGAGTGATACAAATTCAACAAATCAGCTTTATTTCATCGATATGAAAAGCTCATTTTCCAATTTCATCTCAAATTTCACTTTTTTAAATAGATTCACTTCAGAGAAAGATTGCTATGAAGTCTGAGCAGATTTTAAAGCTGTCAATTAGACTATCAGTCCTTTAAAACTTAAATGTGATGGTTTTTTACAGACTTCTTATCCCTTGCTTCACCTTTCAGAAGCTGCAAGGAAGGAGAGAGATTTTATAAACTTTCTTCTAGGTAGCATGCAGAGACCCTTCTATGTAGGCTTGTACAGCTTTAAACATTTGTATGCACATATCCACTTTGTGGCAAGATTCTTGCAGAGAAAGACACAGGACCTTCAGCCAGACCCACCCACTTCTCATAGTTTCAGCTATCAGACTGGATATTCAGTCAGGCTAAAATAAGTTATAGCGGCCTGGACAGGGTGTAGATCAGGACAACGTCAATCCTACTAGCACAAATTTCTTTTGACGCATTTTTGCACAAGCAGAGGCTTTGGCAAGGATCAGTTGTTCAAATACAGTGCTAAACAATCCATATAATAATGCTTGAGCGCTGCCAGAGAACAGGATGGTGACTGCTCTTACTTTCATAGGAAGAAGAGAATTTAGAGTTTACACTACAGATTGTAAAATGACAGTTTTAATAAATACAAAAATAGCAACAATAAGCCATAAGTTTTTCTTTGAAGGTTTGGGACGAGTTTTGTTGTTTTTTTTTTTCTTTNTGAGGACATTTTATTACTAATGCCTTAGGCATTTCTCTCCACAACAGATTAGCTTTTACCAGTGAGTTTTATTGTGCTATTTACATAACTGCAATTTAGCTGAGCCTTGAAAACTGGATCTCACCTGTCTTTTAGGAAAAATGTCATTTTATGCTTTGTGACTTGTTAGCTTAGAAGCTTGTTGATTTTTTCAAATGCATATTTTTATTTTAATGACAAACCAAACAGCTTCAAACCAAACCTAAAGCTGACTCAGAGAATAAAACCAAGAATCCTCTTCCCTGCTAGTGACATGGATTAGTGTAATTTTGCCAAGTATCTGTCAGTCTTGTTCGGTGCGAATGAGATCCCACTGGAGGGATTTGAGCTACTGCAACATTCATCAAGTTCGTTATGCTAGGACAGACTACAACCTGGCACTACTGGGTGTCAGACTAATCCTGCAATGTTAACAGGGTATGAAACTTATTTGTACCTGTTTAAGACTGGCAGGTGTGGATGAACCAAACTCAAGCAGTGCACAGTGGATTGAATGCAATCCCGGAGGCCACTACTACCGTATCCAGTCAAGTTCCTGTAGTTTGAAAGGGCACATTCATGGATTAGGGTCTTCTAGAAGGAAACAGCAACAAAAGTCAAAAATAGTGCTGAAGCTGTTCCCTGAACAAAGGTGAAAGGCTGGACTGCAGGCTGAGTAAAGAGATTTAAAATATTGCTTTAATGGGTTTTTTGCTGCCTTTGCCTGGGACAAATAAAAGATGCTGTGACTTACCATCGTTTCTGGTTTCCTTGGTAACATTGTGTGTGTTGGGAAGTGGTTGTTTGAAAGCCATATTAAAGGAAAAGCACTTCGAAAACTATAGTTTGATACAATATTTTTTCCATTCTCTAGAATGAAGCAGCAATAAGCATGTATGTATGTTTTTGAGAGAAACTCTAATGGAAGGTCCCATTTGTGTATTGCTGACAAATTCCATCTGCTGATAAAATATACATTGCATCTCTATTCATCCTGGCAGGAGTGTCCTGGATCTTTCACCTGATTTGTGATATACAGGGCACAAAAAGAATGCTGGTATTGGTTTGTTTTAAGAAACAAGGAATAAATAATGTGTTTGGGTCATTTTTTAGAGCTTTTGGGACTGTGGTTGACAGATATTTGTTTCCTCATGTAAAATTCCTGTTTCATTTTCATAGAAAAGAAGAAAGAACATTTGTACAAAATGTTTGCACTCTTGAATCTGTCACAAAAATGTGTTCAAAAATCACAAATACCTTCTGTCCTTCTGTCTGTAGCTGAATAGTTTCTATTTAGAGAAAGGATGCTTGAACAGCCTCTTTTGCCTTTGGTCCTGGATCCAGTAAAACTTTCAAACTCCTGTTTGTTAATGGGGAAAAAAAATCCAAGCACGAGATTTTGAACACGACTATTAATGGTCTGAATGTTCAAGCAGTCAAGGGAGGTTTCAGTCACTTTCCTTCTCCTCTTGACAACCTTTTATTTTATAGTGGTGAAGGGCAAGACTTTTTAAGCAATGCTGGTCCATGATGGTCACAGCAGCTGCTCTGCAGCATTAGAATGGTGAACCCCAGACTAGTTGACAAAACTTTCAAAACTGCTGATCTTTTGATAAAGCTGTTAGCATTGTTAGTAATGTCAATGGAGGGCTGAGACTTCCAACTGTGGGTTCTAGGTAAAGAGCTTCTGTGCAGAGTGATCTAACCTGACCTCCAAGCAGCTTTCTCTTCAACAGGCTTGATCTGCCAAATATTTCTCTTTAGCAGGCTTGAACTGGAAAATTCCATCCTGATGTGCCCAAACCCTTCCTTCAGGTGTGCAGAAAGCTTGGGGACCCAACTCAAGCCTGCAGCTTGGGCACCCAACTCCTCTGCTGGAAAGGGAGCTACAAGCTGGGGGCTGCCAGCTTGGTGGCCCAGCATGTGAGTCATTCATGGCTCATTGCACAAGTATTTTTCCAGGCAGGTGTTCTGCCACATCCATATTTTGGAGGCAAACTCAGAAAATCTGTTTTCAGGACACAATTCTCAGTTTGATTTTTGTCCTTTTCTCTACTGAATTTTGTTTTTATCAAGTACAAACAAATTTTCTGCCAAAATCTACATAGTATCTGCAGAAAAGAATATGAGAGAAATTGTCTACTGTTTTCATAGACTAATGTTTTCTGTTGTTGTAGTCTTTCTAGGGCTTTTTTTATTTGCAAGTATTTTCCTTTCCTTTTAAAGAAACCATCAACAAAGAAAATGTAATCTTGACTGTACTGCTCCACAGACACAACTTCATTTACTTTAAATTCCCATAGTGCTGAAAATACTCATGTTTATTTCTAGGATAAAAAAGAAATCAATAAAAGTAATATTTATCATTCTGAGTTCTCTACATTTTCTGAAGAACTAGAATAAGACTATCACATGTTAGGAGTGGGCTTTTCATTCTATAATAACTTTTCTTTTTTAAAAATTCCATTTTTTTTGTTTTGTTTTTTTTTTTATCCCAAAGTCATATAATACATTAGGCAACAGAATTAACTAGTGTGATTCATAAAAACTGGAAAAACTATAGCTTACTTGTCCCCATGTGCCCAAAGGGTACAATACGAACAGTTCTTTTAAAAATTATTGCTAAAACCATCATAGCAAGACACAAGCCTAAATATTCTTTTTGCCGAGATGGTTAGTATCAGAGTCACACCTGTATGTCATTGCCTGAAATGCCTCATTAAGTGCATTCCAGCTTAATATAGATGGTATTGTGTGGGTAATCCTATTGGAATTGTTGACCATCTTCTCCTCCCTATTGTCTTTCTTCATTGTAGAACACCTTATTTTTTTTCTTTAGTAGAGAAATAAGAATAAGCAGTAAAACCAGCTTATTTTGACAAGCAATGCTTAGATATTGTTATATGTTTCAACTGCACAGTGTTTTCCTTTGTAGAGAAGAGTGAGTAGCTATTTCTGCATTTGTTCTTCCTTATAATTCTTCCCTTCCTTGCTGTATTTGATCTGTTTCTGTGATCTAGTCTGCATTCTACTCTTTCTCCTGCATAGGGATCTTGGTTGGCTACCAAAAGAAGTCTCACATGTAATTTCTTGAAACAGGAACTGTATCTTTGTCCTTCATCTCAGGCTTCACTTAGATCTGTGCGACTACAGACACACGAAGGGTTCTGGTTATGATGAAGATAACTTTGAGGTACTCTTTTACTCAGATATGCTTACATTTGAGTACAGGGAGGGATAAGTATCATACTGCACAAGAAACCCATATGCATTTACTGGTCTATGCAGAACATACTCTCCTTCTTTGTATCCCTTTCTAAATCTGTTTAAAATATGTTTCACAATACTATTGTGGATACTTTATCATGTCTTTATGAGTGCCGTAGATTGTAACTATTGTAATTACTTTTTCACAGACAATCCTGTCATATAGAAATATTTGATAGGTGGGAAACATTTTTAGCAAAATCTTTGTTAAAATAATGGAGTATTCCTACTCAGTAGAAACGGCTTTTAATTTTCTTACTGTGTTTTCAGACATTGTCTCTGAAAGCAGACTTCAACTTTTTTTTCTGCCATTGGAGGAAAAGGAGGACAACGAATTTAGATCTCTTTTAAATTAACTAGTTTTACTACTGGAATTAAAAATTCAGCAGACTTGATGGTAATTTCAGAGGAACTCAGACAGACGACTGCAAAACTCCTGTCTCAAAAGAGCATTTTTGTTGTATTGTTAGAGTTCTCTGGCAGTGTGGGTTTTCCTCTTTTCCTTCCTAATGGTGCATCTCTGATCATCTTTCCAGTATTTAGGCTGCAGAATTTGAGCCTAGATATATAAACAGCCTAATTTTGATACCAGAAGAGAGGATTTATTGGACCAGTGAGGGGACAGCAGAAAAATTCTCATTTGTGTGCTGCTTCTGCTGTAATGGCCCCAGATTAGTATTTTTCTCCCCTGAGACTGGGCCCAAATCACAGATTTCAGTCTTCAAATTTCAAAAGAAAATAATGAAGTCATGTAATGCTTAATTGTTTAATAGTAAACTACCCAATGAGTCATTTATATAGCATGGCATCATGAAAGAATTTATCTATAAAAACTGACTCTGCCCCCCTGAAATTTGAATCTTTGTTTTAGCATGAGTAAGCATTTTAAAGCTGAGTAGTACCACTAACTCAGTGATTAATTCTGTCCTCCAAATCAATTTATTACATAACCCTTTCATCCTTGCAAATCATACTAATCTGTTCCTAGTGTATTAACTGTTCTTCCAAAATATCCAGTCTCCTCCTCTACCCTCCCCTGCATTCGTCCAATTAATTGACCTTCTCCCCACTTTCAAATCAATTTTTCTTCTATTCCTCCATGTTGTTATAGGATTCCTCTGCCCCTGAGCTGTCCCTGTTTTTTTCCAGTACTCGAAAATCCCTCATCATCTGAGTTTGTCCCCACATTTTCCCTACTGTCCCATTAGAGTGGGGCAGCAATAAAATTTACTTCCAGCTCCCTGACTAGACCGATTGGCAGTGCTCAACCTGTTCTTTGCTGTTCAAACCCTTTCTTAGTTTAATGACGTGCAGGACTGCAGGAGCTGTGCAAAACACTGACTGGTTTCTACTGGGGTTCAACAGGAACAGGGTGGGCCAGCGCTACCTCACAGAGCAGCAGGGAAGGCAAGGGTTGGCAAGTCTCCCTCTGTCCTGGGCTCCCAAGACAGCTGCATTGAATCCAGAGTGGGCTAGAAAAAGCACCCATCTTTTGGTACTTGTTTGGGATGCCTCTGTCAATACAGAGATCCTTTTTGTCCTTTCTTTGTGGTCTCATGCAAGAAAAAATCTCTGGCTCTTTCCCCAAAGCCTGGCTTTGAATGGGAATGAAATAAACCAGATTATTGTTGTATTTAGAAAATAATTCAGCAATAAGTAGTACCACCTGTTGTTGGGTTTTATTTGTGTTTTTTTTCCAGGAGGAAAGCAGAAGTGCACAGATCTTCATATGTGAAATTGGGTCTTTTAGGCAGCTAAGATTCAAGTATAAAAAAAACCCTGTTTCCTGTTACAGAGCAAAACTGACCACAGACAAGAAATGTTTTGCAAAATGTAAAGCAGGGTCTTTGGAATGCAAAATCTTTGATCTCTGTAGGTTTTGCACCTCTGCATTCTAAGGTTTACCAGTTAGAGCATAAATCATGGAATTGGGAGAGAAAAAGATGGTTTTCTGTCTCTGATCTGGATTTCTCAATTTTCCTTGTGCACAAGAAATTAATGCTGCACATAGTTCAGTATCAGTGCTGTTACTGTTACATTAAATTGATTGTAACAATGTGTGGGATTTAGGGATGGTAAAATATAGACTGTTTTACTTGTGGATTACATGTGTTTGCTTTATCCTTGTAGTAATTCTGCAGATCTGAGTTTCTTTCTATAGCTGCATATCTTGAGAGTATTGATGGTGCTTTGATTCTGGTAAAAAGTAGGGAAAAAAAAGGACAACACTGGAATGATAAAGTTCTATTGGCGTGAAGATTTATGAATGTGTTAAACAGAAACAGAAGAATTAACTTAGCAAATGCTTAGTTCACAAAACAGGTTTATGTCTGCCTGGGTGAATCGCTTTGCTGATTTGAAATGTAAAGACAAACAACATATACCAAGAAAAAATGAAGTATCTCACAGTTGTCCCTGTCCTTCTTGCCTGTAGGGTTTTTTTCCAGTTACAGAGCTTTAAAGAGCATTTATAAAAAGGGAAGAAATCATGTTGCTAAGATTTAAGTCCTGATAATGCTTTGCTCTTCCATGGTGCTTTGTTTCTCCTTGCTCTCTGTGGGTTTTTTGCTCTCTCAATCTGATAACATTTTTTATGATCTTGAAGAAAAGGTAGTCAGCAGCTACAATTAGAGACAAAGTCTCTGATTGCACTTTTATATTGTTGGGGTAAATGTCTCTTCTCATCATGTTAACTAAGGAAATGATGTTTCAGACTTGGCACCTGCTATATTGTGCTATTGCTCCTTAATCCTGTTGGGTTTTTCTGATCTTCTCTTCTAGCAGCAGAGAATCTCCAGAACTCTGAATGGTAAGGTACAGAAAAGCCAAACAGAAAGGCACAGATTTGCCACAGCTCCCATGTAGGTTAGGACAAGAGCAAGAAAAGTGCACTAAAGTGACAAAAAAAGTGAGTTTTTATGATGGGTATTACAAACATAGGACAAATATTCTGTTTGGTTTTAATCCATAAATTTCAACATCTGCTTGCTGGTAGAAATAGCTATAGTACAGTTTTGATGAATTCAGATTCATTCTTGACCTCAGGGCTTTCATGCCCACTACTAAGCCATAGCTTACATTGTATGTGGGGTTGAAAGGTTTGGATTCTTGTGTGTCCTTCCTTTGGAGGATTGTCTGCATTCTGCCAAAAATGCAGAATTCATGAGATAAAAATATGACAATACAATTATTGTGGAAAGGATATTGACAACTGTGAGTTTGAATCCTGCTTTAGTGGCCATGTGCCTGATGCATAGATGTTGCAGGGCCTAACCTTCCATTTATTCAAACCCTTGAGGAGATTTTACTCACAGGTTCAGAAGGTTTCTAAGCCTTCTAATTACTATTTTATGATGCATCTTTTACTACATCAAAATGTGGTGACAAAAAATTCTGTTCTTGCTCACCAAATGTACAAGAGTCACCCATGTTGCAATAAAGGAGTTGCATGATTTAAATGTGATTACAGTATGCTGCTTTTATAATTAGAACTATCTAAGCCTATTCATATAAGCCAGCCTCCTGGTGCTCTAATTCACATTTGATCTGCAAGGCAGGAAATTAGCATGCACTAAATGGCTACTCTTTACAATGGCTAATCATTGGGGGAAAAATCCTTTTGCATTTATTGTTCATAGAGAATTCAGTTGGTATTAATATGGCTATAATTTATAAAGCTAAAATATTCCATTGTAACTTAATAGATTCATGTCCAATTGGTATAAAGTGCTACTATACTTTTCTTGTAGCAGAAAGGGTTGTTGCTATAAAAGCTGATGAATCTCACTTTGTGAAAAGGTAGGTAAGGTGACATTTTAAGGTTGAAAACAGCAATTGTAATTTGGAATCAATACTTTATGCCCTAGAATAATGTAAGGTACTGTTCTGTCCTAATTGGCTGGAAGCTAAAATGTTAATGCCAACCCAGCAGATGTATCCCCAGCCTGTAGTTTCCCATGAAGATTTGGTTTGCAAATAGATGACTTTCTATTTATGGGCAAAGTAAAGCCTAATTGTGAGTCTTCACAGAACCAGGGTCTGCAACGACTGCGACTTTAAGGGAAGTGACTGGCTGATCACACTGATGCTGTAGAGCATACCAATGAGCTGCTTCAATGTGTCTTTTCCAATATGTGAAAATCTTCAATAATCAGCAGAAAGTAGACAGTAAATATCCCATTGTTTTTAACTGCAAACTTTTGCAAAACCAGAGAAATATGGAAAACTCTAATTGGATTGAAAACAATGATTTCCTCTCAAATATTTTTCTGACTGAATATTAATATAATCCAGTGATGTCCCAAGTAATAGCTGCAATGCACAGATGGTGCCAAATTGAAATACTAAATGACTGAGTGTTGACATGGTAGATTAAAAATACATCCTGAAAATATTTCTATTTCAGTGTGTGCTTCCTGCATTTTACCTACTGTCCAGACTACCAGATTTTTACTTATGTGGCATTTTCTCCTGTGGTCAGTTCAGCCAACCCTAAAAACCTGGTTTTGGGGGGCAATAAGAAAGCACACCTTATGTATAAGTAAAGCCAAGATTTTCCCTGCTAGTATAATTTGAAGTTTTGAGAGTTTGATCATTATTAGTCCAGATTTAATTGCTGCAGAACAAGAAAGAATAATAATGCTGTTAACATTGCTACACACACACTGAGTTTCTACACCTTTTATGGAGTTACATTTGCAATGTTGCTACTAATTTGGATCCTAATCAGTGGTTTCATTCTGGTGGTGGTCTGTTTGGTAGGGGGTGATGAAGAGTTGTCACTGTCAGGAGTCCTTTGCCAGGAAGATTATCATAGTGAATATGTTGGTGATTACTTCTTCATCTCTCTCAGATTGACCTGGGATCATTTTTGTCTCATTTTTGTTAACAGACTTTTAGATCTTACTCTCTCCTTCACTTGCCTAAATTTCCATGTTACATCTAAATCTACTATAAACCTTATGTAATCAGATATAATTTCTTTATTACTGTTAAAACCAGTTTTGTCCTGCTCAAAAGCTGCATGTTTTTAACTGACCATGACGGAGCTGTTTTAGAGCTGTGGGATCTCCAGTGCCAAACTCAGGCCCCCTCTCTTGTCTTTCTTTGCCAGTTGTAATCTATGCCATATCCTGTATCTCCACTTCCCAAATCTTCTGTTGTACCAGCCTTGCCCTTCTCTATGCTGCATTACTGTAAGTCATAAATATTTCATTTTTTAGCATAACTGCTTTTTACTCCTTTCTGCATGAAACAGTGGTTGTACCACACAGAGATTAACAAAAGTAAAACAAATTAGCCATAAACAATGGATCAGTTGGAGAAACTGATGTCACAGTTAAATTGAGTCCAGCAAAGATAAAGGCAGGTCAAAGGATGTCCAGACAGAGGAGACCTGACAAGGCACAGTCCTGAGGCCTTGTAAGCTCACAAGGTTTAGGGCCGGATATCAGAGATTGCAGTGCCATATGACAGTTACATGGTTATACACATTATAGATGAACTGTGTTGAAGGTACAGTGGCCTACTATTGCCCTGGGGGAGTGACTGTGTATCCATGATGATGATAAGCATTATTAAAAAGCTCTTTGACCTTTTGATAAACCTTAACTATATGCTATCTGTTTAAGCTGCAACACTTGACTGAGAGAAGAAAAAAACAATTGTGTTGCTTTTGAGCATTGGAAGATCACAAAATCAGTTAAACTTACATTCCGTGATGCTCTACAAGCCACAGGTACACTTCCAATCAGAAGCACCTCAACTATCTGTGTGTCTGTCACTAAATTCCCTGCCCCATTCAGCAGTGGCCCCATAAAATCTTTTTACAAAAATTTGCTGCTAAAGTGTTGCAGAAGCTCTTACTGTCCTTGATGTCCTTAGCAAATTTCAGCTCCAGTTTACTTTGGATTTCCTAAGATCATTCTTACCTGCCCTAGCAATGTATTAAATTCCATCTTTGAACCCTATTTAGATGTCAAATACCTGATCTCTCTGTCTGTTCTCTTAATTATCAGAATGTACCATTCTTCAACTTGCAGGACATGCCTTCACACATCTGCCAGCTTGCCTGAAATCCTGACTCTTCAAAGACACCTTTTGGGGGATCCCACGGATTAGTTTCCTGACCAGACTAAGGTCTGCTCACATGAAGTTCAGGGTCTGCACTCTGGTGCCCCCCTTCCTCACTCACTCCTCTCAGGATTTTGAACACTCCTGCTTCATGGTCGCTTCATGATCAAGACTGTCATTCTTCTGTTTCTGAGCAGCAGATCCAGTTATGTGTCACTTGAACAGCCATCCTATACCTCTGTCAAGAAGTTACCTCATCCTGCAGAAATCTTTTGAATTGCTTTTGTACCTTCCAAGAGAAGATGAGGAGACTAAAGCCAGGGGACAATCAGACTTGAGAACTGATGGCTGGCAACAGGAGGTCATACTAAACAGTGGGTGGTAAGAGATGTTTATGAAGCAAGTTGCCTGCCTGCCAGCATAGACAGAGGATTTCAAATGAGTGGTTCCAGTGGGTTGGTGAAAAAAGTTTTGTTTCTATCAAAAAGTAATACTGAGATTTCATTGAAACCTTTTGGTCTGAAACCAAAATCTCTTTGGTTTGCACTGAAACTATTTTTTTTCATTAAGAAAATGATGCTTTCTGCAAGAAAGAATTTTGTTTTCCAAACTGCTCTGATAGCAATCAGAGCATAGAATACTGTTTGGTTTGAATGGCAATAAAAACAGCTTGTGTGTAAAGGTATTGGGGATTGTCCTCTGACAGCCTATTTTCTGGACCTAAAATGCCAGTGGATCATTATGCAGGTAAAAGCAATTCATTTTGGAAGTATATTGGTGATAAGTGTTCAATTAACATTTGCTCAAATAGAACAGAACTCACTTTGCCTTTTTTTTTAAATACCCTTTTAATAAACTTTGATCCCTCATATGAACAGGGCTAAAAAATGATAGCTGAAAGTTTTCCCTCATGTTTAACTCGACCACTACCCCATTTTGAACTGTTTGAAATTTGTCTTTCTCTGTAACAAAGGTGCTAAAATTTAAAAGTGTTATCAATGTTTTGCTAATTTTCTTTCTTAAAGTTTTTCTTTTTCATTCATACAACTTTGTCAGCTGTCTCCACACCCAAACATCACTTTATCTAGTACTTGAGAATATGGCTGTCAGAGCATTGAAAAAGCGAAATATGAATCTCACTCCTATGAAGCTAATGTTATTATGAAGTCATGTAAGCTAGCTGCAAAGTACTTTTATGCAAAGAAAAAAAATTAAAGGTAAAAGAAAAGCGAGTATCTTAGTGATATTTTTCACAGAAACAAACCCATTTTCAAGCTTGACCGAAATGTAGAAGTGTGATAGTGGTTTTGCATTTCATCATGAATATTTCAAACACATCTGATTTCTACACATGCTATGATTGCTAATGTGTGAAGTCACTTAATTAAGTATACATTTAACCCTTCTTTGCTTTTCTCTGAGAGGTGCTTATGAGAAATTGAGCTTTTAAGCTATAGCAAACCCACAGCCAGCATACAGTTAGCCTAGTCTTGAAAAACAGGCAAAAATCACCATTGAATTATTCATTTCTTTTGTTTGTCCAAAATGAAAATAATTTTTTATCCAGTTACTATTGTATATTCTTCAGCAGACACTTGGTGTGAAGGTCAGCAATAAATTCTTCCTGCTGTGATGTTTTCTGGGACCTGAAATCACATATAATGTTCATTTACTTTGCATTATTTTGTGATTTTACTTGGTTGAGCTAAAGATTGATTCAAGATTATCTTTGTTGGGGGCAGATAAAGATGGATTCAAGATTATATTTGTTGGGGACTTGAGAGGAAGGGAAATGAATCCATTTTTTTTTAACTTGTAGCTGAAGAGGATCATAGATTTGGCCTCAGTTTTCTTTCTTTATTGAAAGTACTTCCAGAGAAGCAGGGGAGAGCACTCATGCTGTCACACATTTAGGGTGAAGGAGGGCAGGTGGAGGCTTCTGAGAAGCCTTATCGTTTTTTTCTTTATTAGCTTCTGCTGCTTTCTCATTTGAACTCGGAATAACAGCATCCTAGAAACAGGTTTCTAATGACCTCAGAGGGTTTTGAATCGGGCTGTGGTATAGTAGTTTTCTGAACTTAGTGCTTGTGACTGGAGAGGCGTTCCAACCCAGTGACTACAAACCCTGCGCTGCTGTCAAGTGACTGTATTGTAACCTCGCGTGACTCTGTGACACGACTGACGCAAGTATCGCTCACCTGTGCCTGATCTGCCACTGCAAGTGGCTTCAAAGTTGTGTTTGAGTCTTTAATGGGAGTCGGAGGTCACCAAAATGCACCTCTTTGACTTCCCTGTCAGTGAGCTCTAGATAACTACACTGTTCCTCTTAGAGAGGGGAGAAAGGGCAGGATGGTTGTTCATGGCAGTGTTTCTACAGTCTCTTAATTGAGCCCTTAGTTCTGATGGTTTGCAGCATGAGAGAACAGTGGGAAATTGAACTGGGGGGAAAAATTATGTGGTGGGGCTGTCATCTCCTTCCTTTGGTTGTATGTATGCAATCGGGGGAAACACAAGGCCTGGAAGTATATGGGAGGCATGGTAGAAAGATTTTTACCTTTTCTCCTACTGCTTCTGCATACTTGCGCAGAAATCAGAAAATGTCCTGCTATTATCAATTGAGTTAAACTCTGCTTCAGCTTGCTGCCACAGAGTGATTCTGCCTTCTTCAGTGTGCATTGGCTTGTAGGACACATCCAATATCTGGAGAAGAACATGGAAGAGATGCTCAGGCAAATCTGTCCCAAAGGAACTGCACCTCCTTCTGACAGAAATTTTCTTATGCTGCCCCTGACAGTTTTTTCTTCATTAAAGGGTCTCTTAGATCTCATGTCCAGCTAAGGGAGTATCTTCCTCTGAGCAAATATTGTAGATGAAAGCTGCAAAATCTTCCCCAGGGGAGCCACACACAAGATATAATATAGACTTGTACTGGCAGTCAGTCTGAGAAGAGAAAATTAATATTGTTTAAGAGCACCATGAGGTCTTCAGGACTGTCTGCGTGGCATCGAAAGCTATTGTAAGTCCTGCTAGCCAATATAATTTTGGAAGATACCAAGGTGTTTAGAAGTCGTGGTCCCTGTCTTCTCCTGTCTGTGATGTCTGCAAGGTTCAGAACTTTGAAGACATCTCAAATAGTCTTGAGGATGAGGCACTTTTCTTACCCACCAGAGTGAACAGTAAGGAAGTCCTGTAAACTGTAATATCAGTTTTGACAGCCTGGCACTAAACAACCATAGGAAGCCCTCAGGCTCCTAATCTCTTTGTCACTCTATTCATATAAGAGAGCAAGTTGCCTAATTATGTGAATGAAAAGGATTTTAAAAAATATTAAGTTTCTTTTACACTAGAGCTTTGCACAAGTGCCTTTTAAGATCGTACTGTAGAAACTCTAGTCTTGTTCAGATTCTCATTGTGGGCATCTAACTAACTAGTAGGATTATTCAGATACTTGACATTACACATGGCTAAAAGTTTTATTGGACAGCATAATAACTCCCAGTAATTCAAAATCCTGTCTTTTGGTCACTTAGTACTATGAACAAATATGAAGGAAAATAAGCAACATTAGTACCTTAACTGAATGTTATTAAACATGTAATTATTCAGGTTTTGTTACCACTAGATCAAGATATTAAATACTTACTAAAATAATTCTCAGTGAGCAAGCCATTGTATTGGAAAGGATATTTTGCTTTTAACTTTACAGTATGCAAGCTCCAATGTGGTTGTTCATTTTCAAGCTTACAGTATAGTTATTTCTTTGTCTTTTAGTAATTCTGTTTGAACTTTTTAATGAAGGTAACCCATAATAAGTCTTACCAGTCACTGAACTTTTAAAAAGAAAAGCATAGCAATCAGAAAGACTATTCAAAAAGCCTTCAAAAGTAAAACTAGTTTTTGGATAATGCGGATTTGTCAGGACTGAAAACTCAACATGTATATTACTTGTAAGAAATAACTGAAGCAAAACAAAAGTGCAGGAGGCTGTGGAAATTTGAAAATTTATTTAAAATGATTGCTTAAAAAACTTGAGGTTAGTGAAAGACTTCTATCAACTGTGTGTAAATTGCTTTTTCTGATCTCCAATATGTATCTTGATTCATGGTTGGTTTGCTGGTTTGGTATTAGCACTCATTTAGATTGAGTTTGTCTATGAGTGATCGTGTTAGCAATACAAGCAAAGCCACATGAAGTATTTTGGAGTGAGATTTTTTGGACACTTTCAGGGATGCCGAATCTATCACTTAAATGGGTAGATTGTTCCAATGTCTGACCAGCCTTTCAGCAAATTTTTTTTGCTGATATCTTATCTAAACCTTCCTTGGCACATGTTGAGGCCCTATCTTCTTATCCTGTCACTTGTTACCTGGGAGAAGAGACTGACACCCTCCTTGATACAACCTACTTTTGTCTAGGTCTCATCTCAACCTTCTTTTCTCTAGGCTAAACACCCCCAGTTCCCTCAGCCACTCCCCATAAGACTTGTCTTCCAGACCCTTCATCAGCTCCATTGCCCATCTCTGCACTTGCTCCAGCACCTCAATGTCTTTCTTGTAGTGAGGGGCCCAAAACTGGACACAACACTCGAGCTCCAGCCTCACCAGTGCCATGTACAGGGGCACAATCACTTCCCTAGAGATCTGCCCACACTATTTCTGGTCCAAGCCAGGAAGCCATTGGCCTTCTTGGCCACCTCGGCACACTGCTGTCTGTTCAGCTGTCTGTCGAGCAGAGACCAGCAATTCCAGGTCCTTTTCTGCTGAGTGGAAAAGTCACTTGACTTCACTGAAGATTCATAGCAGCAGTAGCAGGGGCAGGCATTCTTTCTGACGTATTTGTAGGCTTTAAACTTTTATTAAATGATCAATCAGATCTTAGATTGATACTTAGAAATCCACAATTTTATTTGGAAGCAAGTACCACAGGGTACATCTGTCAGTGTTTATAAATTGCACACGTAGAGTATTGTTCACCTGATTGCAAAGATGGACTTCAAATTGGCTAAGTTAAGCTTCTAGATAATGGGACATATTTTATCACAAAGGAAGCCTACATGAGTTCTGCCTCAATTACGTAAAATAGAGTGGTTTTGTGAGATGTTTCAAGTAAAATGAATTTTAACGTAGGAGTGTTTTTCTTATAATGAAACCTTCCAGCTGCATCACATCCCTGGTACCAACCCCTGAAAATTTGTTTCCTAACAAAGCTAAGAAATGCTTAGCATATCAGTTCCCCTTGAATAACCATACTAATCCTAAAAATGGTTGCTTTGTGAGCTGTTTTGCCCTACCAAAAATTATAGCAGTGCTTCTGCATTTTCCCAACTGTGGAATGACTTTTTTTTTTCTTTTGTCTTTAGTGATTCATTTCATTCCTGTATAACAAAGAGATTTCTGAGCTTCTCACCAGGTCTTTTTAAAATGCCAGTTGATGTACTTATTGTCCTCAATCAACACAAGACCTCACACCTTTCTTTTAAGAAGAAATTTATTCTTTTAGACTGTCTGTGCTTTCTATCTAATTGTTATTCCCTTCTTGTTTTCTTAGCTCTTACATTCTTGCAATTTATTCATAAGTAATTTCTTATAATAGATTGTACTCTTGTTATTTTCCTTCCATCCATAATACTACATTCTGTTCCTCTCTCTCTCCCCCCTTCTCTTTCACTTTCTTTTTTATTTGCTAACTGACATACTGCATTTCAATATTGCTGGTTGAATTAAACTGTACCAAAAGTGAACCTGTAGTAACACAAGAATAGTCATTTTTGTGCCAACCATGTTCAGTTTAAGCATTTCTGAATTCTTTGGTGTTTATCTTCTTAAAACCCTCATTAGCATAGAAATGAGCATCTCCCATTTCCTGTTATCCTGCATCAGATAGCAAGGTGTCTCAATTTTATAAGAAAAACATGAAGTTTTAGGATAGATTACAAGGTTTGACAAGAGCATGCAGTGAACCTGTGGTTTAGATAAGGATTGCATTTTGATGTCCAAAATCACAGTTTTTCTCCTACTCAACCCAAATGATGTAAGTGGACACTATGCTATGAGAAGGCTATTCACTGGGGATGTGACTAGTTCAAAGCACATGAAGTATTGTAGAGACAGGTTGTGGTTTGTGGCAATGATGTATAACAAGTTATCAAAATGTACCCACTCCCCTGGACTAGGTGCTTTAAAAACATACAATTCAGATGAATATCCATGTATTCTAATTTTTTGCTTGTATATCAGTGATCTATAATGTCTAAAAGATAAACATGTCAAGAGAGAATCTCACTAACCTCTGGCATATGAGCATACAATTATGCAAAGGGATTAAAAAAATAAAAAAAAAGTTTATACATTGATATTTTTATGTATATATGATACAGTTTTTCTTTATCAAATGAGCTGTGAGACTTTAGATTTTACTGAACAATTTTGCAAAATTATTTGGCTTCATGATGGTTTTGTTTGGCTTATTATTTACCTTCCATATATTCTGGAGCTATGCATGCATGTTATGAATACATAACAAGATTAAAAGAAGAAGTCTTGAGTGAAAGTCAGAGAAAACCTTTATCCCCAGTTCATGTCTAGTATCTAGAGTGGATCATGTTTCATATGTGAAATCTAAGACATCAGGGCACACGAGCAAAACTGCTGATGGGATTCACAGTAGTTTTGGAGTGAGGCTGGCAGCCTCGGGGAAATCTGAAGCTGTCATCAGTAGCATAATCTTTTCAAGTAAAAGGAGCTGTGATTAGCTTAAGCCAGCCACACTCACAGAACAAATTAGTCTGCTGGTCATGAATGACTTCAGAGTAGGAGCTGGGAAGAGACTCCTGTGTAATTTAAGTTGCTGGACAGTGCTAGGATTGATGGTCATCTCTGTAGCAAGAAGCTTCAGCTCAACTAGCATAAGCTCCTTTGGCCCAGCTGCACCAAAGCTGGCTGCACCAATCATTGTTGTGCTGGGAGAATCCCATTAACTCTTGGGACAGCATGATGGTGTGAACCATCTTTGCGTGAGCAGTGTTTCTGCTCTCCATGTGTAGGCTGTTCCTCTTGTAGCAGTAACATACAACTCTGCCCAATAGAAGCGACTTAGAAATTAAGATGTAGAATCACGGGTTCCTTGAATTTGAGTAGGGTTCTGAATTGGAACAATTTGTCATTGTGTGACAGGGAGATGTCCAAGGTGAATTTCTGTCCTCTTTGAAGTCAGTCACAATAACTGGTTGGTTTAGGACTTCTCATAGTATGTTTTTTTTATTTGTTTTACCAAACTGTAGACTTTTTTCAGTGGGTTTTTGGTTTGTGGGGCAGAGGGGTGATTGGTTGTTTTGTTTGTTTGTTTGTTTTCCTTTGAGGGGAGGTGGGTGTGGTGTGTTTTCATCAAGAGATTTAATAAAAGAATGACCTAGACCCTGTCTTTACTCTTTTCTGAGGTTTTACTAAGCCCCTTCATAATGTTCCTTTTTAGTTTTTTTCAACAATACTTATATGAAACTCCAAAGTTTTTCATGCTTTCAACTGTAAAGAACCTCGTTTTTGATCCTCTACTTTCATTTTCTTGTTGTTGAACTTTTTGAAAATACAATATAGTAGAGTCTACATGAGATTTGAAATTGCTTACAGAGAATTTTACAGTAAATTGATATCTAGAAATACTCTATTGCTGGGAAATGGTCTATTTATTTTGGGATCAGGGCAGATATGATAAAAATATGAAATATAATAATCAAAATTCTATACCTTGGGCCAATTTCAGTTCAAGGCTAAGTACAAACAAACCTCACCAACTTTTCAGATACTGGTATTCCTTTACAGCAGAAGTGTTTTTATTCACATACACTTTCTGCTAAGGTATAGCATACAATTCCTACTAAATGTTTCAGAAAAACTATATTTTGCTTTGGCATAGCTCACAAAAAAATGAAGTCTTATGGATTCTATCTGTACAAACACAGAACTTATTATGTCATATATTCTTTTACAAGGCAAATATTTACCTATAATGCACATTTTGCTAACTCTGAATTGCATTTACATGCCTATCAACGTTTGACTTGAAACCTGTCTCCCCGGAGATAATCCCAAGAAATAGTTGGAGGGTTGGGGGTAGTGTGTATCATTTATGTGTTTTCTTTATTGTAAGAATACAATACTTCTACAATCTCTGTTGTCTCTGTCGTCCAAGGTACCCAAGTTTTTTCACCTGCTGATGATTTTCAGAATCAGATTCTGGATACTCTGCTGTTTTCCAGTCATGTACTTCTATAAGATGGGTTACTCATTTTCCTGAAAACAGAAATATCAGGCTCCAGTAATTAAAAGTCTCTTAAGAGTGACTATGTTCATTCTCCTATCCTAATCTAAGTGTATTTATGGATATGCATGAAGTTATGTATGGCTTGGTACCTCTGTATACTGTCACAGTATTATCTCGAGTCCAACTTGCAATGTCAGATGTCAGGGTGGAAGGATTCATGATAGATACAGTTTAGAAGCCTAATTTTTAAGAGATCCACAAAACCCTTTATCACACACCTGTCCCACATCCCCTTCCCAAATTGATTTACCTAATACTCACGGTCACATATGCTGTAGCTTGTCAAAATCTTCAGCTTGCAACCTATTTTCTACCCAAGGTGAGCTGAGTTTCAGGAACGGACTATTTTACCAGTGTACCTGGGGAAGACAGTTTTTGTGCACCATAGCCTGCATAAAAAGTAAGAAATTTGGGATCCTTGTGATACTGGGTTTAAACGCCTTCTCTCATATCCTTAAAATGTATTCTAACTACAGGGCAGATCTGGGATGGGGATCACATCCTTGCAGTTTAAGCTGAGACAAGGCACTGCAGGAGATGCAAGATCAGTTTGGACCTGAGAGGTAATATAATCCTGAGGCAGCTTGGCTGGCACCTTTGAGCCTGGTGGCAAGAGAGTCTCTGCTGGCAGGGGGGAGGATGATCCATGCCATTACCTGTGTTTTACTTCATGTTTATTCAAGTTTCTGTGGAACACTGGGGTTTAGACAGAACAAAATCTGCTGGAACCCAAGTTTAATGGTATTCACTTTTAGGTTTCTGTTCCGGACTGTTGGGGTCAGAGCTGTCAAACTCTCAATGGTCAAGTGATAACATTTCTGTGAGACTTACAAGAAAGCAGACAGTCGATAGCAGCAAAGATTTTTCCCCAACAATTATCTGGACTTGTGCAATATGACTTAAAGTTCTGGCTTCTGCTTTTTGTGATTTGATTCTTTTGGAACTCTCTAGCATCAACTCCTGATTTACAACAGTGCAGGGATTACTAGAAATAAGACTTGATGTTGTCTGATGGAAAACCCTTATTGAGTTTAATAGCCTATAATAAGATTTCCTAGGGTTTCTTTCTCTTTTTTTCTTTTTCTTTATTCCATTTATTTTACTAATTGAATCCCATCTGAAGAGATGGTTAGAGAAAATCGCTATGATTTCTATAGGGGTGACTAGTCTTTATCAAATTATCATAGACTTAGCCAAAGAGTGCTTTTCTGGTCTGAATCTCTTGAAAATTCTGTAAGATTTTATTTTAAAAGTTGATAAAATTTATTTCTGATTAGATTTTACCACTGTGGAATGCTCAACACATGCAGTTTCAGCTGCAATACTGAGGCATTACAAAGCTTTGTGAGCCTGAATTTTGTTCGTATTTAAAGTGCTGTAAATTCTGCCTTTTCAGTGTCTCTCTCCCTTATTTATATTCGTGTAAATGAGATGTGATTCAGTCTTGCACTGTGTATTGAGAAATTGTTTTCCTCTAGCTTAGACATTCTGCTAAATTGAGGGCTAATAGGGTACTAGGCTTGCAAAGCAAACAAGAAATAAGTATTTTCAGGTCTGAACAGATGAATTTCCCTAAAATTGCTGCCAAAATAAATCCCAAAAACAAATGATTTATGAACTAACTCGAGCAAAATGGATTATTTAAATAATTACTTTGTAATAGAGAGAAAGTCTGAGCAATAATACATCCAAAAATGAAGCTGCCCACAGAATCTGATGCTCAGGGAGATTATGAGGGATTAAGACAGATTCTGTCTTATTCCTTCAGCTCTGCCACCATCCTACTGAAAATGCAAAGTGGCTTGTGATGAAAAGGGGAAACTTTTTCTTAGGAAACACGGCAAAGCTAGGTCTGCAATATGGTGGAGTTTAAGGAAACATCTAGGTTACATTAATGATACAGACTTAATTCACTGACGAAAATCCTTGCTAATTAGATCTAAGAAAGTCTAGAAACATTAGATGGAGGAGTAGGAGGATTAATTTATTGGTTTTTAGTTTAAATCTGAAGGTTCCAAATTTGAGAACTCATAATTCTAAAGGGAGTTTAAATATTTCCAGAAGCAGATCCCCAAAATAATTAAGACACTTAAACTTTGCACATTATTCCTTCTCTGCAGTAAGCCTACTTTAGAGAAAAAAAACAATGCCCTACAATTAGTATTTTAATATTGGCAATTCTAAAATGCATTTTTCATCCATAGTTGAGCAAGTAATTCTTTGTGGTTTATTCCCACTCTTCTGTATTTCAAACTTCTGGTGAGCAAACAACAAAAGGGTGGTTCTTGTTTCCATTCCTTATGGTGAAGTTGGATAGGTGCAAAAGCAGTTGCTTATAAAATTGCAAATGTAACAGTAAATCAAACTAACTTGCAGTCACTTCAATAGGGAAATATTCCTGCATGATGGTAATAGAGAACTCAGAGTTGCAGCTCTTAATTGTGATAAGTCTTATATAAAAATTAAAAAGAAGAAAAGAACAAATGACAGAAAAACAAATAACAAACTCCTCCTTCTCCCTCTCCCAAAAAAAAAAATAGAAAACATAACCAAAAAAAGTTCTGGTAAAGGAGAGAGAAAGAGATCTCTAAAAACTTCCTTTATTCAGCTGCTTGCTACATAATTAACTAAACTACCATTAAAAAATATAAATATCTCCACCCAAACTGAAAATGCTGAAAAGCCCAGTTAATCTTATAAATGTACTGGTTTATAACAGAAGGCAGTATGTAGATCTAGAAATAAAGATGCTTTGTAAACTCTATTCTAAACAAACCTGTAACATCCCAAAGTTACCCGTCACTTCTCACTATCAAAACCTGATTGCTAACTTTAAATCATGTTTTCAGTGGATGTAATGGCCTCTGGTGGGTGGTCTGAAGTGTTGAGGTTATACTATCCAGTCAATTACTGTATTTGACCATGAAGTGCCCCACAGGGTAATTGGTGGAGCAGCAGCAGTCACCACAAGAGGCACTCTTTTGCTGTGGCACCAAAAGTGACTGAGAGATGTAGTTGAGGCAGCAGTGTGTCGGAAATGCTGGTAAGGATGGATGCTTCTCTCTGGAGGTACTAGGAACATTGATGGTAGCTGCTACTGTGCATTTAGTATTGGGACCAAGTTGAGACAGCCAGACAGATACAGCAGCCCTTCCCTCCCTGTCCTTTCTGTTACTGTCATCTTGCTCAATACACACATTGCTCTAGAGCTAAATCAGAGATAACTGTACAGTGGTACCGGTAAAGCATTATTCAACGGTAATATACTTATCCAACTTTAGTCAAGCAGTTCTTATGCAAAAAACCATGTGCTTTATTTATTGCAAAGCATGTGAGGAACCAAAAGTAAAGAAGTAGAAGAGATGGGACAGTATAATGGTTAAAGGATACTGAAAGCTCCCTAAGGAAATAGAGTCTCACCTTGTCCTTGTCGTTGATCTCTACTATTACTCAAGTCATTTAATCTAAACCCAAACTGGCTACCTTCAAAATAGCCGACATGTAGCATGCCTTTTTAAGGTGCCCATATTGCAGATGGGTCAGGATCCTTTTGCAACATACACAGCACCATGGAGCGTGCTTCAGAAACAGTCTGAAAAATGAGGCCATAAACATCTCACATGAGATGCCAAGACCTAGTATGTTCCATGTACGGATTAGCATCTCATGGAAACCACCCTTTTACAAGGATGTTGTGAAGTTTTATTTCTATTTGCATTTTATTTCTGGGTGTACTGGGCTTGTCATCTCTTCCTGAGTGTGTCTGGAAGTAGACTAACTTGTAAAGAAGGGAGTAGTGCCTGGTGTGTTCACAAGAGGCGGAGAAGGGCATGTCCATTCGAGTGTTTGCTGTGTGTCAGAAGGTGGGTCACAGGCTCAAGTAGCGGCAAAAGAGGGCATGCAGAAATCTCTCCCTACACTTGGCAGTTTGCCCCTTCTCCTTGGTCTCTTTTCCTGAGGAGGAAAGGAATGGACAGATCCAAGAGATTTGTAATCTTTACTCACATCTGCCCTTGTAGTGGGTAGCAACATGGATAGATCTGCAGGTCCCCCTTCTTTCTTGGCAAATCTAGCTAGGTGGGACATGATGCAGTCCCATGTCTTTGGAAGGCTCAGAGCAGGCTTATGAATTTCAGGAAGTACTGGAGAAATGTTGAGGCCACTGGGGAAAAAGGTGCTATGGGGAAGATAACAGGGACAAGGTTATTGAATACCTGCTGAATAAGGGAGAACATTGAATCCTGGGCACTGAATTAGGCAGGATCCTGTAGGGAAAAAAATTGTCACCTGATCGTGTTTACTAAAGATTTCATCATAGTGCAACTTTTGTAAAAGAGCTGGAGGATGTACAGGAGCTTTTAAATGGTGGGTTTTAACTGTGAATACCCAGCCATTGTGGTCCTAATGGTCTTCTTAAAACAGTATATTTTTCTCTAGACTTTGCAGAGATGTTAAATAGGCTGCTATTTGTTAACAGCTAGTTAAGAAACTTTTTTTTTTTTAATCCTAAAGAATGGGGTTTTTTTCCTAAAGGTGGATGCTTCCTGTAAGAAACATTTCTCTCTAGGGAAGAATTGTCAGCTTGCAGCAATACTTCCTTTGATTTTAACACTCTTAAGTTATTCTCCTAAGGCCAGCACTGAAGACTCTTCACATACTCATTACTCCAAATGCTCTCTTCTCAAATGTGCTTTTGTACATCTTCTTCCTGCATTCTAGTGAACCTTAACTTTATTTTTTTTACACGCTCATTAACAAGCTCATAGCAGAAAAGAAAAAGGCATGAAAAACCTTTTCATGATTTTGGATTATCAGGAAAAAAAAAAAGAAAAAAAAAGAAAAAGCTCATTATGGATTTTAGCCAGTGAAGCATCTTATATTTTGCACAAATACTATCCTTCTGATTGATTCACTGTGGACATTTAAGTTGAGAGAGTAATAAAAGGCTTACATCTGTCACAGATGGAATGTTGTTGCTTATTTGTTTTCTCAACTGCAAACAATGCACAGAAATGTTAGAATTGTGTTAATCTATAACACCTTAGAAAATGCCCATCAAATATTATTACAAAGAAATAGGAAAAATACATTTGGGAGGCATTATTCATAGCAAAAGTTTCCCAAACAGTGTATAAAACATTTAGGTAAGATTAGATATGTAGTAATCAACCCCTATGTCCTAGTGTGTATTATGTTAATGTCATATCATGTTGTGCAATGTAACATATACTTATAAATATATATGAATAATCTTTGCATAATACAAAATTCAGATTGGATGACTTTGAAACCCACAAATTGACATGTCTTACAAAGATAGAATTCTTTTATTTTTTCTTCATAGTTAATAAAACTACATTATTTGTAGACATATATTATATTTGAACCATAAGGACATTTTGTATGTGTTAAATTATATTAAGATTGCTGCCTTTCATTTGGAACTCTTAATCTGATATGGGCAAAGAACAGAGATGTTTATTGAATGTGTTTTTTTCACATAAATGGATGTGAAGTGAGACTCAATTTTTAGACAGCTCAATAAAAGACATTATTCCAAATACCATTATCACATTCTGAGCATCAAGCAAATACCAAAAGTAGCCCTTGGGTCTAGTGTACAGAGGCAGAGAATACTTACTAGTAGTCTACATAATTGCACTGCATGAAAATAATGAACCCCTTGAACTGATCAAGTGTGAAAATACTTATTTAATGGAAACATTGGTTTAGATGTTAGCAATAAACCTGGAAGAAAAACTATCTTCCTTATTCCAATGTCTGAACTCTTGCAAAAGATTTGCTTCTCTGTAAGTAAGTAGCAAAAATAATTCTGTCACCTTGGGCTCATTCAATAATCTAGTCCAGTGATCTAGAAATGAAATGTCATATACAACAGTTCATCCTGTCTCCTTAGTCTTTACAGTGTGTCTATGAGTTAACATGCTGTGTTTAAGATTTGCTCTGTCATCATGTAAATTCTATAAATCGTAGCAGTTCTCACTTCCCTTGCTTGTTAAATAAGCCAATGCTACCAAGTTCTCAATGTTTCCTTCTCTCATAAGATGTTGAGTGTGTTCTCAGGGAATTTAATTACCATATCAATGAAGAGGAAAAAGTACATATTAAATTATTGGATTTTCCCCTGTGTATGCCATAAAAACATATGGGCAGCACCATCTGTGTTCTTGTAACTACAGATTTGTGTGTTTATTGGTTTTTATACAGAGAACAGTGTCATTTGAACCCAGATCTGGCATCAGAGCTTACATCCAAAATTCTGGCTTCAGCCCATGTGTACATTATGTTACAGCTCTATCTTGTCCTGCAAATCTGAAGGCCACGAATGTGTCTGTTCCCATCTGCAGGCTTGCATCTGTAGCAAATGGAGATGTATGGAAAGCATATAATTCAGTGCTGTAAAGCTACCTAGTTTGTAGATCTAACTTAGCCGGTTTTGTGCCTCTAGGGAAATCTTCAGTTAGCTCTTCAATTTTACCCTCTGCAAAATAATGATAGTAATATCTAATAGGACCAATGCCAGAATCGATTATGCAAATAATAAGGAATTAAAGCTGTATTTAGCTTGTAGACAGTACCAAAAAAAGTCTTTGAGGCTTTGGTCTTAGTTTCATGAAATTCCTCTAAGGCTCTACAGGGCCCCTCCATTTCTGTTGTTGTTGAAACTACTGGAAGAAAAAACTTCCCTTTTTTAAGCATTGGAATCATTACAGTTCCTGCTGTTTCTCTTAGAAGATGATGCATGTGGCTTCTCCAGGTTCTTTAACTTTAGCTGGTGCTGCGGATTTGTACTTGACTTTGTACTTTTCTTGTTAGTTTGAGTATCTCTCATTAGTAGGACTGGTCTTCCCTAGGAGGATCTTGATTCAAACAGAAAAGTATTCTTTTCCGATATCATGATCAACTTTTCCATGATTGCTAGCATGCCTTCCTTAATCACATGCATTTTGTAGTCCTTTGTCTTCCATTTCCCAGCTGTGATGTGTTTTGACAAATTGTTTTCTTCTTGGTTTGAACTCATGAATGTCAGAGGCAGTGGTCTTGTGCAGTGCGTTGGTGCTGGAAGTGCTGCAGAAAGATGAGTAGGAGCATAAGAATATGAATATAGTAGTTGATGAGAGCACACCTCTTCCAGTCTCTACTGAATGTTGCAGGCATGCTTAGTTGAGGAAGTTCCACAATAGCTTGCTAGGAAGTTATACACTTCGCTTCTGATGGAATTATTGTGTTCACCTTTTTCTCCAGTTTTGTGTAGAAAACCAGTCTTCTCTGCCAAAGAGAATTTACTTTTACTCTTGAGACAGCTGTCAGCCCTTATACTGGAAATTATTGATGAAATGCAGAAAACATGAGAGTGGCTATTGCACAACCTAAAGGTCTTAAAAGCAGTGACTTCAAAAGTCTTCAGAGCCTTGTTATGCAGAAGGTGTCTTATTCTGGTCACAAATCATGACACAAACACTTATTTTTATGTTTGTTTTAGTTTTGAAAGAAAACTTAGAAACTCTGCACCACAAGAGTGTACATCCTGGGCTGGATAGGGATAATCTGTAAACTCACAAGGAATTTTAATGCTTGCTTTTGATACTCTTGGATAAGATTTGGGCAACTATATCTATTTGGGATCTTAAAAAATAAATTCCATGATTTTTGAAGGGTTATGCCAAAAAACAACTGGAGAATTAAACTTGTTATTTGGCTTTATATAAATACAGAGACCACAACTGAAATCAGCCTGTTGTAGGCTGTGTTGTTTAGAGTTGCTATCCTTTGGGTAATATGCAAACTGAGGATCTCCTCAAGTCACTTTGTATTCCTTGGGACTCAGCAGAAAAGTACTGAAATCAGCTTCTCTGTCTTGGTTGAACTCCAAATGGGTTAATGACATATTAGCTACTTGGTTTTCCACTGCATCTTTGGTTATTAGGAAAGGTACAATTTTTCAACACTTGCTACAAGCTGTAGAATGGTAGGCATGTACTGCTAAACAGGGGGTGCATTTCAAGCCACAACTGATTGCATTTCAGAGTTTATCAAAATACTCCTACTGAGCTGCAGATCAGTTAGTTTCCATTTAGCTTTGGGATCCTTCACACTAAAAATGTGCAGTGTACAGTCCTCATCCCATTTAAATGAAGAATGTAGATCCATTACAAGTAGATTAAGGGATTTAAGGAATGCTAAATGTGATAATATTTAAAAATATATACTGTTTCTTGCCAATGTGTAAGAAAACTTACAAAATCTTAAATGCAATTATTTAAAGGATGTATATACCAAGGAAAATTTACACACAACTGTAGAAAGCATTAGTGATAGTGAATTATTATATTAGTTTGACAAGGAGTAGTGTTGTCCAAGGCCCTTATATGTATTAAGCGATATGTTTAATGAGAAAACAGAAATAGAAGGTTCTATGAGTGCCAAAATCATGTCATTGCTAGAACATAAATTTTTGCATTTTCTGACTCCTGTTGATTTATGGTACTAGTCCAGCAAGTAGCACATAAATCGAACAACAACTTTAATGTAAGTGCTTGTGCATGTGCTTAAATATTTAACTAATTTAGAGCCTAGTTGTTTATACTTAACAGTTGCATTGAGTGGCTCTTGCATTTCATTTCCTAGACTTTAAAAAATAATAACTGCTAAGGTGATGTAAAGTAGGTCTATTAATATTGTAGACTAGAGCCTAAGTTACTTCAATAAGGTATAAGGTAGCTGAGGCCAAGTATTTTGTTTGGCTTCATGGAGCCACATCACTTATGTTGTTAAGCCTAAATCCCTGCTGTGTCTCATAGGGACATGCCAGCTTTCCCATAAACCTTTGCATTCCATTACACAGTGGACTGTTTGGGAGACCTTCTTCTCTTGACTCTTCTTCCTGTATATCTCTGGAACTAGTCTAGCACCAAGTTGCCCAACTTTAAACACATGCTGGGCACATACCTGTTAATCCAGCATTAACCCAAGTATCCTAAACTGGATGGAACAGTGTCAACTGACTCATAAATTTGAGGAAAACGAAAAGTAAAGGAAAATATATTGTGGTGTTACTGCATTAAGTCCAGAAACCACTAGTAGTGTAAGTTATGATATATTCTTATATAGGTAAAATTCAGTTTTGCAAATCGTTAAGCATATTTGTAGGTGCAAGACATTGTAATTTGGACAGGAAATTGGATATAGCTTAAGTCTAGTTCTTATAAGATGGTCTGTATTCTCAACTTCTTCTGAAGTCTACAAGGATGAAATGTCTTATGCACTCAACAAGTTGAAACCTTTCAAGAAATTACAGTCAGAATAAAATCACCAGGATAAATTATGCTTGTGTTTCCACAGTTAATGTGATGTCTCTTAAGTCCCAGTTCCTTGTCTTTTGCTCTAACCACTTAGAAGCAGTTTTTACATCCTTTTTCTTTTTTTTTAAGTGCCCTCTAATCTTTTTCCTTCTCATTCAGTGACCTACTAGGGAGCTGTATCTCATAAACGCTTGGAAAAAGCCTAATTTTCATCAGTCCAGTCACACTGTACAGGTCTTTTCCAGTCTTAATCATTCTATAATTCTCATGCTTATGGAACTCTTTCACACTGTCCAGAAAGTGTTTTCATTGAGTGATGACATTTTAGTGAAAATTACAGAACAGAGTGATTTGACAGTCTGATACTGATAGCTAAATTACTGTAAACAATGAATTCCAACCCACAAAATGAGCTCTCGTATACGTGTTAGTTTTTTTGATCTGGATAAAAAGAAAGATTTAGGAAAATTTGTAGTATGCAAGGATTTTGCATTTATTCACATGGCTGATTTTGGCTGTCTTACAAAAATATACTGTACTGTATCCAAAAACCCTACACTAGAAGTACTGTAAGGTTGCAAAGTCAAATAGGTTGAAATCACGAAGCGCTGGAATTAAGTTTGCCTCTGTGACCTTAATTCAACACATTTGCACATGTTTGCTACAATAAAATGTACAATAATGTAATTATAGATTGTAGCATTTTTTTCTTTGACCAAGACCTCAGCTTTGTTCAATGGACGCTTTATTTAATATTGTCTTTGCATTTCCACCTTCTTGATCTTTCTATTGAATACAAAATTATTAATTTGTAAGGGGATTTTACTAGAAATGACTCATCACAGAATGTGGATGTTCTGCAAAAATTCATGAATTTAACTCTTGGCTGAGACTGGCTGGTATTATTATCCCATTTTGTAGGCCCAAGAGACCAAATCCAAGCATCTCATAAGTTTGGATAGGCAATTGAAGGTATGATTCTTCAGACTACTTAGCATACAGGATATTTCATACATTCAAACCCTTTCAATATTTTAATTACAGAATTGACATAAAACCATTCCCGGGTACCTCATTAGATAACCATGACTGCTTAGTAGTGGATAACCTTTGATAAATTTGTTTTCAGTAACTTGCAGTGTTGGGGGGCAGCACTAATGATTTACTTTCAAATACCCTACCCATTAAATAATCTCTCCTTTTTAAGCATCTTCCTGCAACCTTGACTTCAGACCTTCTAAAGTGGTTAACAAGTGTCCAGGATTTGTACAAACAGCAGTCTCCTAATACATAATCTTATTAATTCTCAACTGACCATCCTGTGAACTGAATGGGAAGGGACTCAATTTATCAAAAGGTTGAGATTCTATTATCCCAAAACTTTTCAGGGGTATGAAAGAGACTTATAGTTAAATATACATAAAATCTCCTGGAAAAGAGAGATATCTGTATTAAGGATATTCTGCAGATTTGAAACAGAAATTTTCAGAGCTTTGGCTTTTGCATCTCTTGCTGCAGAGATGACAAGGAAGACAGCTAACACATGTAGACATGAAATCCACAGTCTTAAAGACATTGTCCTACATCCTGGAGATAGTAACTTGTCTTAAAAGAAAATCAGCTTTGATAAAAGTAATGAGTCTTCTGGTTGTGGAAAAATGGTACATTAATTTTATCTCTAAGTGTAAGTATAAAGTTCAGACTCAGTATTTAAAACATGCAAAGCTATAACCAGCTGCAAAAAGGACTTATGCTAGGGAAGTGTCAAATATTATTAATAGGGTTACTAGCTCCATATAGAGTACTGTGATGTTCTTTTTATATATATATTAACAAAAGGCTGAAATGCCATTTAAACAGTGCTTTCATAGGGTAGGTAGCTGGGCATCCCATGTAGAATAATGACACTTGTGTCTGCAAAGTAGCATGCAGCTTTGTAAAATTTTGAAGGAGATCTCAAATAATGGTTTTCTTCCTGCAGAGATGTTTAAGTCCTCTTTTTGAAGTTGAGTATCACTATTATAAAATAAAAGGTTGAAGTAGCAACTTTTTGCTGCTTCAAGATGTTTTTCCCACATCCTAATAGAAATATGATTTTTTTATATAGAATAGCATACTATGAGAATTTTTTCAGTTCTAGAATTTATAGGAATAGTGCATTTTAGTGGCTTCCATGCAAATACTTCTGGTCTCAGATGGCTTTGAAGTGGTTCACACACAATTCAACTGTATAAGTTAATATTTGGAACCATGAGTCCAACAAAATTGACCTCTCAAGTAGAGGTGGCAAAAATTTGGGAGGTGACTGAGTTTTTTTGCATATGTATGTATGCAAATGTATGGGTGTGCTCAAAGTGGTAGTGTTCAACTATGGGTGAGGTTGTGATTGACAAATGATAATAATAAAAGGCATGTGCCTTTTTGATTTGACTTTGCTAAGGTAAAATTCAGTATATCAAATGTGGAAATCTTGAATCTAATACAAGTAGTTTCTTCTTTATTGAAGCAAAAATATATCTCACTTCCACTCAGTGACCTTTTGCCAATATGCTATAGGTTTGTTTTAGCTGAAGCAGAAAGTGGTGTTAAAGAACTATTGCATGAGATTGGTGATTTCTGAGATGTAGCGGGTGAAGGGTGGAAGAAGGTATTAAATATTTTTATTTCAAAATAAGCCTTTTCTCACCATTCTCCCTGGTATATTCATGATCCTCAAAACCTATTGAAAACTTGGGATGTTGAGTTTTTGTTAAATCCCAAGGTCATCTCTCTTTCATAGCATCGCCTATGCAATAATGTCTATAACGAGATGGTACAAACAAAAATGGTATACGAAGATCTTAAATCCAGTGGAGCTGTTACCTACATTTTACTTCATTGCAGATAATATCACAACACAAGAAACAGGTTGGAGCTTCCTTCAGATGTTGTTCCAGACTTTTGGAAAGTGTAACCAGAGGCTGATGGCTATGAATATTTAGCAAATAGTTGAGATAAATTCTTTGTCTTGATGCATACAAATAGTTCCAGAATTACTGTTGTCTGAGCCGATGTTGTGAACGGAATTACTTGGGTTTGGATACCTTATTTTCTTAGCCAGCTAATGATATTTGTAGATTCCATAGCTATACAATAACATAAGGACTGCAATATAACAAAACCACTTTAAAAGAAGGTTTAAAGAAACAAGCACACTACTAAACTTCGAAAATATTTGGTTGGCAGAGGTAAAAACTCACTTCACCTTCTCAAACGTTTGTGAATTTTTTATGAAGAAGAATGAATGAATACATAGCAAAACAGATATGAATATTTTTCTTCCTTTAATCTGTACTAGTTCATATCCATAACTAGCAATTTGTGTTATGGACACTTGGGGAAAAAAAACAACAAAATGTTTCCCCTTTAAATGAAATAAATCAATTTAAGTTACAGGAATATAATTTACAGAAACAGCAAAAGCATTTGAGATCCACAGTTTCTTCAAGGAAGGCTGGAGGTAGAGGGAAGTCTTGTATTAGCTTTGTATTTTTCCCAGTTGCAAGAAGTAATTTTCTGTCAGTTTGAATGAGCCACCCTTAATTTTAAGATAAGTTGGAGTCTGAAGAGAAGCTTGTTTTTTTTCACATTTTAAGTTTCAGTCTCTCTGTATATAATGATTTGCCAAAGAAATGCTGACAGGCCCTTACCTTATCTGCTATTTCAAATATTTATGGAAATGGTTTAACTTTCATATCTATGCCCATTTCAATCTCTAAGGCAACAGGGAAAAGTTTGCTACAATCTCAAAAATCAACTAGTTTGACTATTTTAAAAATGTTATGCAAAGCATGAAAAGACCTGTTCTGGATCACAATATGTGAAGACTCATGCCTAATAAACAGATATTTCCATTTTTACCAGGTTCATAAATTTTCCAATGTCATAACAACATTCAGTTTAAAAAAATAAAAGCAAAACCTTTTATGTCCAAGATTTATGCTTCGTTGAGTTCTAATGATGTATCTTCAAATATAGTAGAAATGAAGGGTTTAGGGATAGGCATATAAAATTAATATTGATGACAGCTTATGGAAAATATGAATGAATACAATATTATGGGCATAAAAATATAGTTGCACTAAGGATGAATAAAGAATAATTTTGGTTAATTGAAGGATAAATATTTATCTACAGACAGAAAATTAGGTGTTGAAAAAGTTACTGTCAACCAGAAATGTATTTTAAAATTCTCCTAAACATTTATGATTAAGACTATGTACCTTTAAGTAACAAACAAAAAAAAAAAATCATAGATCTGTACTCCAGGTCTACTAGGTTTTGGGTATATTGGAGACCACGAATATGATTATCCTCAGGATAATTTAAATGTTGACCTGACTTTCCTGAAATGCATGTGGTACCTTATCATGTGAGTAAAGTGTGTACATAAATTTTAGTGTGATTCTTTTGCAAAGCGTCCAGTCACGAGGATCATGGATCCCTACTACTTGAAGACAGAGGACAACAATTAAAACTGGTTAAAATTTTATGTGCAGTTCTCTGATTATTTCCCTTACCTTTATTGAGCAAAGTCTTCAAAACCTTTTTTCAGGGACTTGGTAAAAATTGCAAAGTCTTGCACCTGGGGAGAAAGATCCTGACGCACCAGTATAGGTTGAAGGATGACCACTTGGAAAACAGCTTTGCAGAAAAGACCTTGGGATCCTTGTGAACAATAAATTGACCATGAAGCCAACATTGTGCCTTCATGGCAAAGGCAATTAACAGCCTCCTGAGCTGCATTAGGAAGAGCACCATCTGAGCTGGTCAGGAGAGGTGATCCTTGCTCTTTCCTCAACACCTGTGACCTTATATCTGGAGTGGTGTGTCCAGTCCTGGGCACCCCAGTACAAGACAAGCATCAACATACTGGAACAAGTCCAGTGAGGGGCCACAGAGACATTTATGGGACTGAAACATCCGGTACGAGAAGACCATCTGAGAGAGCTGGGACTGCTCCACTATGACAAGAGAAGGCTTGGTATCTATGAATATCTGACGGGAGCATGTAAAAAGACAGATCCACATTCTTCTCCGTGGTGCCCAGTGAAAGGACAAAAAAGCAGTAGGCACAAATTAATATGTAATAAATCAAATTTAAACATAAGGAAAAACTCTTTTTACTGTCAGGGTGATCAAATACTGGAAGAGGTTGCCCAGAGAGGTTGTGGAGCTGCCATTCTTGGAGATACTTCAACTGGACAGAGTTCTGAGCAGCTGGCTCTAGGTCACTCTGCTTGAGCAGGAAGCTGGTGACCTATGGAGTCCCTTCCAACCTCAATTATTTGGTGATTTTGTGAATCATCTTGCATAACATAGAAATCTTTTGACTTTGTTTAGCCCTTAATGTTCAGTATGAGCTTACCTCCTTTATGAGTGACATCTCTGTGGAACTTCACTATCTCAAGTGAATTTGTTCTACTTCTGTCCTTTGAACATGTAAGCTTGATTTCCAGACTTGCTGGGTTTCAGAACTTCTTTTTCCCTTTTGTTTCAACTATTCTCTCAGAACTGATACTTCCTCAACATCTTCCTGGAAAGTTTTTTCCAAGTCCTTTATTCAATAACTACAGAAATGTATGGTCAGATTACCTTTATATTTATTATTCCTAGTCTTATATAAGCTGCTGCTCATTATCATTTTTATTGAAAAATGCCTTAGTTTTTGCCTCTCGGTTTTCTCAGATTCGCCTCTATTTATTTGTCCAATTTCCTGACATCTGACCTTTTGACCTCTTAGAAAAATGCATTTATAGTTTAATCTATTTTGTCCACTGATTTAGGATTTATACTTTAAACTTAATTCGCCCTAGTAGTGTGTTGGGATTTTACTTTCCTCTTTTGCCCATGGCCTCTGGGCTTAGAAAATGTTCAAGCTCTCAATGTTAAATCAAATAAACTTCAAGAGAGGGAAAATAGCTACTTTTTTTTTTCACCTGAAAGGTGAGTTAGGTTGCTGTCCTAACCTCCATCTCAATGCTTCATCCAAATAGCTCAGAAGAGAGAGGATTTGGAATTTCTTTGCCTTACTGACTAACTCTCTTATCTGTTGTGATCTGTAAGATAAATCTGAATCTCTAGAGGGTGGACGTAAGAGAGATTTCATCTCTGTCTGTATTTTCTTCATTGCTATCTGTATGATTAAATAACTCACAGATAGACTAATGACAGTACATTTTTTATACTTAAAATCAAACTTCTTTCAGCTGACAAGAATGAGGTAACCCTTTCAAAACAGGATTTTGAACCAAACAATGAAACAGTAAACAAATAAGAAAAGACTTTTTTTAATAACATACTACTGGGAAACTGATATTGCCATAAGTATCAACAAAGCAATAAAAGAACTCTATATGCCTTTGGTATTATTCTGGTGTTTTTTTTCCTGGGGACTAATGTAGCTTTTAATGTTTGTTTTTCCCATTTGATTTCAGTGTGAACATACCCTGAGATGATTAATTAGATATCAATGGGACTGTAATATTTAGCTATTCTAGGGTAAAGATTTGTGATTGAAACAAAGCAAGGCTTTTGAATAGGTATCTAACTTTCCAGATTATGAGCAACTGTTCCATCAAAGGCAACAAAAGTTGTTGGCTCAAAGATTAGGTGTGTGTTAAACTGTATGGTTGAACTCAGGCCTTTCATAGCTACATGAAACTATTAATTACTAAGGACAGGCTCTTTTGTGTGATATGGCAAGTGACATCCAGAACACCTCATAACAGCAGCAGCAGTTGTGTCTGTCACTTACCAGCACTTAGTTCTCAATGACAAGCTGTACATTCTCTATGCTGTTTGCCCTCTGCCTGTGAGTAACTCCATGCAGGTTCAGATTTTAAGAGAAAGTTTAAGAGATTTTAAGAGTTTTCACATTTATCAGGATACAAAACTCCTATTAGTTTGGTGTTGTGTTTGAAACTTGGTGAAATGGTTGTAGGAATAGTTTTTTGAGTGACTGATGTTTAAGAGGCTCCTGCCTTTTAGTGCTAATTGCTATTTTCACTCAGAGCAAGTCCTAAAGAAGTTTCACTGGTGACAACTGAAGTCAAAGCTCTGGAAGGAACAACAGAGTAAATGTCAGAGATGGGGGACAGCTATGGAGTGTTCTGAAGATGACTACAAGTCAGCAAGAGGACTGGGGCATAATTGCTACTAAATATAATCCTTATTTAAATATTAGATTAGCAAAGTTTAACAGAAAAAAAGACAAACACTGGTGGTGTTTAAAATGGCCACCGCAAATTATGCAAGAAAGAAAAAGGAGATGGTACTGACTTTGAGGCCTAGACTGTCAGTGAGAAAATGAAGGGGAAATTGCAGGGTTGTTGAGTTCTATATTGCCCTATTGAGGAAAATGAATATGTGAAACAGTCACATCTAGTGCTGCAATGATAGGAAGTTCTTAGCTGTATGTTGATAGATATTTCTTAGCTGTTGTGAATGGACTTTGAATTCACCTTTATCTGTCCCCTTCTATAACTGCTTTCAGCAATCTCTGACATGAGTTTTAAAAGTGGAAGAACTGCTTCTAAGAAGTAATCAAATGATGCATGGCTTCAATTTCATCCTTTTCTTTGTGAGCAAATTGTAAGACTTCTAACTGGGCATCTTTCAACTTTACTGTATTCATGTAGCACTCAATATATGTGATATTTGTGAAGTCTGTTCAGAATGTTGTCATGGCATGACAGTGCAGTCTCACAAGGTTAAAATGTCATGATAGCATGGAATATAAGAGGAGAAGATTTCTTATTTTGATGATCCATAGTTGAGGCTCTTATAAATTAAAATGTGTATAATTTCCTGCACGTTTAACTAGCTGCAGATCTGGGATTGGCATTCCCATTCACCCCCACTACTGGAACTGATAGAATGGTTTGAAAGGGTTTTTGTGTAAGTGTGTAGAGCTGATGTGCTCATTACTGTGGTTATATGCTATCAGGAAGTCTAGAAAATACAGCAGCATATGAAAACATGGCATGCACCAATGTCACTTCTCTTTCAGCTGTTACACCCTGTCTCTGATAAAGGTCAGCACAATTTAGCTTGCTACCCACATTGCTGAAGTGGATAGGTAATGGAGAAAAATGACACAAAATGACCATTTTCCTCCATGTTACCCTTGTACTACTTGAAACTATGCTTAACAGGACTGTTCCAAGTATTTAAGACTGCATTCAGAGATCTCCCACTTAAATCCCAAACTGATTTTTTTATCACTTCTTATGTCCCCTCCCCTAGTCCAGCAGACTCATGTCTGACAAATTTATGATGCTGAACTCTGCTCATATGTTGAATATGGAGGACAATTAAGGCTGTGGTATTTAGGTTAGGGAGTGAAACTTCCAGCAACTGTACTAACTTCCAGCTGAGGAGTGAACTAATCTGTTTTGTTTAGGGTTTTTACCCCACCTGGTTTGAGTGCATTAACAATGCATTTAAACACCCTGATAAACAAACAAGTGTGAAGGACTGTGCCATGTTGATCCAGTTCCGCAGTCTTCCCTCTGAATGCTTTCTAAACAATATCTGCAATATTTGAGCTCTCTCCTTCTCCTTCGAAGCTAGGTATCTTAAAAGGGTGAAAATTGAAAAAATGAATAATTCTCTATATAGAAAATTTGCAAAAAAACCTTCACAATCTTGTGGACTGTGCAGGACAAAGAGAACTGTTTGTCCAGTCAGCTGTTGATTGATTCCTCTGTAACTCATGGCAATGTGACAACACTTCCATTTATGAGCATTCAGTATCAGTTCTGTAGTAACACCTGTTCATGGATTGAAAACGGCTTACACCATATATTGTCAACACATTAAACTTCTTAAAGCCAAAGTGGAAGAAAAAATCCATCTACTTACCAACATGTTGTCTAATAGTTATCATGCAATGAAAAGGCATTTGACAGGCTTTAAGCTTCCTCACTCTCATCAACTTTGAGGCTAATTACTTATTGTCTTTTCAGGTATTATCTGTAGCAACAATCAGTATTATAATGACTTATAAAAACACACTGAGTCAGATAGCCCATAACATTCAGAACATACAGTTGGTATACAAATATAAACTGAGAGTTAATTTCCATTGCTAAATCAACTAGTTAACTCTGTTGTTTCAGTCACTTCTCTGTAAAATACTATGAAAACAATGGATTTATTTAAAGGCTAATATGTAGTGAAATCATCTGAAATGAAGGGCATAGGAAACTTTTCAGGACTTGACTTGAAACCCTTCAGTCCTAGAGTTTCAGTGCATCTACATCAGCCTCAAAAAAGAAAAAAAAAGAAAAAAAAGAAAAAAAAAGACAAATGAACATATGAAATCACAGTACAGTTTCAAAGATGAGTGGCTGTAGTAGAGGTGTGCTGCTACATGGAAAAGACAGTTTTGCAAAGCTTGTATAGACAGCTGTTGGTTAGAGGAATGCATCCCTCTAGAGCATGCAAAACCAAAAATTATCTGAATTGGAAGGTAAAATGTCATACACAGATTGTATAATAAGTTAAATGTGGAAACTTATTTTACTCCTGGAGATTCTCCAACATTTTCCAGCATTAGTGTCAACCAAGGATTTGCTATTACCCTCAAGACAAAATCTTGCCAAGATCCTGCCAAGATGAAATCCTGCAGGTGAAGATCCCTCTTTTCCCCACTTTTTCAGCAAGGGAGGTATGGTTCTTAAATCTCATTCAGCCTGTTTTGCCCCCAGAGATGTGCTATCTTGTTAGAGGAAATTGTTTGAGAATTTCTGGAGAATAAAAATAGCTTTAGGGAATAAGAACACTTAATTTTGAAACTGTATATCAGGCAAATTTTGTTTCTGCTGTAACCTACCAGTCACTTTCTGGAAGTGGCTAGTGGATGTTAAACTGGATTTCCATTTATTTACCAAGGTGATAAAGGGCAGGCCTGTGAGATATGAGATAATGAAGTACTCAGCATCATGGCCTTCCATGCTCTCTGAGCCTGGTTTTTGTGTAATTCAGCTTCTGTCAGTCTTAGTAACAGACTTTGGTTTAATTTCCTAGAAGCAGAAAAACCTGTGTTCCTTGCTTTCAATTGTAGTTTCTGAAAACTTACACATGTGCTTATGCTGAGGTGAGATAGGTTTCACATGTAAGAGGGAGGGATGCTCCTGGAGCACAAATGCTTAGGAAAGAGGAAGATAGCACTACAGAAAAAAAAGTTTCATCATAAACATTCCAAATACTTTGCCCCTGTCTTTTGCTGGTGAAAAATACTTGCTGGAAAGAAAGCATTGAAAAAGTAGCTCTTAGGGTGTTTTTTCTGAATGTTTTGTCCTACTTAGCCCAAAGCTCCAGAATTTTGGTAGAAACAGAATACTGGGGGAAGAAAACCAGCTTTTTATATTCAATTCAACTGTCTTAACAGGCAATTTTTCCTTAAATTGCAGCTCCTAGATACAGGCAGCTTGTGTGCATCTCTAAAGTTCTTTATTTTACTGCTTGCTTTCATACATTAGCATCAGAGGTCAGTGGTGGCTATATAATGTAGGGACACCCTGTCTGGTGACAGGAAGTGGAATTGTCAGCACCAGGGCTGGAGGCAGCAGTCTGGGTATATCGCATGGGTAATGCCAATTGCTCATCTTTCACCAAATGAGCCTGTTCTGGGTTTGACTGAGATAGAGATACTTTACTTCCTAGCAGCTGATAGGGTGTTGTGCTTTGAATTTCATATGAGAATAATGTTCATAACACTCTGGTGTTTTAAGTTGTTGCTGAGTAGTGTTTATACTGTCAGGGACTTCTGAGCTTTTCATGCCCTGTCAGTGAGAAGGCTGGAGTGGTATGAGAAGCTGGGAGGGGACACAGCCAAGACAGCTGACACCAAAGGGATATTCCATACCATTTGGTGTCATACTCAGTGTATAACCTGGATGTAAAGCCAGCCAGGCGCCACTGCTCAGGAATTAGTGGAGTATCAGTCAGCACGTGGGGAGCAATTGCATTGGGCATCACTTGTTTTGTATATTCTAATTCTTTTATCATCATTATTATTATCATTATTATTTGCTTCCTTTTCTGTCTTATTTAATTGGGTGAGTAAGTGGCTGTCAGATAATTATTTGCAAATTGGCATTAAACTACAACAGGACCTGAGAACTGATGAATTATAACAGAGCTGTGTAAAGCAGGACATTGAGGGAGAGAGCATTCTTTAGCACAACACTGAGAAACAGAGGTGCACTAGAAAGCTTCATGGCTATTTTTACTGGTATATGAAATTATGCTGGAAAAAGTTCTTGGGCAACAGAATTCAGTTATCCATAATTCTAAGTCAATTATCATTAACCCAAGCAGTTTCCAGGCATGATTAGGGAATTAATATGGGATAAGGATATTCCCAAAATGTTGTTTTGATGTAGCTACCCTATTTGCAGGACAAGTTTGATATTGGCATTTGGCCTTAATGCCATGACATATTTAATTTAGTGTAGTATGTTAGTAGTGTAACATGTTTAATATGTTAGTGTAGAAAAGCGTTTCCAGGTAGAAACCTAACATGCAGCAACTGTGGTAGATGATCCCAGCCCAGGTTGGCCATACATACAGCTACTGAGAATTGTGTCATGAGCCACACCAGTACCTGCCAACTTTATACAATGGCTTAGCAGGTTCCCTTGTACCCTCACACTTTTTCAGTGCAACCAAAGACCTGACCTCACCACTACTGTATGGTAATAATATTGCACTCTAACATTTCTGAATCCTTTCAAGTCCAATTTGCAAGACCTGGAGAAATGAGTTGTGGGCTGATGGCTTTCATTCAGCATTGCATATAGATAGTTACTTAAAAGCCTTAGCAATGTGATCCCATTTATTCAAGAGGATTGAGCTAGGATAGTTATAAATAGCATTTACTCTTAAAGAAGCTGGCTTCTCTGGATGAAGTTCTAAAGAATCTGGTGACTTATCATCCCTTCATTATAGAGGTCAAGCATGATTACTTTTTGCATCCATGCATTTATTTGCAGCAGAGGGCAAATATTTTTTATCCTTTCCAGCTAAGAAGGCAAGAATAAACTTGGAGTTGCTAACACATCTAAGCTCTTAATAAAGCTAATTACATAATTGCTGGTCTGAGTTCTTTTGAATCTTGTTTGGCTATATGTGTTGCTGATCAAGTTTCATAGAGGTAAGCAAGGTCAGACTGAGTTTCCCTTCAGATGTATGAATAAGGTAAACACTTCAGAGAAAGGGGAAAGAAGAGGTAGGAAGGAAGTCAACTAATAAGTAGTTTTTTCCAGACATCAGTGAGGCTTATGATGTAGATTCACTATTCTGTTACTGAGGTCTGAAAGTGACTTCCTAGCCTCAATAAACTAAACCATATTTAGTAGCAACTGTTAAAAAGTGCATGTGTCTGGGAAGCAAATAATATTCTTTGTGAACAGTTTGCTTGCAACACTGTGTTGCAGGGTGACTCTTGTGTACTTGAAGGACTAAATCTGGTTCCTAGATTACTTATGTGAAAAATGAGTGCTAAAAGTCCTCTAATTCAGTGTTTTGCTAGAAGGTATTATCTGAGAGTAGCTTATAGGAATTCTATTTTCTTTTAGGTTAATTCTAAATTAACTCTTACTTTTTCACAGGGAATAAAATGTAAGTCCAGTACTCCTACTGTGTTATACAATGACCTATTTCCATTTTCAGGGGATTCAGCTATAATTTTTGTTGTTTTGCTATCAAAATCAGATTGCTTTCTCTGGTTTTAGTATTGTTGTGGGCTACTATTGTGAATATTCTACCACAACCCCCCATCATTTATTAGAATGTTATGTACTAAAATGTTGCTGTGCATTGTTTTTATGTGGTTACGTTTTGGGACTGGGGGAGATACAGAGTTGGGTTCTGTAAGAAGCTACTCGAAGCTTCCCCCATACCAAAGGGAGCCAATGCCATCTGGCTTCAAGACTGACCCGCCACTGGCCAAGGCTGAGCCCATCAGCAGTGGTGGTAGCAATATTTAAGAAGGGTGAGGGAAAGAAAAGGCAACTTCAGCAGGAGAGAGGAATAAGAATATGTGATAGAAACAGCTCTGCAGACACCAAGGTCAGTGAAGAAGAAGGAGGAGGAGGTGCTCCAGTTACTAGAGCAGAGATTTCCTTGCAGCCTGTGGTGAAGCCCATTGTGATGTCCCTCTGCAGCCCATGGAAGTCCACGGTGCAGCAGAGATCCACTTGTAGCTCCTGAAGGACCCACGCTGCAAGCAGGTGGATGCCCAAAGGAGGATGTGACCTTGTGAGAAGCCCACACAGGAGTAGATTTGATGACAGGACTTGTGATCCCATAGGGGACCCATACTGGAGCGGCCTCTTCCTGAAGGACCGCACCTCATGGAAGGGGCACATGCTAGAGCAGTTCATGAAGAACTTCAACCTGCAGGAAGGATTCATGTTGGAGAAGTTTGTGGAGGACTGTGTTCTATGGGAGAGGCCCCATACTGGAGCAGGGGAAGAGTGTAAGGAGTCCTCCCACTGAGGAAAAAGGATCGGCAGAGACAACATGCAATGAATTGACCAGAGACCTCATTTCCTATCCCGCTGCACCGCTGTATGGGAGAAGGGAAAAAAAAAAATAGGAGTGAAGTTAAATTCACTTCACAATAGGAGTGAAGGGAATAAGGGAGAGGTGGGGTGAAGACATTTTAAGGTTCAGTTTTATTTCTCATTATCCTAATTTGTCATTTTTTGAATGGTGATAATTTAATTTCCCCAAGTTGAGTCTGTTGTCTCTGATGGTATTTGCTGAGTGATCTCTCATCTCATTGTACAAGCCTTTCTTTTAATTTTCCCTCCCCTGTCTAGCTGAGGAGGGGAGTGATAGAGCAGCTTTGATGGGCACCTGATGTCCAGCCAAAGTCAACCCACCATATGCTGACATGCTTTTAAAGGTTACACTTAATAATAAATGGATCTCTTTGCCTACTGCCTATTGAATTGCATTTTAAATTAGTGCATTCATTATGTTAAGAATGAAATTTCTACAACAGAAACCATGTGGCTTGCTTATGCTCAAAGATTCAGAGAAAGTATCATCTGACACTGCATGTTTGCTAGAAGAACTATCCCAAGCTCTCTGACACAAGTGAAAATGTTTGAGCTACTGAATCGTAATAAGGGTGGCAGGACCCTGGGTCATGCTTGTACTTCTTTACTTGCATGATACAACTTCAGTTGTAATAGCTGTAGAAGAGGAAGGCACTTCTTGCTTGGTTTTGTGCATTGTTTTGGGAGTGGAGTGCATTTGGGAATGAATTATTTAGAATGAAGCCAAATGCCATGGCATTCACTGCAGACAGAGACGTCTGCACAGACAGACACATCTGAAATAGCTATTGGAATGGAACTGAATGTTTCTTAAATTAGACTAAAATGATCATAACAACTTCCATTGTCAAAGACAGCTGTTCTGTCTGTACTCCAAAAAAAAATAAAAAAAATGGAAATTATCATCGTTGCCACTATAGAATACTAAGACTGTTTTCAGAGTTCCAATGTCTTTAGTAGCATGTTAGCAACTTCTGAGGTGCTTGTGTTGTAAGATGATTAATTGCAAACTACATTCAGAGGCAAATGAACAGTGAAGCCTAAAATATGAGCCAACCTAAATCTTCACCAGAACTGCATGTGCATCTGAAAGTTATCAAAGCTCTGACTTATAAACAGATATGGGGACTTCTGGTCAGGGTTACAATAGACAACACCACCCCACCACCTCAAATCAGTAAAAGCCAACTGAATCACTTTTGTCTTTCTCAGGGTTTGTATCTCCAAATACAGTGCATTGTAGTAACTCACTCTGATGAACAGAAAGTCAGAGACCAAAGTGGCCAGCAAAGCAGAAAAAGAATTACCATCACATCCTCTAGGATGCTGTAAAAAGGCACCATGTGCCAGTCAGGTAAGGGACAGAAAGGGAGGCAAGAGTTATGAGAACACTGAGGAATCCCAAGGGAAAAATTAAGCACTTCTATTTTAATAGCTGAACAAAGAGGACAAAATGGGAGTAATTCTTGGAGTCACAAGTCTATACCCTTAGAAGAGAAGTAGCAGTCCTTATCACTACCACATGGAAACTCTTCCAGAGAAAAGAACCATGTGAAGAAAAATACCCTTTTAATGGGTATTAAATCAGCAGTACATACTTATCTGATGGGACCATAACAAATACCATCAGTGAGACACATTTTTATTCTATTTTATTCTAGATGGGAAAAATCTGTATGTAATGAATTCAGGGTGAATCCAGATTGGCTGAATTGAAGAGCCTTCTGGACATCAAGATACCAAGAAGGTACTGAGCCACCATTATTCTAAGAAAATAGAGTTTCCTTGACACTGCAGCCTCAGGAATGGCATTTTTCTCCATTTGCACAAAATCATGTCAGAGAAGGGGAAAATAATTTTGACTGATTATAGTTATGCAAAGTTCTGTTACCAATAGTGCTACCAGTAGATCATCACAACCTGTAAATTTGAATCTAATAATTAAACATAAAACAAACCAGTTTGCATTAAAAAGAATAACTTAATTAATACAGCAAATAGAGATAAAACACGTCTGTATTACTTTCTAGCTGAAAGAGTTGTTCTGGAGCTTGCAAATTTAGAGATTGATCATATATGCACACACACATACATATCTTGAGACCATCCTACTCTTTCTTCCAATATTTTTGAAACTGTAAATAGTAAAATCATCAGTGTTCACTGGAATTTTACTAACGGTAAGAGAGAGTGCATGTTTTTTCAGGATTAGTACCAATGTTGGCAGCAAGTCTGTGGCAGGAGGTGATGGTTGTATGTCCTTTTTAAGAAATGGTTATGTTTATTTTTCTTCCTTAGTTAAATTTTGTTTCTCTAACAAGAGAGATCAAAAGATGTAGCTAGTGACCTTGTAGAAGCACCTCTTTTCTATAGCTCTGCCTGAGTGGGGTTTTTAGTGAGCTGCCTTTCAATTATAATGAAAAGAAAGGGATAATTGATGTAAGTTTGCTCACCCTCCCATCCAACCAAATAACGAGTTTATTTATTTTACCTATGCTAGTACTTATTAAAACACATCACCATTCCCTAAGTCTCTGGGTTCATTTACATCTTTAGAAACATAATTAAACTTCAGTCATCCATAGCTGTCTGTCCACATTTGATACTGCTAGAAGACAACCATTAAATTAATAATTTCCAGCAAGCATATGAGAGAAGGAAGCTGGCAGCACTCTTGAGATGGACTTTGTCTTGAGCACGGATTGCTCTCTAGGTTCTAGTGCAGTGACTCAGCAGGGAATGTGTGTGTTTGTGGGGAGGAGGTTATAAGGGATGACAAAATGTAATTTGGGGTTTCCAGACATGATTTCTAACTTTGCTTATCTCAGCTTTAGATGCCAGCTAGACACTTCAGAATAGTCTGATTTTTTAGAGAATATGTGGGAGGCATTCTTCGAAAATCAAGATCCTTTAATGTTCTGCGAGACAGACACTCTGAAATAGAATTACTTGGTGTGATTTATAGAAAACTTGAACCTCGCTTTTGTAGGATTTTTGCTTGTTTGTTTTTTCTGCATAAATAGTGTGTCTCATTTCCCTCAGCATTTCTTGAATGAAGGATTCATTAATTTGTGAAAATGCTGAAATGGAATAAATAAAAAGATTATATATAGATATCTAAAAACCGTGTATGCTATATATAGCAACATGGGCTGTCATTTTAAAGTAGTGTGCCTCACAGAAAAGGCAATAAAATTAAACCCACTCCCCATTACTTTAATGGATGTTTTGGAGAATGTGTATGGCACTCTTACTCTTGCTTCCTCTCTCTCCCTCTTTTTTAAAATCTCTTTTCCTCTTTTTGTTTATTTATTTTTTTCACTCTTGCTTTTTTGTACTGAGCCACTTTTTCCCATCTCTCTGTATTTCTGCTCAGCTCCACCAAAGGATCTCAGGGCTCTGTTCCACTGTGTCCCTTATACATCCCCTGACTCAAGCTATTCCTCCATTTTCTTCTACTCTTCCTTCTACATCTTCTTCATGTCTTCCCCAGTAATCTTCCTTCTATTTTTGCTTGCTTTCCTCTTTCCACTTACAGGTTAAAATACATGTGGATAATTCCTTATTGTGACAAACAGCCAGTCTCTCACCCAGCTGTCCTGGCTTCTGCTCTTGGCTTCAGCAATGGACTTCTGGGAAAAACCTCTGGCCTGCTCTGTCAGAATGGTTCCTCTTCTGTGTCTGTGAGTCATATGCCTTCTGAAGAAACACTCTGTCAGTGTCCTCCCCTGGCATTGTAAGGCACGGCATGGCTTAGGGGTCTGCACAAGCACAGAAGTGCATGTGTCCCACATCTTTCATTACACAGTACAACATCAGGGTCCCCTGACCTCTGTGAGAAATCTATGCTGTGAAATATGAACTAGGGAGGTTGTTTAATTTCTTTCCCTGGCTGATTTGTGCTTCAGGTCATGCTTGCTGTTAAATGGTTAAAGCACAAGGGTAAGCTGTGCCTGTGGCCCCACAAGCATCTTTAAAAAAAGTTAAAGAAACAAGGGTTGCCTATCATTATGCGAAAGAAATCCAATCTTGGGTAAAAGAAGATATGATAAATAAATGGAATATTTGTTTGTTGCTCAGCTGACTTTATATTCAGCAATTTGTTTAATTTGGATTCTGGCCGGGTTTTATCCATATTGAAAGGCATGACATCCCAGCAAAAAGGTGTGAAACAGTCAGAGCAGGCTAGTGTGTGATGCCATCAGGTATAGTAAAGAAGGATGTGACCAAACACATGAGAGAAAGGGGCTCTGCAGGAAGGAGTTCCTTTGAGACCTATCTGACATCAAGGAGAGAAAAAAGAGATGTTTAACAGAAGCAAGGAATCTCTTCTGGGATTTCATCCAGCCCTTGCTCTCAAATATACAAAAATATCTTGACTGTATTCCAAAATACAAACAATATTATTTATTTTTAAAGATCAGACATGACTTAGGAGGGAAAAAATCTTACTTGATTAATACAATTTAAATCAAATTATGGTTGGAGTAACATTGTTTTATTAAAGACTTGTAATTAATTGGCAATCACTGAACGATACATTCAGATTCAGCATTGGCCATACAAGAAATAAAGCATGATAACACACAAAATAATAATAGAGACCTATAAATTTCTGAAGTAATCCTAAAAAATCCTAAACTAATTATCTCCTCACCCTGCACAGTTATACATACTTCCCTGCCCAGCCCACCCACACCCACTATAAAAGGATTAGGAGGACACACTTCTACAAGAGTACAGGTTCCCCTAGTCACACACACTTCTTGCTATGGATGCTGCTCACTATAACCTGCCAATACACCTGCTGTGAAGGTACCCTGTAAGTTAATATATGCCCCCTGAAGTGTGGGTTCCTACACCTTGTACCCACCGTTGTCACTCCACTCTGGCTGCTCACCACGTGGGTGGATGGGGAGGCTGCTCTATAAAACTTGGGCAGAGGTGACCATGCTGGTTGGACAGCTTCAGTCTGTGCCAGACCAGGTTTTTTCTGGTTCTCTGATTACACTCCGGAATCTTTCTCCCATGTTGCAGATCTTCATGTTTCCCATTTTTAGATTTTCTTGTTGATTTCCTCTTTGTTTCAAAAGTAAGTGTAATTTTCTGGCTGCTTTTTGATCTGGCTGGTGGCCATCTTCCTCTTTACCCCCTTTCTCAGAAGCTACAGGATTAAGTGGAAAGAATATACACCAGAATGTTGTTCTACCCACACTGACTAGCTTTGCTAACAAATAGGATTAAATAGCTTGGTTAGTATCTCTGTAGTCTGTCATGTCATCTTGCTCTGAGCTACTTTTGAGACTGCTTCGTTATTCTGTGTAAACAAGCAGATATAGAAAACTCTCACAAGCAAGAAAGCAAGAATGAAAAAAACCCTACCTGTGAGGAATTCCTGTGAGTAAGGGCTAAAAGCACCTTGGCTCTCTGGGGAAAACCTGCAGCATTGCCCTCTAGTTTGTAAGGAAAGCCTATCTGGGCTTTGCAGGTGAGGTCTGTATTGAATCTTACTGAGATTTTTTCAGCTGTGCAACCCATTCCCTTGCCAGAATTTTATTTTTTTTTTCCATCAGAAAGACTTCCTACAGGAGAAGTGTTTTCATTTCAGTCCCCCCAGTTCATAGCCTGGCATCTTAATTCAAACTTTCCTTCTCTCCAGCCGAGTGGCTGCCTTAAAGGCAAATAAGGAACAGGGTGATGCTAATCACCACTAGTTATAGGCTGAGGATGAAAATATTTGTGGAAGGTTTGAATGAAAAAGCAAGAGCATCAGCACCTTAAAAGACATAAAGAATAACCATTAGACCTCTTTTGCCAAAGCTGTAACTTAGCATTAGGTAATATTGGGAATATATATATATGAACATATGAAATTATGGGGGTTTTTTTAAATACTTCTACAAGCTAGGGAATTATACTAAAATATTGCCAAACAAACATCCTTAATTTTCAAATGTCTACTGACCTATATTGAATATTTTCAAAAGAAGAAAATGCAAGGTCTGACCCCTAAATAGAACTCTGACTGAAAAAAAAAGCTTGTTTAGGAACCAAATCAAGCTTTCCAGAAAATAAGCAATGGGTAATCTGGAGAATAACTAAAGACAGATGAAAATACTCATGGAAATCAGAAAGAAAGCAGAATTCAGAACTGTTATTAGTCCCATAGCTTTCCTGTATTGGTAACAATAAGAATATGAGGCAAAAAATTGGAAACTTGAAAAAAAAGAAAAAGGAATTGTTGGGGGGGGGGTAAGCAATCTAGCTATTCTTTGTAGTTCTCTTTTTTTTCTCTTCGAGAAGCAGAACAGGGTAACTTGAAAAATGTTTTGGTGAGAAAAGATGAGGATTTGTGTCGTCATCCTTTTTTAGGAGAGAAAGGACTGGCACACTCTCAGAGGGTGAAGCGAGAATGGCCATTTATTGAGGCGAAAGGACCACTTATATAGTCTGAGGGAGAAGGTTCTGGAACATGGGTGGAACATACCCATATAAGGGAAATAGGGGAGGAACTGAAACCATATAAGGGAATAAGTAGGAGGGGACCGCCATAAAAGGAAAGGGTGCGTTGCACCAAACATCAGCCAATTGGCAACTGGGGTACAAACGACCAATGGGGAATCAGGATGAAACAACCAATCAGAACAATCGTATAATAGAACCGTAATTATTCCTAATCTAATACAATGGATATCTGTCTAAGCTACCTGAACAATTAAAACTTTTAAAACCCATCAAGTCATAGTTCACTTTGATGGATCTTCTCTCTCATCAAGCACGGGTCTCTTTTTGTTCTTTTTTCTTCATTTTCCTTCCACACGGTGTAACTTGCGAGGTGTACCCCGACAGATTTGTACAATGAGGGAAATCAAACTTGAAAGAGATTTTAAAAGATAGAGTTTTCTGCACATATGCAACAGTAAAACATCTTTCACTGGAACTCAACAAAATAAGTGAATTAACAAAGTAGAATAACATGCTGAAACCTGTAAAACAAGATAATATCAGAGGTCTTTTGGAGGCTGAAGAGATCCCCAAGAGAGGCATGGATAAAGATGTTGAGGGTACTCAGTGACTGAAAGGGAAAGTAGATGCTTTCTAAACTGAATTCTGCAGTTCACTGAAGTCTGAAACGTCAGAAGTTTTCACTCAAAAGGTAGAACTGGGCCTTCTGAGATAGGACCTAGTCATCCTTGAAAGGAACAGGGCCAACCAGCTAAAGGAATGTTTGAATTGGATCAGCTGTGCAGCAGAGGCAGTGAGCAAATGTTGACAAATTCCATATGTTCAGCTTTTCAGGTAATGTAGATCCATCCTAGAATCTGGACAGGAGTGACAACTGATGAATTTCTAAATGCTTTTGAGAGCAGTGAATTAGGCTGATTTTGAAGTGATTGCTGGCATTCTTCTCTGGTTTTTTCCCCCCATCAGTTACAAGTGTCTGCGCAAAACTGTGGATTAAATACCAGAAAATAAATAAATAATTGTCCTAGTGGAGGAGTAATGGCTGGTTATATGGTAGGAAAATGAGGATCCCCAATCTGGAAATAATCCACAGATACACAATATAGACTGTTTATGTATTCAGGGCAGTCCTATATTTATTTAAAGTATGTTACTTCTGTGAAAATATTTAGGTAGATAACTTTAAACTTTTAAATGCCAAGAAATTTCAGTATTTCATGATGAAATCTACTTATTTCGTTAGAAATAACAGGGGAAACCTCAAGAAAAATGGTTAAAATATTTCTTTTAACTTTTCTGCAAAACATGGCTACTTTGTTATTTTGCAATTGCCTCCATTTATTTCATATGTAAGCAACATATATGTATGCACAGATACAGACACATACATATAAGCAATGCCTCAAAAATAATCTATATCCAAATTCACTAACTTCTCAGATAGACAGGAGGTAATTCGTCCACATCAGAACATGCCGTCTTGCTGTAGAAAAACATATCAGTCAAAGACTAGCAATTAGAAATGAGTGAGTTTACTAGAACAGTGTTTGTCTTCTTTGCTGCCATAATGACCAGCTCTGCTGTGAATTCCCCACCTTTTCATCAGAGATTAACAAAGGCATTGACTGATACCCCAATTTCAATAGGAATGGGGGAAACGACTCATGTCTATTAGCTCTACAGGGCATTTCTGGTTTTATAAACTGGTTTGAAGGTACGGAAATATCTCAGATAATGGCACATTAGTATGGCACAGTGCACAAGCTAATGAGCCTTGCCTCTTGGGGGAATCATTAGGCTGAGGGCAGTGCTATTCTGACATGAGTACTTTGCTCCCAGTATCATAGTTAACTCAATGATGCTAGCTTGGTGGGAAGGGGTGAAATCTTTGAACCATCATACATTACTACATGGTGTGCACTGGCTTGTGATACTTCTAGTTCTGATGCTTTGGTAACCTAAATTAGGTTAAATTAAATTTATACCAAATTAAATTAAATTGGTTCTGAAATTGTCTGTTGTTATAAACTGGATCCAGTTTCTAGTCAAGTCAGTGGGTCATTCCATGGACTTCACTGGGTATTAGATCAGCCTTCAAACATTTTCACATAATAGACATAACGAAAAATTGGGGGAAGGAGGAGAAGGAAATGCAGACCAGCCCCTGGATCCACACGTTAGGAAATTTAGACAGATACGGCAAAAAGAACACACTGTCTTATCTTCAAAGGCAAAACAGAGTCAAGGCTCAGTTATGACAATCTTTGCAAAGAGAGCTGCAGGGCTAGTTAGATGATGAGAGACTGATTTTCATAAAGAAAGATATACCAGCTGACAAGAACACAGAATCCTTTTAGAGAGTAATGCATAATGCGCTGGTTTTTTTCAGACATTTCCCTCTAGCTATACAGAGACAGGAAGGACGTCCTATAGAAATGGTGTTAGCTTTAGTTCTCAAGAGATCCCACCTGAATTTCTTGTTCTGACACAAATTTTTTGTGAAAATTCAGACAAATCCCTGCCTTAAATCCATAAAGGTTATTTAGGCTTCCTAGTGCCAGTTTCAGTCCCCTGCTTGCACTGGTTTCCAAGTCATAATGTTTTTGTATCAGTGGGCACTAGACACTTTCTGAAGAGGACCTGTATGGATTAGTCCTTCAGTTTTCTCTTGTTTCAATTCCACTTGAGTAAGGCAAGGAGGTGATGGGAGTTCAGCTGTTATCCAGTCTAGTTTTAAACACAGGAGTTCTGGAGAATGGCTGCAACGCTCTGTTTTTTGGCTGAAGGAGAGGCTAGTGCAAAGTTTCTTCCCAGTTGCTGTGGTTGCCATGTTGCAACAGCAACACTGTTGGGGTGCAGTGATAATAAGTATATTTCAAGAGCGTGATACTACGTAGGCAGTGAAGGTAAGCAACTGCTTTTCCACCTACAAGTAGTAAAACCAAGGGGATTGTAGAGGGCCATTTCTGTGTAACTGAGTTTCTTGGTGTTACTGTCAAGGATTTGCCTGTATTTCACAGGACAGTGTCTTATAACCTGTCTACTAGGGCTCCCTCATTCTAAGGGGAGGCAGCTGCTCCAGCATACTAACAAGCCTTGCTATGAGTGCTACACTCATGTGGCTGCAGAGCTTTTTACAGCTGCCTTTACTCACTGAAAGCCAGCCTGGGATCTCTGTCAGGTCCAGTATATATGAAGATGCTCAGAAGTGTGCATGATGTACAGATCAGACTTGGTCTCAGCAGATTCCTGATGACTGAAGGCAATGTTTCATTACTTTTAGGCAATTATATGCTGTTTGGACAATTGGTCTCCAAACCCTCATGATAAGGCTCCTATATACACTAAGGGGTAGAGGAACTGCTTTTTAAATAAAGGTAGACAGATTCTCAGCTGTGTAAATCAGTGCAGCTCCCTTTAAATCAATGAAACTATTCTAGTATACTCAAGGTGAGGATCTGACTCAAAGACTAATGGAAGAGAGGTGACACCAAGAATGAGATTTTTCTAAAGCTCTCAACATTAGTCTGACTCTGTGCCCATTTCCTCTGAAAGGAAAAGTCTTACTAAATTCAGGGGGAACAGAGTAATGTGAAGCTGAAAGCTCAGAAATCCCATCCCTCAGACCAGGAGTGCCACAGATTGCTCTCTGGTGAGAGATGACTTACTGTAAGGGTTCAACAGTTTGGTACAGTTGTTCTTGGTCAGCAGAGACAAAGTTGAAAAACTCTGTGCCACTGAAAAATCAGGAGAGGAAAACCAAAACAAACTGGATGACCAAAATGTACTATTTTTTAGTTCATCCCCAAGTACTGAAACAGACAAGCTACAAATCCTTAGATTATTCCAGAAATCTAAGATGTAGTGTCTAACCAATCTCAGAGTAGCTTTTTGGGTAGATGTTTCCATAAGGATTTCAGGATAAGTTCAGGGCCAACCTCTTCTGTGTTGAAGCTGATGTTAGTATATGCCTAGAAGCATATATAGTGTGAATAGGGGGAGTGAGGGATTGTTTTTTGTTTGTTGTTTGGGTTTTTCATTTTGGTGGTGGGGGGGTGAGGGGTGAGGGTCGAGTGGGATGCTGTTAATATGCACACCAAAATGCTTAGTGTCTTTGGTGATCAGTAGTGGAATCTGAAGATGTCGGTTTAATTGACCTTCACTGTCCTTGCTGTATTGGACCTAATGACCAACAGATGCCAATAAAACGTAAATAACCCAAAGAATTAAATTAAAGAAAAAATGTCATGCTAAGATGTCAAAAATAATATTTAAGCAACCCTCCTCTCAGATGACCTTCTGTGTAATGATGAAAAAAAAAAAGGAAATTTAGGTTCATACATTATCTTCAAACAGAGCAGAGAATGGGTTAATGTAACTGGAGAAGATAAGTGTCAGGATTATTTTTTAAGTGCTTTATCTGCTAATAACACTGAGCCCAAAGCAGTACCAATGTGTTAATGTAACTTGATCAAGCTGATTATATAACAGCATAAAGACATTTTCCTTATCTGCTGGCCTCATCATCATTCATTTGCAGTATGTTTCAACTGACTACACTATATATTAGTAGTTATGTTCTATATGCAGTAAAATTATCACGTTACATGTTTGCAATGATGTATGTATGTATTTGCTTCCTGAGGACAGGAAACTTTCCATCATTCTCTGGCTTTGCAAGTGCTTTCACTGTGAAAACAGTTTCATGTAGGAATTGTTTCAGTTATTGTTACTATCCTCTTCAACTCAAATAGATATGGTTAATTCAGCAACAAGTAGACTCCAGACAAGAGGATATCCCTGAGCAACAGTTACTTATCTTAGTTGGCTTCAAAGGGGGCTTCCTGAAAGAATAAGGGTTCATGTTTCCAAAAAGGGGTCTCAAAATGTAGATATTAGATATTCTTGACCCATGCTTCACAAGGAACATACTGTCTGCAGGACCTTCTCCATTACTCAGTACCCTAGGGAATATGAATGTTAAAACTTAATCTGGCAGCCAGCAAGAAATACAATATTGTCTGCACAATCTTTCTGTGTTATGGCTGGTGAGCCAGAAGTGGGAATAATATCTATGTGGAAGTGGGCTAATGCAGGACATAATTTTTAGCTATATTGTGTGTGGAGGCAGCTCCCTGACTGTCTGGAGTTCTCTGCAACACAGACAATTGTGATGGCACAGACATATATTTAGGAGGCCATTCTTAAATGCTATAATTTAGGGGAGCGCACTGTGCATGATTTTATAGAAAGCAGATGAATCCCTGCTTTCAACAGTACAATCCAACTCAGATGGCTGTTTGAAGCTCTGTCTCTATATGTAATTTTTTTGTAAATTCTCTATTTGCATCAATAATGAAATCTTAGAAGGGAAGAGAAAAAGAAAATGTTAAAAAGTTAGAAAATAAACAGAAAGTACTGTTTTGGGCAGGAAACTTTTAATGTTAGCATTCATATCAGAACACATGCAGTGTAGTTCCTTGTAATTATCAGAAAATAGAAACTGTAGGCATGGGGGAAAATATGAAGCTGGAAGCATGCATGATGAGAGACATAATGTCTAAATTATTATTATTGCTGTAATTTCTCCTTTAGTGTTCTTCTCATAGAGGAGAGCATGTTTTTCCCTCTTTTTTTTTTTAAAGTTTCACTAATTGTTTTGTTTGCTTTGTTCAGATTCTGGAGAAGTTTGGCAAATCCTAATACCACTGCATGACCCACCAACAGTAGCCCCAAAATGGAAGCGGCTTATTATGAGATGTTATCTTCACACCAAGAGACATTTAGGGGAAGTAAATAGCAGTTTGTGAAATAAAGCAATTGAAAATATGCAAGTACACTCAGCAAACAGATGGTGTTTAGAATGAGCTGGATTCCCTTTTCATAGCTTTAGCTCAAAATATTTGATTCAAAAGTTCACTTTGAAGTTTTTCTCCCCTAATCCCTTAGTAAGCTATAGCAGTCTTGAAGGTTATCTTTCACCTCAGCTTGAACATAGGCTTTCATTTCTCAAGTATGATCTTACTTGCAATTAGACCATATAAAATACCAGACATGCTGTTCTATTAAAAAAAAAAAAAAAGAAAAAAAAAGGAAAAAAAAGAAAAAGGAAAGAACCATCAGTTCTGCACACCACAGTTTTTGGATTCAGGAAATTATACTCAGACCAAATAAATCAAGGGGCTGTTTCTGGAAGAAATTATGAAAGATAATAATATGTTAGAAATATGGAAAGATTTAAACATCATTGCAGATTTTAAAGGATTGTTGCCAGTGGAAGATAAATCTAGTAAAACCTACCCAGATCCATTGACTGAAAATTAGTAAATATTCTTTCCTTTTCCTTTGCTGTTGCATTAATGGAACAGAAGTTTGTCTATGCTCAATAACTAGCATGTGGCTGACTTATGGAGAGACTGGAAACTAAGGAAAAGGGGATTTGTGGTCTGTATCAGCTTGGGACCTTGCTTACTTATTTTGAGAGATGATCACTATGATAGTCAAGATTGCAATATTAGAAATCTATGGAAAGGCTGAAATAATGACCTTGATCAAAAGGAGTGAATGCATGCCCTGGTTTGGCAGAATGACTGTATCCATGTGTAATTATATGCTATATGTTAGGTTTTGTTTGTGACTCAGAGGGGCACTGAGGGGGACACCGATTGTCCTAGTATGGGGGAATGCGAACAGTTCAAGTAAATTCCTTGTCTCTGGTGAAATTACTAAAAAGTGCTTTTAACTGAAGCTTGTTGCATGTCTTCTGGGCATTTATATGGCACACAGTTTTGCCTGTGAATGCTGAATGTGCTGCTTGCACACCTTGTCTCTATTTAGTCCTGTCATAATGCTCCTAATGTCATCTTCAGAGCCAAACTGCCCACCCATCAAGCCCAGACCACCCTCAATATGGAGTTAAGAGAGTGCCCAATCCAGGATGTGTGCAGTGACCCCTGACCTGCCAGCCTTTCCAGAAACTGTTCTGGGCACTCCCATGGTGACTCCCTTCTTGTGAGCCCTCTGAACGAAGCTGCTACAGTGGGCTAACACGTCTCAGAGACTGCAGCTACTCTCTGTCACACCATGTCCCTTTGCTCCAGTTTGCTCACATGCAACATGTCCTTGACACAGCACCACAGCCCAACCCATGGCATCTAAATCTTCTTGCTAAAAGGGCTGACTGTACTAAGCCCCCTAGCTGGAAGCTGATCCTTTATCTTATTTTCTTACAATACCTATGCCTGGTTTTCTGGGTCTGTGCTCACACTGGAAGAGCAATATCTATGGCAAACAAGTCCTGGGGTTGGAGCCCTTCTCAGATTACTTCTATTATGTGTGAAGAATCAGTGGCCTTGCAGCTCTGCTCAGCCCTGGTACTTGTGCCCATCTTTCGTTATTCACAGACAGCATCCACCTTTGCTAAGGATGCTATTGACCAGTTGCTAAGTCCTGGATTGCCAGGAGCACCACATCTCTGCCAGCTACTGCCATGTAGGGGCATTGAGCAGACAAGGTTTTTGCACATCAGCCATAACTAAAAGTTGCACAAATGCATTTTCCTCTCTGACTCTTCCTCAACCATCACACTGTTTCTTCCAGTTTTCATTGGAAGCTCTGCTGTACCATTTTGAACAGGTAATGGTAACACCTATATTTGCTAGGCATGAGCACACAGGCAGGGAGCGACTCACTGATATTTTAATTAGAAAAATATGAGAGCAAGTGGGAAAAGAAAGAAAGATGGAGTGGGAGAGAGACAAAAAGAAAGGCAGGCAAAAAAAGAAAAGAAAGGGAGAGAAAGAGGAAAATAGAAAGAGAGGAAATATGAGAGAGTGAAATGTTATGACGTACATAAGCTTAGGGTTTTCTGGAGGGACCTAAGGGACTGGTAATGCAGATGATGAAATGTCACTCTGGCAGAGAATATAATTGTGGACATTTTTGTTTTTGCACTTACATTCTGGTAGAAAGAAAAAGACAATCTGCCTATTGGTACCCATCATGAGACAAAATTTTAAGAGTTCTGGTTTCATCCTTCCTTTCTTCTGTGTGGGTTTGAGATTTGGTTGGTTGTTGGTTTTTTACTTTTCAGGAAAAGATACACCTTTTCCTCCTGCTAGTTTATCTGCCTTGTGTTTTCTAACAACCAGATCTCCCAGGTTTGACTGCAGTACCCAAGGTAGAATATGGTGTCCATTTTGGAGACTCTTCATAGTAGCTACATAGCTTCACCACAAAACTGGGTTCATCAGCCTGAACAGAAACAGGAAATAAACTGTCTTCATATACCCCAAGATATTATGACAGAATAAAAATAGCTGTCTGTTACTAATTTACTCTTTTCCTAGTGTACTTTAAAAGACAAGTTCTGATTATAAAGAAAGCAAATAGTTTCACATACAGCAATGTGTTTTTTTGAAAACTACTATTCTAGCATGAAAGACTTCCAGAGGAAAATTTTTACTGTGATTGGCACAACTCTGTTGCCTCTTATTGATAATGCCTGCTACAGAAGCAGACCAGAAGCCCAGAGCATTTCTTTTCCTAGGCTGGGAAGATGTAGATAAATGCACCAATTGCATGCCAACATAATACTGTATTCTGTGGCTGTCAAAACTGGATCAATTATATTCAATATTCTTTTCTACTGATGAGTTTGTAGGACACAAACATACATATGCCACTTAAGGATACATTATTTGAAAATGGAATTAACAGTATGCAGTCAGAGCCACAAAAATAGAATACTTATCAGAAACGATGCTTGTAACTCACATGATCCAGGAGAAGCAAATGTGGAAATATATCTTCATAAAAAATTCACACAGTCACAAATTGTGCCATCTATTTCTGTACACTACATTTTTGTTACTCCTGGAGAGAGAAGGTCTTTTTATTTAAAATAATTGTTGTTGGTTTTTCAGAAGACATAAAGTATTCATCTTCTCCCCTCTCCTGCTGCCTTTTAGAAGTAGTCAAAGAGCTGAAATTAATTAAGTTCTGACCTCATGTCAGCATCATGTATCATAATTAACAGAAAACAACATCCTTAAGGTCTAAGATCTGCACAATTAAAACCAGAAATCTGTGAAAGAAACAAGATTAGAAAGAGAGTGTTGAGAGAGAGTTTAAAACTTGAATTCCCTTGCATGGGGTGATGCAGTCACTGAAATGTTCACCTAAGGTACCCAGGTGCATTTATATAAATCCCTTTGTTCTTCTGTGGAATTACTTTTCCACTGGTCTCCACAGAGTTTCCTGTGTCTAAACCTTATATGCTGTTCTAATTTATTTCACATTTACACGTTATGGCCCAGACCTTCTCAAAAACAAATATCCATTTGGATAACAGAGGTAATCAGGATGCATCCTGGATTCAGCCCTAGTGTATGTGAAAGAACTTATAGTTATCTTATAATATCTGTTATTGGCTACCAAGAAAAAATCATATACCCACCAGGGCACAGTTTTCTCTGTCTTACTTTCCTAAAAACCCTTGTGTGAGAAGACCTACTGGCTGATTTCACTACATTGTGATGATTTTGGAGATCCATTAGACTAGTGAGGTTGGAAAGATAGATTCAGCATTTTGCTACTGATTGACTTACACCATAGTTGCTGATTCTTGTACTCTCACCTCCAAGAATTTAACCCCTTTGGTTCTTTTACTTTGCAAGTTTGGTATTTTCCAGACATGTGGGTTTTGTCTTTAATACCACCTATCTCATCTCTTCATATTTAAAAATTTGATATAATTTTTGGCTAGTATATCTCAAAAAGTAATTAGGTTCTCTAGTTTCAAAATCAATATAACAGTTTTTGTTTCAAAATGCAGTCCTTCTCCTTTTTCCATTTCCACCTTGCCCTTGAAAATAAGCTGAAGAAAATTGTTATATGAAAATAAAAAAGATTGACTGTTTTGTTCTTCAGTTTTATCACAAAAGGGAGGGGAAAAGCAAAATTAATTAAATCAAACCTTGATTTTCTGTTAAGAACAGTTAATTGAAAAAAAGAAGATTTAAAGTGTTTTGATGTCTTCATTATTTTTACTATTCCACTATATTCATCTTTAATAGTCCTTGGTACAGTCCCTGTTTCTACTGATTTCATCAAAACCCTAGTTGTTCTCCCTGAATGGTGCTGAAGGCATCATCTTTAGTTTTGTTTTGTTTCTATTATCTTTACTGTGACTTTGACTTCTTTTTTTCTTACAGCACCTTTCATGGCTCTTTTATACTAATAAGTTATTTTTCTGTTGTTGAGTCTTCTTCCAGCACACTTCATTTGAATTTGAATTCCTCAGTCCTACTGGCATATTTTTAAATGAATACTCGGTCACTTAAGAATGTATTACCACAGGGCAGTTAATTTCCAAAGGTGTTTAATGGGAGATGACAAGAACTTGTGGGTCCCTTCCAATTCCAAATGTTCTGTGATCCTAAAGAAGTCACAACCTAGGTGCACTTTTCACTCACTTGTATCTTAAAAAATCTGCCAGCTTGCCTTGTTATTGAAGGTGTGAATGATGTGTTTGTGTACTGTCCCTGTGATTAAATGGGATAGCCTTTTGCAGAGTCCTGACCCAAACAGATCATTCTTCCAGGTCACTTTTTCCTCCACTGATGCAAATGTCCTTAGCGTCCTGTCTATCATGATATTTCAAGCTCTCTCAAAGGCACATTGGGTGTTACTGTCTTGTCTCCTAACACCTCTAAATAAAATTGTGATTCTGATTTCCTTTCTCAGAAATCTTCTTTAGCATCCAGCACAGGTTTCTATTTTATTACCCTAATTCTTTCCAGCTGAAGTCTTTTCTTATCCTTGTCTATCAGAAGTGCAAGAATTCAAATAATCTTAGACTTCTGTTCTGAATCTGTTATTCAGGGGGCCTCATCCAGGCCTTATTTCTTCAATAAATTTAAGATAATGCTCTTTCCCTTTAATGTCCTATACAGATTCCCTTGTCTGTATATGTACTCTTATCTTTCCTTCCTAATTTCTATATTCTCTATCTGTCATGAAAACTTTCTAAACTTTCTCTCCTCTGTGTTCTGAATTCCTTTCAGCTGTAGTTGTACCCAACTCTTCATTCAAACCTTCATTTCTATTTTGCAAAACTTGCTAATGCTAATCTATCTCTGTAAAGGTGCATTCCCTCTTTATGGGACTGACTTTGTCTTTCCTGGTAATATTAAATAATGCAATTAGCAGTTTCTACTGAAATCTGCAGCACTTCTCTCTGCATATGTTGTTCAACAACATTATGTATATGGTCATGCTAGGGAAAAAGTCAGTCTGCTATAAAAGTATTCTATGAATCAGCCAGAGTAGTGTGGTTTGTTTTGTTTTGCTTTGGGGTTTTTTATTTATTATTTTTGTGGGTTTTTTTATGAACTATATCCTCTGTTTTTGATAAAACTTGCTTAAAACTGAGAACTATTTCATAGAATCATAGAATGGCCTAGGTTGGAAGGAACTTTAAAGATCATCTAATTCCATCCACCCTGCCATGGGCATGGACACCTTTCACTAGACCAGGTTGCTCAGAGCTCCATCGAACCTGGCTTTGAACACTTTCAGGGATGGGGCACCCACAGCTTCTCTGGGCAACCTGTTCCAGTGCCTCACTGCCCTCACAACAAAGAATTTTTGCAGGAGTGAAGAATTATACTGAGTGGAAAAGGCAAAACCAAGAAGATTGTCAAGACCAGAGAGATGAAGAAGAACAACCATCAAAGAGCTATCCCAGACTGACACGAAGATGACGTACCTGGAAAAAGCTGTTATAAGTTCCCAGTTTTATGAAGTTTTTATAGCTGTAAATGCAAAGTTAAATGTTCTTATAATGTTCTCATAATACACAAAATAGAACCCTCAAATATCCCTCATGTTCATCCTCAAACCTGATTGGATAAGACTTGCCGCAGTGCAGTCTGTTCTTTTATGGCTATCTCCTCTCCTGATTCCCTTGTTTGGTTATGTTTCTACCCCATTATTCCTCATTTGTAAAGGGATTTGCATGCTGCTCCCCAGTTCAGTCCAAGTTCCAGAACCTTCTCTACCAAGCCCTATAAAAGTCTGATGCACCCTTCAATAAATGCCATTCTTGTTTCACCCCGTGAGGAGTGTGCTGTCCCATCTTCTCCCTTGAGGGCCATGACAAATTTTTTTCCTAATATCTAATCTAAAAGTACTCTGTTTGAAGCTATTCCCCCTTGTACTGTCACTACATGCTCTTCTAAAAAGTCTCTGTGCATCTTAAATATCTCAAAGGACATGGTTCACACTTTAAAAAGTGCTGGTTACTACCAGTAAAGTGTAGCATTAATACCAAAAGTAATGGAGGGGGAAAAAAAAAATTTCCATAAAAAGGTTGCAATGAGGACACACAAAAACTGTCCACTGTTTCAACTGAAATACATACTGTCATTCTGGAAAAATAATCACAAGAACAAAGGCAGAGGAACAAATTATTGAACTCTTAGTCCACTTTAACTTGACCTAATCCTGTTTTTAAATCGCAGACAAAAGTGGCAAGTTTTGTACCGAATTACAGGGAAAGAAGCCTAGAGGTACAACAGCATGGTAAATGTCAACAGTTGTCAATCAGCTGTTTGGGGCCTCACTTTATTTTCATCATGCTGCCAATTCTAGCTGACATTGCTGCCTTCTGGAAGGGAAGTGCAAAGCTGCTGGTTTTGTTATCACTGTTGTTCAAGCCACTAAAATAGGATTAGCTGCAAATTTATGTTGTTGTTCTGTTTAACAGAGGACTCAAAAAGAGTATATTTACAAAGTACGTAGAAGCCATTTAAACAGCATTTATCTGGTAACTCTCATTAAAGTTGTCATAGTATTTCCTCTACTGATATTATTTATTTCTTTTTCCCAATGGGTTATTGAAGAAGAGAATACTTTCTGAGACAGTAAGGAGAGGCTTGTGGCTCACCTTTCACTGTTTCCAAACAACTAAAGCAAGCATGCAAAAGTGATAATTGCGTGACTCTTGAGCTAGTCTCCCATAAAAGATATGCGAAATCTGTATTCAAGATCAAGCTTAATCAAGCTTATTCAAGATCAAGCTCAAGCTTAGGGCTCACTAATATACAAGAATATAAAGAAGCCATCTCATTCTGATTTGAACACATCCACTGTTTTCCTTTGTAATTTTCTGTAGGGGGTGGACTATACTTTTTTTGTTGAAAAAAAGTGTGTGATTTTTTTCTTAAATTATCTGGTTTCTGTTTCCAAATATTGTATCTATGTCTGTCTTTGCTTTAATAAGAAAGATACAATTCTAGCACCTTATATTTTCTTCCCATGAAGATATTTATATGCTGGCATCAAGTCAGCTGTCAGTCTATTTTTCTGATAAAGAGACTGAACTTCCTGCTACTGTAAAATATTTTCTCCAGTCCTGAAGGAATTTATCTGGAATTTCCCCACCTCCCTCTCCAGTGCTTATAATATATTTAAGTGTGTCTCTTAAAAATGTATGCAGTTTTCTAGTATCAGCATCATGAATGTAACAGAGGTAAATCTCCATATGCAGTCTGCATGTTCTAGCATGTAAAGCCTGAGAAATGTACCAGAACATATTACTCAAGTGTAGCATTCACTGTGGCTTATCCAATATAACACAAAATTTTCTTTGAGTCTCTGCATTCTAGGACACGGCTACAAAGATACAGTGCTGATAAATTCTCTATCTCTTCTCTCCAGATGTTTCTTCATTGATTTCACTGCACTAAGTGTATTTTGTTTGCATGGATCCCGGACACCAAGTAAGCAGGACACTCTGTCCTGCATGACTCTTTTGTCATCCTCATTGCTTCCTCTTAGTCATATCCTCAAACTTTACTCACCACGCCTCTAGGAAACCTGTTCCACTACTTGACCACCCTCTCAGTAAAAAAATGTTTCCTAATGTTAAGTCTAAACCTCCCTTGATGCAACTTTGAACTGTTCCCACATATCCTATCACTGGATACCAGGATGAACAGATCAACACCTCCCACTCTACTTCCCCTCCTCAGGAAGCTGTAGAGACCAACAAAATCACCTATCAACCTCCTTAGTAATAACTTTGCCAAAGTTATTTCAATACTGCATGAACTTCTGCAGCCCTGAGTGTGTAACAAAGGAATGAAATACGTTCCTGAAAGACCTTTACTTGCCCTGGGATAAAAAAGGAACCATAAGTTGGCATCAATTTTGTGAGAGAAGATGAACTAGAATAAAAAACACAGATTCAGGGAAAGAAACAGAAATGGCTCTTCAAATCTTATACCAACTTCCAGTTTTCCTTATCTGGCTCTATCTGCCTGCACTTGAAAACCAGAACATATAAGTGTAGTAAGGAAGAGCTATGCCATCTCCTGATGTGCGTGTGTCTTAATTAGCTTTTATTCACTCTGAAAATCACAAATGCTTTTTAAATATTCATTCTTCAAATTACACTACATCCTACTCATTATATGGGTGCAGTCATCCACTATCAAAAGTACAAGAGGGAATGGAAAATACTTCCCAGAGCAGTTGGTGCAGACGATACTAATTATGGAATTGAAAACTTGCAGGGACATCAGTAAGGTTTACTCCTACTCATCGGCTTGTCAGAAGTCAAAAGCTTCATATAGCTATAGGAAAACAGTTATTTCTTTCTTATAGATACTATGACTGCATCTATACGTCAAAATAAAGCACTTCCATGAACATTCCCAGGATTGTTTTATCTACTGTTAGAGTTGTAGCAGATACCAGGATATTCTCTAGACTGCAGAAAGAATGAGAAAACTCAAGTGCTGGGAAGAAACATGTTGTGAACATACAACAGAGTAATGCAGTTGTCCTCCTCCACAAGCTGTGCTTTTGTCAGGTAGCTCCCAGCTTTCAGGCATCCAGCTTGATTCTTCTTTGAACTCTTACCTTCCAGGCAGTTGTTATTCTCATAAGATTTTGTGAGTGAGGAAAAGGGGAAATTTCTTTCCTGCTAATAATTACCCTCAGAGAACTGCTAATAGCCACAAATATGTTGCCAATGTGAAAGGCAGAAAACTAAACTAAACTAAATTGAAGTCATTTCAGTCAGCTGAATGAAAATGAACCCAGAGAATCTCTAGAGGTCTCTGTAAATAGGATATTCTCCTTGGATGTAAACTGGTTGGTGTTCCTAATCATATGTTGTAAAAATACTCTTTTGTGGTGGTGCGGGTGTTTTTTGTTTTTTTTTTTTATTGTGGTTAATTGAGTATTGTTTGGGTTTGGGGTGGGTTTTCCCCCTTATTTTTATTTTTTTCCTATCCTCATCTGTAAATGTAATTCTGGACTATACTTGGTACAGTACCTTTTGCTGCCTTTTGTTTTTTTTGCTTCTTTGGTATATTGCTCTTGCTGTGTTATATTCCAGTCAGTCAGTTCATTTCTACCTAATGGCATTAAAACCATCTTAAAAGCACAGAACCAGGGTGCTTTCTGCACCTCCTGCATTAGGTTTAAGTGTTTAAGCCTTCCATTTCTGTGCTCAAGTCTGTATATAACTCCAAAGCCACAAATATTTTTCCCCAACTTTTTTTTTGCCTTTAGTGAGAAAGCCTACTCAGAAAAGGGTAGAAATAACATCTCTGTGTAACAAAAATTGCAATTTGTCAACTTCCCACAAGGCTTTTTATTTTATTTGGGAAGCATAAAATTCATAAAATATGTCCTGAAAAATAACCAATTTTTTGCTGTCCTCCTAAGGAGGACAGTTCTGCTAAGTGCTGATAAAAGCAAACCCTTTCTTTTCACCCATCTTAAAGGGAAGAAAGGAGAAAAGTAAGGACAACCAGTTAAAATATAAGAGCTACTCCTTTTTCACCCGTCCCCTGCAAGCTTTCATCCCAAATGGCTTCTGCAGCTGCTGCAGCTTTGCTAACCACAAATAATGCATATTGTGGTGTGTTTATCCCACTGGCTGTGCTGCTTTGTGTCTCAGCTGCAGCTTGCTGTCCCCTAGAGTGCAAATTCCTGCAAGCACCATCTCCCTTTCTTCCCTATGTTATATCACTTGAGAGTGCATTCCTAGTGCGTAGTAACAAAGCTGTGAGTTACTCCTTGTTGTGATCACCAGCCACATAAGAATGAGGTATATCTGTGGATGTGATGTCTGGCTTCTCTTGCCTTGGCTTTCAATTGTGCAGAGTCATCCAACTGCACTGGTGCATGTCATGCAGATCATTTTCCTTTGGCTCACCTGCAAAAGCCTTAGTATTGTGCCACTACCCTAGATGCAGATATCATATTGTGTGCATACACACACATGCTTATTTAAATAAGAGATTTTTAAAAAGACGCTTTATGGTGTCTCATTGAGACTTCTGTGCAACGAAATAGATGAATAGATAGATACCTACTGGGCAGTCTTCTGGATAAAGGTGGATTTGAAAGGAAAATAAATATTAATGTTCAATGGTTTAAGCAGCCCAAGGCGCATTCTGAAAGGAATCACTGCACAAAGCAAATTGCCATTATTATTTTTTTATCTTGTATTCAGAATGTCACCTTCCAAAAATCTAGTTTGTTGATTTAATAGCTGAAATTTTAATTTGACTGGAGCCACCAGAGCAAAAGGTTGCACTCAGTTTTATCCTAAGCACATAGCTAGCAATGTCCTAAAAGACTTCTGCATATCCATAGAGTGTCAGATTTCATCACACGATAATGTCACCAGAGGGTGGGCCCTCAACCTGAGCTGCAGCTAGATCTTCACCAAACCTCAGAGAATGTTTTTATGGACATGGAGCTGCTTTTCTTCCCTCTGACTCTGAGATTGCTCACTAAAACTGTTGAGCTGTGTGTTCTTTAAAGCATATCCAAGGGTCTTCATGGATGCTCTAAAATTTCACTAGTGTAGGATCTGCACAAAAGGAGGGTGTTCTGGTTAGGTGATTATAACTAAGGATCAAGGTTCAGGGTTAATATCCACTAATTATAATGTGACTTTTATTCAAATGGGGAAGAAGTGCTTTCTATAATTGTCACAATAAATACATGAATACATATATTATTATGTATTTTCCCAGAAACACTGGGAAAAAAAATCCTGGATTTAGAGATGTATTCAAGATTTCAGCATGCTACTCACTGTGAAAATCCTGGCCATTCCTGAATGCTTATTCCCTAGAAAATGATGTGATAGGGTTATAGTGTAAGTGCTGCCCCAGTTGTGCTGGACAATCTTCTAGTTTACAGGGGAGTCAAATATGAGTCTGTTTTACCCCAAACAAGCAACTCAAGTGTGGCCCAGTGTGTAGAACATCCTGATTTGGAATACATGAAGCATAAATTTTTGAGGTGAATATATAAGAATGCCTCCTCTAAACATGCATCTTAACCACAATACTAGAAGAACTCTTTTTAAGGAATTAAACCCTCTTAAGAAAAATAACATTCTGTAACAAATTATTTTTAAGAAATTAAAATGAATTAATTTCAAAAGGCAATTAGATGCAAATACAGAAGAAGGAGAATAATTTGCACTAATGACTGGGATACCCATTGCAAATTGCCGAGTTTCACAAATTACCGAGTGAATAAGCAAAACAAATCCAGGCCAAGAATAATGCATCACAAAACGTCCAGCATTTTGCTTCTCCAGATGCAATTTAGTTTTAATTATGATATAGTAAAGCAATGAAGGGGCCACCCCAGGGAAAAATGCTTCTAAATGCATGAGAGACCTATGGCCCAAATGCTGTAATCTCAGTGTAGAATCCCAGCCAATAAACATCCCTTTGAGCTACTTAATTGTTTTTTGGTATTTCCTATAATAATGTAGGGGCTAATAGAAATGTTAAATTACTGATATTAATCATAAGGTATAAATGGGATGATTCTAAAAGAGCAAGGACTATGAATGCTGCAGAAGCAGAAGTCAGCTTTTAAAATGAAGTATCACTGTCTATGTGCTTGTAAGTTCCCCCTCACTGTGATAGCTGAGTATTTCACAATCCTTGATGGATTCTCTCCTCTCATCATTTTGAAGCAGGGCATTTTTCCATTTCACAGCTGGGAAATAGTACCATGGAATAGATTAAGAAAGTCACATACAGAGTCTGCTATGAGATGGGAATTGACCTGAATCTCCAGAGTCTAGTGAGTTACCTGGTAAAACATCTAAAATAAGGCAAAATAGTTATTTTGTTTGTGCTCAAATTAAAGTATTCCTCAATTCCGCAACCTGTTTTTCAGAGAGGGTTCACTGCAGCTGAACCTGGAAACCAGAAATGCCATGGGAGATCCGTACACGCTGAGTGGTGGCAATCCACACAGCAAAACTGCAGATCTATGTATAGACCAGAGCAGTCACCAGGGAATCAGATGAGGCAGGCCTTCAACTTTTTTATTATTTGCTCAGAAAATCCCACCTTGGTGGGAGCAGGAAGAAGCTGAATGATGAAATCATAAAATACAGTGGTGTAAAGTAAAAGTTGAAATGGTATAAACAGATAGATTAAAGTTCAACCAAAATATATTCTTACAGATACACTGTTATAAATCTTTCAGTTGCCCTAAATGAACCAAAGCTGTTAATTCCTGAACTTATGCTCTTGCTTCATCCTCTTTTTCAAAATTACTGATGCTGTCTTTTCTCTGCAGTTTGACTAGAAATCAGTCTGTGTCAAAATCCCAGAAACTATGTATTTCCCTCATGGGCAGGACTTGCCAAGGTACAGCAAAGCTGTTGTAATGCCTTCCTCTAACAGTCAGCAGGAAGGGATTTCCTGGACTTGGTATTTAAAAAAGGGAGAGGAACTCAGCAAATAAATGAAATTATTCTGTTGTGTTTTGGGGTGTTTGCTTGTTTTCATTTGTTAGTTTGTTTTGCTTTGCTGGTTTTAAGACTAAGGGAAATTAATGATGAGGAAAGAAGACACATGACTAGAATGACAGGACAGCTTAGTGGCTGCCAACAGAAGCCAAAGAACTCTGATAATGAAAACTCCCGCAATGATATTCTTTAGGTGGAGAAGTGAGATGGGGATGTCTCATACATCAAAATAATTTCCTGTAGGTTGAAGTCTGGAAACAACTACTTGAGATCATTTGAGTGATCGTATTATAATTTTGGGGAGCTGCCTTCTCTCTGATTCTGTTAGAACTCCAAGGCCATGAAGAAGGAGAGAGAGGAGGTCCTCTGGGTCCCAGTACAACACCATTGTGGGGTGTAATGTAGAACTGGTGCCACTGTTACTCCTGTGTGCTTTGAAGATGACTGGTTGCACCTGAACAGTCAGTGTTTCCAACTTTGAGTATTTACTACACAAATTTACATTTGTGGCAAGTAGATACCTACGACACAGTTCCCTGTTACGGTTCTCATTGAACACAGTCCATCTCTAATAATACTTGAGTGTGTCTGGCACTTTCAAAACTGCTTTGCTGAGCTTTCTTCAAAATGTTCTTAAAATGTTGAAGACTTAGAGTTGATTGTGAGGCTCAGAATACAAGTTTATTTCCTGCCGCCAAATTAACAGACTATCATATTGACTAGGCTTATAGGTTTACTCTCTATATCTCTGTTAAAGCTGTGTGTTTAATTACTCTAGAAATGGGCTACTTACAAAATAGCTTGGAATAGTGTCTCTTTTCCTGCATGTGTATAAGCAGACTAGTGCAGAGGAAGGAAGAGCTGTTCTTCCTTCTGCTGTGGTACAGATCTCTCACTGAAGTAAAGTGAGCTGAGTGAATCAAGACTGGGGATTTTTGAAGTGGACTGTCCTGCTTCCCTTTAGAGGTAAATAATAAATGCAGACTTTCAGTCAGTAAGCTGGTAATGCATTTTTTTTAAAATGTACAATGTTTATTCTCTTTTAACATGAGGTATTTCTGTTTCCTCAGGACCCAATACTCACATGTGCCTGCAAAATATGGGGAAACTGGGGAAAAAAATTGTAAAATTCTCACCCTAACTTCCTCCCTTGGAGCCACTGACATACCTACTATACCTTCTATCAAAATGTGTCTAAAGAAATACTTATTTCGTATACTGAGCTGTTCCAATCACATCATAAGTTATGGAAGAGCCATTCCAAGTTGCTACTCAAGCAAGCCCTAAGTAATTTTAAACTGTGCATAAATACTTTTATTTCTGTAATAACTGTTGTGTCTAGTTGGCAGCTCATGTTTTAGAAACCTTTGCACTTGGTCCACTGAGACAATTTCAGTGGGATTGATGGTGATCAACCATACATGTGCATGCCTTTCAGAGATGACAACTGATATGCCCAATTTCTCATGTTTTGATAGAAAAAACTGTTCAGAATAACAAAGTAATTTTCCCATTGGGAAATGCAACCTGCATTTAACCCAGGAACTACCATGTGAACATCTTGGAAGACCTTTGCCTGGGACGTCTATCTGAAGCAGTCCCTTTAACTGTGGGAGTTTCATGAAATGGCTGTTTTGCAACTACATTTGCCAGTCTGTGGGAGCTGGTAAGCGTACTTGATATTGATTATGTTTCCCCTTGCAACTTTCTTTTATGTTTATGCAGAAGTGAAGAGTTGTGGACTTATATCTCTCAAACAGCAGTCTCTGTTATATTTTAGAGTGTTGTCTTTTGTATATGCTCATGCATTTCATATAAGCTGTTTAACTCAGCACTTGTATTTATAAAACAGTATATGCTAGGTCTTTCTTCAAAATTCTAGTGGTAACTGTTACTGATTTTTGTGTTTTGTTTTGTTTTGTTGTTTGGGTTTTTTTTGGTTGGTTGGTTTTTTGGTTGCTTTTGTTTTTTGTTCATTTTTTGGGGGTTTTATGGGTTTTGGTTTGGTTTGGTTTTTTGTTTGTTTGATTGGGTTTTTTTAAGAAGTACTGTGGAGGAACAGAACTTTTTATTTTACTTGGTGACTTGACCCATCTTACATTTTTGGTTTTTTTTCTTCTTTTTCTTTAATGTTACTCCACAGCTGTGACTACAAGGTAGCAAAGAGCAGTGTATCAATACTATGACAGCAAAAGGGCTCTGTATGTGTGAAATGACAATGTAGGGGTGAAAATGTTAGGTATGGATATAACTGTATTGTCTGGAGCCCAGCAGATACCAATAGAGTGCCTCAGCCCTGCACTGTCACGATTCCTGTTTTACCCTCTTTTACCTTTTTGCCTCTCCCTAGGGTATTATAGTCCCACTTATATGTCATTATCTTACAGTGTTATGGCTCAATACCTAGTAAAAAACAATTATTTAAACAGGTTGATAAAACATTCACCTCTGTCACTGTGTGGGTTTTTTTATCTCCTTTGTAACTCAAATGAAAACAGTTAGGGCCTATTTTTTTTCCTCCATCGCCTACGCCTCCTTATTTCTCTTTCCCTTTGTTAGGATCTTTAGAACTCAGTTGACTCTGTGACAATTCAGTTAACTCTGACATTTTGGGGACATAGTTTGCATGAAAGAAACTACAAAACAAAAACTACACTTCATCTTCAGAGAGCAAGTTCTGAAAACCTCTCCTGAAGCAACATACTGAGAGCAATAATGATAGTAATTCCTACATCATTAATTATCATATAAAATTGCTTACATCTGAAGATTGCTATTTAGGCTGCAAAATCAAGTACTGGAAATGTCTGACCTGAAAGTTTCTCATTCAGCTTTTACTCTGGTCCTTTCAAGTGTCTGCCCCGTGTGCAAATTGGTTTCTATAGAAGATATTGTTTGTGTCTGTAATTAAGTTGTCACAAGTCCTATGGAGCCATACTAATGTTTTGCAGTCCCTGAACAACTAAATTTTCCAATGTTTTAAGGAGGCCTTTGCAGGTTTGATCTAATCTAAAGCTNGATAGTTTGGACTCTGTCTAAGAAGTATGGTAAATATAACAATGTCTCCTCTTTCTTTTGATTAGAATGTTGTCTGATAAAGAGGTGGTAATGCCAATGATCAGACCAAAGGGAAATTGAATCTTGGACCAGTATGGTGGTGTTTTGGGGGTTTGTTTTGTTTGTTTGTTTTTGTTTGGGTTTTTAGTTATGTGTGGGATTTTTGGTTTTGTTTGGTTGGGTTTTTTTTAAATGAAAGACAAACATTTGTTTAATTCTGGGTGACAACTGTAGTCATTTTTTACTATAAGGATTTTTCTTGGTCATTGNTATTTTAGAGTGTTGTCTTTTGTATATGCTCATGCATTTCATATAAGCTGTTTAACTCAGCACTTGTATTTATAAAACAGTATATGCTAGGTCTTTCTTCAAAATTCTAGTGGTAACTGTTACTGATTTTTGTGTTTTGTTTTGTTTTGTTGTTTGGGTTTTTTTTGGTTGGTTGGTTTTTTGGTTGCTTTTGTTTTTTGTTCATTTTTTGGGGGTTTTATGGGTTTTGGTTTGGTTTGGTTTTTTGTTTGTTTGATTGGGTTTTTTTAAGAAGTACTGTGGAGGAACAGAACTTTTTATTTTACTTGGTGACTTGACCCATCTTACATTTTTGGTTTTTTTTCTTCTTTTTCTTTAATGTTACTCCACAGCTGTGACTACAAGGTAGCAAAGAGCAGTGTATCAATACTATGACAGCAAAAGGGCTCTGTATGTGTGAAATGACAATGTAGGGGTGAAAATGTTAGGTATGGATATAACTGTATTGTCTGGAGCCCAGCAGATACCAATAGAGTGCCTCAGCCCTGCACTGTCACGATTCCTGTTTTACCCTCTTTTACCTTTTTGCCTCTCCCTAGGGTATTATAGTCCCACTTATATGTCATTATCTTACAGTGTTATGGCTCAATACCTAGTAAAAAACAATTATTTAAACAGGTTGATAAAACATTCACCTCTGTCACTGTGTGGGTTTTTTTATCTCCTTTGTAACTCAAATGAAAACAGTTAGGGCCTATTTTTTTTCCTCCATCGCCTACGCCTCCTTATTTCTCTTTCCCTTTGTTAGGATCTTTAGAACTCAGTTGACTCTGTGACAATTCAGTTAACTCTGACATTTTGGGGACATAGTTTGCATGAAAGAAACTACAAAACAAAAACTACACTTCATCTTCAGAGAGCAAGTTCTGAAAACCTCTCCTGAAGCAACATACTGAGAGCAATAATGATAGTAATTCCTACATCATTAATTATCATATAAAATTGCTTACATCTGAAGATTGCTATTTAGGCTGCAAAATCAAGTACTGGAAATGTCTGACCTGAAAGTTTCTCATTCAGCTTTTACTCTGGTCCTTTCAAGTGTCTGCCCCGTGTGCAAATTGGTTTCTATAGAAGATATTGTTTGTGTCTGTAATTAAGTTGTCACAAGTCCTATGGAGCCATACTAATGTTTTGCAGTCCCTGAACAACTAAATTTTCCAATGTTTTAAGGAGGCCTTTGCAGGTTTGATCTAATCTAAAGCTGTCCTCTGCATATTGATTATGTAGCAAGCATATATGCAAGACTTCCAAATAATAAAGTCTGATAATCAGATTCTGGAACTAGATTTCCTTGTTACCACCCCAATTCCCATCTTCTCCATCACACTAAGTGTATTTGTGTTAGCTGTGCTTCATAATGGGGCTACTCATGAACTTATTTCAGTGGATTAACTCATGCAAAAAGCTAGTAATTTGCAGGTGGATTTGCAGGGTTGGGACTCTTTCATATTCTGTTAGGCAGCTGCTGAAGTCCCTCAGTTATGAAACCATTAGAATGCCTTCAACCAGCTAGCAACTCAATCTTCAGGAAAACTAGCCTGGCTGCAAAAGGAGAAATACCGTCTTTGGAACCAGAGAACAGAAGAGATACACCCCCACCCNGAAAGACAAACATTTGTTTAATTCTGGGTGACAACTGTAGTCATTTTTTACTATAAGGATTTTTCTTGGTCATTGTTAGGGACCCAAAAATATGACTAAGGACAGCCCAAAAATCTTAGACCATGTGCTTGATTCATTTGTTGCAGCCTGCTTTCTCTGTCATATCTTTAGAGAAGAGAAAAAAACCCACAAAATACAGCTTTTAGAGTTTCCAAGAGGAGTGAAGACGCAGTTATCAAAAATGATACATTGTTATTTAACACTGCCCCTTTTTTTATTTTCTCTTACCCTGTCATCAGATGCAAGCAGCTGACAGTCAGTTCCCACAGTTAGCACTTATGCTTCAGGTATTTCCTTCTGTGCTTACCACTCTGGAATCCCCTTTCCTCCAACACTGACCTGATGCCTTTGCATTGAATCATCTTGAAATAACACCTTGTTCTGGGAACACCACCCTGCAGCACCAGTATGGTAGCTTTTTCACTACTTCTTTCCCTTTGTTTTCTTTCTTGCTCTTCTCACATTTTAATTTTTTGATTTCTTACCGGCTTATCCTCCTCAATGAACACTCACTGCCTTCACTATAGCCAATTTCAACTCTGTGGGGCTGCCTTGCTGAGCACATGTTGCTATGGGAGGAAGGACTTGTCTTTTTTGTGAGTGCAAGGAAGGTGGCCTGCACATGAAAGCTTTCTGATGCTGGGTGTTTGGTGAAAAGGAGTAAATGGTTCTTATTGCACTGCTGTGCCCAAATGGGAGCTTATGATTCCTTTTTAGTTGCCCAGCCACTTGAGACAACACTCTTACAAGCAATCACACTGCAGGAGATCACCATGATATTTGAGTGCAGGATTTTGGCACTGCCCAGAGCCACTTGCTGAGTGGCTTCTGAAGTCTACACACTTCTGAACCCTAAAGGAGGTAAAAGATTCCCTTCATGGTTAAAATATAGGTGAGGACAAAGGAACTGAAAAACAGTTGAACTAAAACATTCCTCATACAAGCACACCCTATTTTTTCAGGGTATGCTGATACTGGCTCTAAATGTTGTGATTTGGATTTATTCCTAAATAAGAACAACCAACATAATAACACCTTACACAGAGCTATAGCTCTGCAAATTAAATGTTTGCTGAAAACAAGACTGAGAGGGGAGCAATAGTTCACATAATGCTTTGTAATATGTTTAAGTGGTATCTGTATAGCTGGGGAATCTGAGGTATTTGTTTTTCATTGCCATCTTTTCAAGTTGTGTCACTAGAATTGCGGCCAGCTCTCAGGTTGTTTTAGGAGACTCTGATGTTCCTCCTTTTATGTTTCATAGCTGTCTTCAGTGAAACAAGCCTGGCATGTAGGGAAATCTTTACCAGACTGAAAAGGGGTAAGGAGCAGCAGTGGAATATTAGCTGTGACATGGCCCAATGCAAAGAAATCCCTATCAGCTTTTCTTTTTCAAGCAGTGAGAGAAACTGAAACAATTTGACTGTAGTAGAAAGTGATGCAGAAATAATAGCAATGGCCATAAGAGAGGGAAAGCTAGTGGAGAAGGACCTGTTGCAATCTGATCATATTAATCAAGAAAGATAAACACCTCTGGGAATGCTTCTTGCTCAGGGAGATGAATGTATTCAGGGTGGACAGAGAGCTTTATTCAGCTGAGACATGTGTTCTACCATGTCATCTGGGCACTGACCAGTTTCCTTTGGCACATGCATGCCACAAGAGCAGCAGAATGTTTCTTATCAGAGGTACTTTGGGTGTCTGGCAGAACCAGGCAAACTTCTTGTATAGAGCAGCTGTGATTTATTTCCCCCCCTCCCCCATCCTCCCTTCCTGAATCTAATTGATGCTGTCAGAGGAAAAGCTACCTATTTTGATCACATTGTTCTGCTCATTTCGTTTTAGTTCATGTGTTTGATTGATCTGTTGCAGGTAAACAAAACATTGCAGACATGCTGGCACAGACAAAAAGGATGATCTAAGCGCAGTGGTGTTAGCACAGGTCTGGCAGGGTTGATCCAATTTCTTGCTTTGTCACAGACTTTCTGTGCTGGTTTGAAGAATTCACATGATTTCTCTGAACTTCAGTTCCTCATCTCTGAAATCATAATAAAATTAGGTGGTGAATGGATTTTTTTCACTTCACCAGCCAAACTGTAAAATCGAATGAAAAGGTAGGAGTTTGGTTTAGAACTGAAACATCTTAACAAATCAGATTGAACAAACATAAAGGTCATTTGGAGTTTTCATTCAGTCTAAAATGAATTGCTATGATTAGTTTTATATACTTAAAGGGAAAAAAAAAGTTATATTGAAATGTAAATTTAGTTTCCATGACAAGATCTGAATGAAAAATTGTCATTGCCAAACAGTTTCCCATTTTCCTCTTTTATACTCTAGGCCTTCTCTCTACTTTACACAGCATTTTTCACCAGAGTTGAAGAAATAATTTTTGCTTTCTCTGAAACATTACTGTTTGGGAAAATAATAACAACAATAATAGATTATGTAGTTTTATACAGGCTTGTATAGACTAACATTCTCCATCTGAGGATGCAGGATGAGGTCATCTGGATGTCTCACATAGAGGTATTTGTACATGGATAGAAGAGCAGAAAAATAAGCTTTGATGAGTAATTTTTCTTTAGGAAAGAAGTGTACCTTGGTATTGGAAAGGTCAGTGTTGCTAATCCACAATTTGAATTTTACACAACCCTACTCTAAATTTGATCTAATCTCAGTGCTGTTAACCTTAAAGCAAGTTTTATAGTGAGCAGGATCAACTTCTTCTGTGTGACCTTGATGAGTCACTTAACCTTTCTGCACTTCATTTTTTCCCCCTCATTATTACATAAGGAATCATCCTTCTTTCTTCACAGAGGTGGCTTTCTGTAGAATTGACTCAATGTCGGTTGTGTGCTTCAAGATAATAATTTCTCTCTGTAGACCCTTAGTAACATCATATGTTGATCAAATTCAGCTTGGGCAGACACCTTGGTAAATCTAGGAGATGGACAGTGCAATGGCCATCCTGCAATCTTTCCCTTCTGTGTCTTTCCCTGTCTTCTTATATGCTTTAATAATGAGAATGAGCTTTTATATGGACTATTAACACTGAACAAGGTGCCGGGGAAATGAGATGTCATTAAAATACAGAAGGTAAATAAGTTCTCTTTCCTTTTTTTGAAGTTTAGGTAGGTAAAATCAGCATCTAACATGATCTGATAGAATCAGCGGACCAATGTATCACACAGAAATATAGGAATAAACTACTATCAGTCTGCTAGTTAAAAAATTATTTTCACTGCACCTAAAAAGGCAGAGTTCCACTGCTGCCATGCAGCTATTTCTGTTCTAGTGTTTCTGTGAAAAACAATGCCAGAAGCATTTCTGGAAAAATAAAGCCCGAGAAATAGTTGTCGTTCGTATGAGCATCTGACACAGTTATATAACTTCTGAAATCACTGCAGCAAGTTCTGAACAACGTGCAAAATGAAAAAATGCCCACCAAATGCAGAGAGCAGACAACTACAAGGCCACTTGGAAACTGCTGTGCTGTATTACTCCATGCAGTCATGTAATCTACAGCCTGGCTGGAGACGGAAGTGCCTGAGATGCTGTAGATTGCCCACCTTCCTCCATAGCTAATCTGTTTGTTTTCTGAGGGTTTAATGAGGGCTATGCTCCTGGAGGGTGACCCCCCACATTGTACTAATTTCTCTTTTTTTTGGACAGAACATTGGTGACAAGGCATGAGAAACCAAAAGAGAATATGTTCGTGCTGTATTCTTGGATTTAGTCTCTAGCTATAAAATGTTAGCTTGAAAAAAGTTTGAGAATGTCTATGTATCTAATTAAAAATGAAATATTTCTACTACCTTTCCTCTGCCAGTTATTTCGCTGGTTCAGACTACAACCATGTTGATGCTGACCATAAGACCACCCTATCCACTATTGCTGATTCTTACCACCAGCTATAGATCTCTAAACTATCAACAACAAAAATGACACAAAGCAAAATTAAATGTCAATTTCTCTTTGTTTCTGTTTCCTTCTTTTCCTGCCTTTTTAAAATTTGTTTTCATTTCTTTGGTATTCAGGTGTTTTGTTTTCAAGTTTTTCTCTGCAGTTCACCAGGCCAGGAGCAAAAGAAGGTATCTGAAGTTCTTGTACAATTTCCCAAATCTCAGAGATAGGCTGAGCAGAAAGCCCATTTTCTTCATGATTTGTAATGATGAAAGACCCAAGATTAGTCCATGCCACTTACTCCAGTGTGGAGTCTCATTGAAATCAGTGTTGCTTTCCAGGGAGCCTAATAGTTTGGCCTGGATTCAGCTGCAGAATCGAAGTCTCTAGTGGCTGAAAGAAAAATGAGGGAAGGCAGTATATTTTTTTTTACTAGAAAAAAAAGGCCTGTCCTATCCAGAATCCTTCCCACTTTTGATAGGTCTCCAGGCGGAATTCCAACCAGCAGTCTCACAGAGTTTCATAGACTATTTCTTTAAGGTACCACTTCTCATTTCACAGAGACAGAAAGGCTGGAGTACTCATGGAAGTGTGTAGGTCTTGGAATACATCCTTGCCTCCTGATAATTATACAGTTTGCTTTCTAATTTTGTAATGTAGCTCATCCACAGGTAGCAAACACTTTTTCAGAGGGTAGATCTCTTGGATCACGATCAGCCCAAGCCTCCGAGGCTGCATCTTCCTCCATCCGCCCTCAGCGGGTGACGTGAGCTGGTACCTTCTGCCGGGCGCGGTGTGAGCCAGCCAGCGAGGGAACAATCCTTGTGGGATGGCCCGTCCATGGGAACGATGTCAGCAGCGAAAAGGGGGGCGGGCGGGGGTTCCCGGGAGCGCGGCAGCCGCTAGAGGGGACCAGAGCCCCGCTCTGCTCGGCCGGGGCTCGGCGGGTCCGCAGCGCCGAGAACCGGGTTAACCCCGCGCCTCTCCCGAGCTGGGAATATGCTGCTGGACACAGTGTCGCCAGTAGGTTCCCGTGGGATGGAGTATTCGCTCTGCCCCACGTCCCGAACCCGAGTGAACCTCACGCCTGAGGCGTGTTTTTGGGAAGTACACGCAACACAAACTTGTGGTCAGCAGCTGTGCGGTAGAGCCAGATGAAATTTAAAGCTATACCAACTATGCGGGAGAGGAGGCTGCGTGCTGCGTTGAGGTGTCTTTGTGCATTAGACAATCTACCCTACTGCTAATGAGGAAAACGAAACTTCAGACTCTGTGAAGAAAGGATCTGCCTGTGACTTGCCTTTGAGTCTGAATTTTGTGTGCGGTCTTTAGACCTTAAAATCGTGTCATACAGGACAGCAGGAGCAACAACTATTTCTAGCTTCACTTTGGCTAAACAGTGAAGTGTTGGCTTGAAACTAAGCACGGAAAATGCACAATTGTCTCCCACAAACATCCTCGGTATGTGATGGTATCCTATCTGCCTAGCGTCTTGCTACAAAAGGTGAAATTTTGCACTCTCTGGAGTGCAGTCTGTTTTTCAGAGCAAATTACTTTCTGAGATATCAGTAATGAATCAGAAACAGTAATGAGGTTTTCTTTTATCAGAAGTTCTAACATGCTGCAAAAATGTACTGAGCTGCTGGAAGAGCACAGCAAAGAGGGATACTCTGCTCTCTGGAGTGCAGCTTATGGATAGATTTCTAAGTTTGCTGAGCATAAAAACACAATATCTAGGCTCGATGGTATTCCAGGAGATGCCTTATTATAGACATGTGCATTCTCACCTAGGGTTAAATATATGCCTAAGTGCTTTCCCAATTTTTGTATTTCAAAACCTAGTCCAGGCCCTTATGAAATATGAGAGAAATGTTCCATTTGCAGAATTAGATTTGAAATAATACCCTAATATCCTTATTATAACCATCTTAGAAAGGATGCAGTTTGCATGCGGATATTTGTGGGTCTGGATTCTAAATAGATCCAAACCAGAATTTATTTATTATATTATCCTCGGACTGGAGAACCAATAACAAGCATCATACTTGCATTATGTACAGATAAATCACATTTAAATTATTTAACAGTAAATTACTAGAAAAACTTGGATAATTTGAATCTGGTTTGCTTTATTTTTTTATAATAGCACATCTGATACTATGCCTTGAAACACTCAAGGTTGTTAACATAATGTTCACTCCCACAGCAGATGAGTCAGCTCCTCAAAACCAATAATTAGTATCCTCATTGATTCATGCTATCACTCAACCCGTGATGGGTCATTTGTGGCTTCCAGTCTTCTGGACACAGCCATATGGCATCCCAGTGGGATCCAGGGCACTGACCCTGGGCTATTACAAGGGATACATGGTTGGCACGCTAGACTGCTGATTAAATATTAAACACAGCAGACACATTATTTCCACCCTGCTTTGAAATGAGTCTTTAATTAGAGTGAAAATAACAGCAGCAAATGAAGTTTCATGGTTGTTGTCTGAAGTAAATATTTTGACCCATTGCCTGTGGTACATGCTCAGAAAAGTCCCTGGAGACTTTCAGGCTGCCACTTGGACCAAATACAGGTGTTCTGAATGGTATCCAGCTGTCAGTCATCTAACATAGGTAAGGAGATTTAAACAGGAAAGATGACTTGCCTAGATAAAAAGAACATGCTTCTGTTAAATTTAGCCATGTCTTTTTCTAGGAAAGTACTACTCTTGAAGCTGTAGTAGTATGAACAACTGAAATTTTTTTTTTCTTTCTTTCTTTCTGTCTTTCTTTCTTTTTCTTTCTTTCTTTCTGTCTTTCTTTCTTTTTCTTTCTTTCTTTCTGTCTTTCTTTCTTTTTCTTTCTTTCTTTCTGTCTTTCTTTCTTTTTCTTTCTTTCTTTCTGTCTTTCTTTCTTTTTCTTTCTTTCTTTCTTTTCTTTCTCTCTTTTTTCTCTTTCTTTCTCTCTCTCTCACTCTCTTTTTCTATCTTTTCTTTCTAAATTCTCGTCAAAGAAATTTGCAAGGAGCTTTAATTCAATTCGTTGTTTCACAGTCTCATTTATTATTCTTACATGTCCTGATAGAAGAGTCATTGGCTTTAATTACATTCTGGGAGTAGGGGGAATAACTAGTTAAGGATGCCCATTTTGCATTTCATGAATAATGTATGGTTTTAGGTACATAACTTTAATGTTTTATCTCTTTATGAGATGCTGAGATAATCCAGAATTTATTTTTTCCCCTCAGAAATGAAGATGTAACTTTTTTTTAATTCCTTATTCCTAAGACCTTGAGTTTGCCTTTGCTGTTTTCCAACCCCTGAGAAGCCTTTCCTAAAAATTGAGCAGATTTTTAATGTTTTAAACAACCTCTAATTTACTTGTAATTAAATAGAAATAGATTTGCTGATTCTTAATACTTATTACACATCCAAGGGAGTATTTTCTAAACAGTAATTTTAAATTTTTCATTGCAGAGAAATATAGACTTGCTGCTCCTGTCAAATAATGTGCATCTCCTACAGTTTATAGGAAGACAGTTCCATGTTTTTATTGGAAATAAATATGATTAAACCACTTGCTAATAAAAGCAGTGGTTTCATGTACATAAATCCTGCCACTCCCTTTTGTGTTATAAGCCTTAAAAGTCACTATTTTATATTTCAATACAGTTCTCTCAGGGACAAGGATGAGTAAAGTGTCTTGATGTGTTATTAAAGGTTTTTCTTAGTTTTGGATTACATTCATTTGTAACTTAAATATGATCACAGTCTTAGAATCTTTGCTGTGCATCAAAACAGAAGCTCATCAGAAGAACTGGTAGAACACAGTACATAGACTTAAAATGTGTATTACAGTAACACTTTCTCACAGAGGTTGCCAACCAGCTAGTGGTTGTTTTATTCCCTAGAAAGTTTGATTTGTCACATAGTAAATGCTTGCACTCATGCTAGTGTTTTATAATATCTGTTTCTTAGAACCACTTTTACTTCATGTCTACAGTATGTATATATGATGGATCTTGTTTCCACTGAAAATGCTTGCATCATATACATTCATGTGACATCTTGGGTAATTTTCTTAGGTTACATTTCAGCGCATCCCACTTATAAATTTAGGTACTCTATGTGATTTTTAGCCACAGTAATTTTTTTAAAGACCCTAGTTAATAAAAGCACCACCCTTCTTCCCTCTGTCCCCTTAATATTCTACCTTGGGTTATTCTTCTGCAAGTTAAAAGTCTGTATTAATTTTCTTCTTTGCTTTTTAATTGAAGCTGGCTTCTATAACTGAGGCTTGAATTCAGTTTAGTACTACTCTTTAAAGTAGTAATATCTTAATCAACAAATGGAAGTGAATGTTTTCTCTGTTAGCAATTAGGAAGATTGTCTACTTAGGCAGATAAGATGATAACAAAAATAAATTGTGCATGTTGTTATTGAAGAAACTCTCTGCTTATTAAGTGAAGACAAAGTGTTCTTGGAAACGGAAGAACTATTAATAAAGAGGCACCATGTAGGAGATCACAGGAGTTCCTTTAGAGAGGTTGTGCCCTTTGAGGCCACCTTCATCCCTGGTGCACACTAAAATCTGGACCAAAGCTCTTAAAAGTGGTAGTAATGCCCATTGCCAGCAGCTGAAAGGCCTTTCCAGCTCCCGGCATAGCTGCGTCTACACTTCAGCGGCCCTTGTGCAGAGGTCTTGGGTAGTCTTCCTCTATTTCATCCAAAGGGAAACTCTCTACACAGCCTCTTCAACTCCATAAACACTCAATAGCAAAAAGAAGAATCTTTTCTTTGCATTTACCTGTATGGTAGAAAGGGTGACCACTGACAACCTCCCGTCATCAGTAAAACTAGTCCAAAGCCTAGTTTTAAGACTAGTCCAAGGACGAAAATCCTTAGGGAGCCTTTAGGTTAGGTCTGTTGCAACTACTCACTCTTCCACTTCTTTGTCCTGTCTTTCCTCTTACATTAAACCTTTCAAAGTTTCTAAGAAGAAGAAATCTATTTTGAGACCTTGTGAATTCATTCGATTGGTGACATGGTAGAGAAAAAATAGCTGTTTTGCTTAGCTGGTGTTATTGGTAATAGGCCAAATTCTGCCTGCAGCTTCTCTCTTGGTGCAGGGTACATTTATTGAAATGCAAAGAGATTCTTCTAGTTTCACTTTGGAACAATTTGAAGCAGAATTTAGCCCATTGCACTTAATTGCATGCAAATCATCTTGAAAAGTTCCCATTAGCCTTTCTATTTGTGACGCTCTTTCTCTATGTTAATCATTCCAGTTAATATGTGAGTGATATTGGGTCTGGCCGTTTGTGTATAGAGAGTTTATATTCTAATACACTGTTTAAATCCCTAGCTATGTTCTTGGGTTTTCTTTTGATGGTGGTAGGCCTTGATTTAACAAAGGGATAAATTATTTCAAAACTATAATGAACCAGCACTAGAGAAAACTCCATTAAATCAACAGGTATCTGTTGATTTATTTATTTTTTTTAATTATTATTGTTTTTTAACTATGCCAGGAACTCTTCAATATGTCATTGGTTTCCTTCAGGTTCCTCAGCATCATCAGGGCCTTATATATAATGCATATTGGAGAGAGGGAACTCATGTAAAAACATACCTGTTTTACTTCAGGGTTGCTGTGCGGCTGGAATGGCAAATGATAATGTTTATGATAATAGAAAATTAGTAAAATCTGCAGTGCTTAGAGGTGCAGTGTCTATTTATGTTACCTGTTAGCAGATAATGCAGTCTCTGAAGAACATTGCCCTGGGCTGTGTTCTTGTCACTCCTTCCTCCCTCATATCTGATTGAATAATCGGTAAGAAATCCTCCTGGGGACAACTGACTTAACGTAGGAAGTGGGCAACTATTTGGTAGCAATCTTGCTTATTAATTGGAATGATATCTTAATAACCCAACATGTCAATTTGGATATGTGGAACACAGGGCTCTAAAATAAAAGCCAAAAGTAATGTTCTCATCACTTGTCATCACAAATCCAAGAGTATTTATGGGTGTTTTATGACATTATACTGTAGAAGAATTAACTGCATCTTACCCTCACATAATGGGAACAATTGCTCATCAATACTTCCTCAGTCTTTCTGTAGTCTTTAAGCCTTCCGACTGTGTCTAAACTAGTGCAGTACATTGTGGCAGATGGATAGATGCAGCTTCCAAAAAGCTTTCAAATAGAAAGTTATGGAGAAAGTATGCACGAATATGAAAGAATATATTTCAATTCATATTTTCTCAGATTTGGGGAAGAAGAGGATTAAGGGGAATTTTTTTGCTTTGTGTTGTTTTGGTTTGGTTTGTGTTTGGTTTGTTTTTTTTATCTGACCTTACTAAGCCTAGAAAATACAGCCTGTGAACCCTAACTATTGATGTGTAAAACCTGCTGTAACACTAATCAGACAGCACACTGGCTGATTTCTCTCCTTTATCTTCAAGGAGTGCAACAGTTGCTCAGAAATGACCCAAATAATTTTTATTAATGGGCTTAACATTACTTTCATTTCAAAAGAGACAAATCATTTAATAAAGTGTGTGTTCAGTTGTGTTCATTAGTGCTAATCAGTAGTTCATTAAACCTTAATCATACCAATTTCTGGCCACTAATATTCAGGTAGTTTAATAAAGGACCCAGCAGTAAAAGAGCACACTTTGCATATTCAGGAACATATTCATCCCTAGCAAATCCTACTTGAATACACGCTGTCTATTCAGGTAGATATTAAGGATGGGACAGTAACAGATGAAAGCAAAAAGAATATACATGGCAAAACACCACCAATATGGTTTTAACTGCAGCACATGCTGTGCCTATATATTCTGAAGCTCTTGCCCCATACACCACTGTTGTTTACTTAGGTGGGAGTATTGTTGGAGCAAGGAATGCATCAAGCTGAGACTTTTGACGAATGGAGTTACCCTCTGTAGTGGAAACAGCAGGACAATGTCTAAGTACATTGGTAAATGTTTAGTATTTTGAAAGGTTGATTTGTAAAAGAGCATATTGGAGAGTGCTATGTCTCCAGTTCATACAGTAATTAACATATGTAAATTTTCAGGGTATGTATAGTTTTACTGAAGTGACTGCTTCTAATGTCTTATTAAAAGTTTATGAATCTGCCTTGGTACTTTTCAGAGATCCCATACTATCTTTTGGGAAAGGCTGTTGCCAGTTGAACAATTCAGTCTGGATGTGTGAAGCCCAAACACTGTTACAGACAATGCGGAACAAAAAATGTTGAACTTGTTACTATTTATGTATTAAAAGGTCACTCTGAATTTCATGCTTTTCACTGAAGTCTGAAGAATGAGTGACTCTTATTGATATACTAAACCCGTGTCACAGTTCCAATGTGCCCAAAATATCAAGCTGTTTCCTTCCAGTTAAAATTTTACGTTAATGCTTGTTTGTACAAGCATGTCAGTCCTAATTGCTTTTGTGAAGCAAAAAAGAGTTAACAGTTGGTTAGAAAGACACAATTTTAGGAAGAAGCCTGGAATTACTTTTTGCTTGTTCTTAAAATCTTTTCATTGCAAGCCAGTCATAATTTTGAAATGTTAGTTTCTATACTTTAGGTGGCCATAACTGAAGCAAGTATAGTGACGTGAATCTCTTCCCTCCAAGATGTGTAGTGTACTTGTTTTATCATGCAGTGCAGTAAGATGTTATCATATAGAGAAGTCATGCTTCTGGTCAGGTAAGCAAATTACTATTTAACTCAGATTGGACCCTTACTTTAATCTGTTTTCACACTCTTCTATCATATCTTCTTTATGACTTAGTAATTCTCATGGATGATGCTGACCCATTTCAGTGAGAGATTTTGATGTTTGTATTGAATTTTTTGTCTCATAATAAAATATTGGTCCAGAAAGAAAACAAAGATTTACTTCTTCACTGCTCTGTATATTGAATACCATATAGAACTTATTTCCTTTTTTCTTGCTGTAACAATTCCTTTCTCCTTTTTTTTTTTTTTATTAAATAAGGAAGTGAAAACGTTATGAGAAAATATACTCTGTAAAAACTGCAGGCAGTAAATGAGTGTCCAAACATATTAATGTAATGGAATTCTAAGTGTTTCTGCTGAGATAGCTATATTCATCATGTCTTTACTAAGCACTCCAGTGTAGGTAAGTAAATGGTGTATTTGTTTTCTGACCTTCTGTTTACTGGAGTCTCATGTAATGTGCTTTACCATCTCTCTAAAATGCTGCTTGAAATAAAGCTGACATTATGATAGCCTGATGATGCTTTAATGTACAGGATAGAAACTTATCAACAATTCAAAGAAGCAGTGTGGGTTCAAGCATTGTTGTCAAACCTGCACTATATCATTGGGATTTCCAGCTCAGAAGACAGATGTTAAAATTTTAGTGGAGTATGATATTATCTTCTCCTCCTTTATCATCATATGATGTGGAGAGCAAATAAGTCTAGTGGAGAGGGACAGGTCTGTGCAGATAGGTTGGACCCCGTGTGCACAAACAGCATACTACATTCTTGGAAGTTCTCCCTGCTGTCCTTCCTTTGAAATTTACAGAGACTTTTGGCATATAGTATGGTAAAGTCTGAAAGTAGAAGTTAGATAAAGACTAGAGGGAGAAGACAGCTCAAACCATGTACAGTCTGGATTTGTCAAAGGATCCAACACAATAGATTTCCAGGACTTTTGTAATGGTAAGGTGCATGTTTTCGTGAAGTCAGAAGAATATCAAAGCAGAGGTTTTTGAGACGTCCCAAGAAGTGCACCAGCTCTCTGACACATACGCTTTGGGATGTGCAAGCTGTTGGCAAAACCAGTTCAGTCTATAAAAAGCTGATGGCGGACTGGCATGGGATTTTGTTAAACCTCAGGGGTTTTATACTTATGAAGGTGGCATATGAGATGTTGAAGAATTGGACTGATCTGAATATGAGACTCAGATAGATGCAGTTTCTTCTGGACTCTATCTGGAGTCACTGATAGTGCTTCAGCAGATGAAATCGAAGCTCTGTTGTTGCAGGTGGTCTTCCTTCCCTTCCTTCCTTTCCCTCCATTCCTTCCCTTCTAGACTGTCACAGGGACCCTCCAAGGGGAAAAAAAAAAAAAGAATGCATTCAACTCAGCTAAGGAGCAAGACTTTGAATGAATAGCTCTAATAGACTTTTGTTCTTTGGCCTGGGATGCTTGGAGTACATTGACTAGTCAACCAGTACCAGAATACAAATAATACTATTTGTGTAGCAAGGATAGAAATAGTATTATTAGGAATGCAAGTTGCTCTTAAAAGTTATGTACTGGTATTGCTCAGGGCATAAAAAAATTTAAATACATTATTTCCTTTTACATTAGTAAGAATCTAAGCTTAAAACACTTATAAAATATTTGGTTTAAGATTAAAATTAAGTGGATATTTGGAACAGATGAATCCCATGTTTTATATAGGCTAATAAAATATTATGAACTGGATATATTTTAAAACTGCTGCTAGAGGGGCTAGGTGGTGTGGGGGGATTTCCAACATGATGTTGAACCATTAAATTTTACTCACTGTGGTTTTGGAAATTTTAATAAGTGAGCTTTCTCTTTAATGGCTGTTTGAGGTCCTTCATGAAACGCGTGTGGGTGAGATTTCAATTCTTATACTCAGTAGGCAGATATCCACATCATGAAATAAAACAGTGTGTTAATTTGCCATTGTGTTTTCTACAGAAACTATTAGAGGAATGGGGGCTGAGCAGTGAAGCTGGGGTCTAGAGACCAAGCATCTAGCAGATAGTTCATGTTACCTATCAAATATGATTTAAATAGTTCAAAATAAACATTTTTTAATCATATGTTTCAGTAGAGTATGATTGTGTGTATGTTTTACTTTTGGTTTTTATTATTGCCTTTAAGTTGGCAACAGCTATTAAGCCAACCAAAATGTCTTCTGTAAAGTTTGCAACTAAATTCCTTTTTTTCAGGATGTTACTTCCCCTATTTCCGACATCCTTTCTGGATATTCTTAATGTTAACTTTGGTGTCTTCCAATGCTGTTTTGTAAAAGAAAAAAACCCAAAGTTTAATGTCAACCTGTTGCTTTTGGTAGGCCTTCAAATGAATTTTGTTCTCCAAAACGCTTTCAACTTGGTTGTGGACTTCTGATTTCAAAGGGATACTTTTTCAACTAAACACTTCTGTTGTAATCTCATACAGTGGATCAGAGACAAGTGAAAGAGGTGGGAAAAACACAGTGAGATGAAGGTTTTGTCTTTTTTTAATTAACTGATAAAAAAACAAAGGAGGTGTATATGAAGTATAAATAAGGCAGTTTATTTGAAGTGTAAGGAATTGAAGGAGGAAGCTAATAAAAAGATATATCAGTAAAATTTGAGGGAAATATAGAAACTTTGGGAAGGGAAATGGTAGTAAATAACACACAAGAAACCACATTAAATATGTGGAATATTAAAAAAAAGTGTACAAGAAATCTGTAGTAAAGCCAAGGGTTAGCAGGTCTGTTGGAAATTCTGAGTGGGGATCTTAATGAAAAAGGCTAATGTTGCAAAAATCTGAAATGGTTTGTTTACAATGATATTTGTTCAGAAGAGCACCCAAAGATCTGAGGCTAGAGATGATGACAGATACTTCTTCTGTGAGGAAGTAAAGTAAGGGTTATAATACATTAGACCTCTGAAAATTAAAACACCAGCTGAATTGCAGTCACAAGGATTCAAAATAAGTAAGACAGGAAATTGGAAAACTGATGGAAAAATATAGAGGAAAGCAATGTGTAGATGAATAGTGTTTTCTGCAGCTTGCTTTGCTGGAGCTATGGTGTGGTAGTTGTACGTTGTCATAGCAATGCCTTATTTTAAGAAAATGGAGATTAAGTTTGCAAACACTTCATCAGTTGTTGGATATTGCAGCCTGTATATATATGTTGTTTGGTAAAAGAACATACCACCTCAGTAAATCAGCAGAGTTTGAAAATGGGCCGAAGGGATTTGGAATCAGAAATTGCAACAAAAAATTGTAATGAAACTAGTACTCATGCATCATCCAAAATCCATGAAAGTCAACCTGAAAGTGTTGAGGGCTTTTGTTGTATTTTCTAGTAAACTTGTCTGCAGAGGCACTGGGAGAAGTTTTACAAATTAAACACATAGCATCCAAAAGTACAGTTGTTTCTGTGTTTGGTGGGTTTCAGTTAAGCTTCATTGTCTACATTCATTTCATTTTGACTTCCACCCACTTGCTGGGACATCTCTAATGGAAAGATGTTGGTGTAAGACCATTTGTTGAATGGCAAAATTTTATTTTATTTACAGTAATGACACTGTAAAGTGATGTTACATCAGACAAAAAAGAATTTCGGAATCCACTTTGAAAAGAACCAGGACCATAACTGTAGATACTGCTTTAACTAGAGTTTATAGCCTTCGTCTCAAGCACTACACTCAAATTGCTCATAGGAAGTCTGCAAAGTTATGTATGCATGTACAGTATGTAACACCAAGGGGCTGCAGGCAGATGACCATGGGGATTTTGGTTCTTGAAGAACTTGAGTCCTTAAAATACAGAGACTGTGTATTTAAAAACTTGAATAGTTGGTCAGTACTTTACCTAAAGTGTACATTCTCATTTTTTTTCTTTTTTTCTGCTGTAATCCATCTTAAGCTTGTGTTGGTTTGTATTTTATGTTTATTTTTATTCTAAAGGTTCTTTCAAGTGAGGGGTTTTAATGACACTTAGACAAAAATTAAATTATTTTTTTCCTCACTTTTGTCCAGCTGTACTGCAGACAGATGGAAATATGTGGCTAATAGAGTAGATCAGTGTATTCCTATAACTTGAGTCAAAACAGCCCAGTGAAGCTCAAGGGTCTGGCTTTGCACCCTTCTTTCTGATTCTAGCTTAAAGCAGACCTACAGATCAAACCTTGCCATGTCAACAGGTATAAAGATGATATGTTGTGTCTCTACAGTATTCTCCGAATCTTATTTATATGCATGGAGCACAGAATTGGTTGAATAGTAGAGGGTAAATGAAATGTTGGTAAATATACGAACCATTGAGGAAGAATTTTGGAGGGAAAACCAGCTAGCTTGGCTTGCAGTTTTCATGCCTTATGTAAGTAATGTCAAAATGCATTAGGACATCTTGTTCAGGTAGAGATATAAGTCAAACTGAGCATTTCATCATACCATCTTCCCCCTAGAAGATGAGGAAGTCCTTTGATAGAGTTTTGTTAATTTAAATGAGGACTTCTTCAAAAGCCCAACATTTTCAATAGTTATTATATGTAGGGCACTTTTTTTTGATATTTTGTTTAAAACTGAACCTAGTAATCATAAGCCATAAGTTACAGAGAAGAGCAATGTCCGTTTTGTGAGATGTAGATTTACTGGCAGTCATTTCCATCTTGGGATAGGGAGGGAAGAGCTAGAGAATAGCACTTTTCACAAAGCCCCCGTGTGGTGGTTTAGTTTTCTTGGTTTTGGTCTAGGCCTTCCCTGGCAGCAAGGTCATAGCAAGGGAAGTATTCCACACCATTCCATTATGTAATCAGGTGTATATAAGATGAGGAGGGGAGGTTCTTTTGCTCTCTTTCTTTCTGGTGCTTAGAAGACAGCACGTCTCAGTGTGTTGACCTCTCTCTTATCTATATGTACTGAAGCGTATCTGAGAGCTGTTGTCCAGAGCCATGAGGAGGGAAAGGAACTGTTTTCTTGAGGGAAGTTGGTGAGAGTTTATTGTGTTAGTTACTTTATTGAGCTATTACCTGAGTTTTCGAGTTTATATATCTGTTTTGTTTTATTTTTACCCATTTTTGTCCTTTTTTCCCTTCCCCTTTCCCCCTTTTCCCTTTTGGGGTTGTTTGGGATTCTTGTTTTGTATATACACAGCGTTTAATTGTATATAACTGTAATATATGTGAATATATATATATATATATTGCTACAATTTTCTTTCAGTACCTTTTTTCTTCTCTTTCGGGAGGGGGGAATCTGTGTGGCCAACAGCTGGGTATGGCAGGGAGCCAACCCAAACCTCCACACTCCAGAAAGGAGTTTTTTTGCTTTTGTTTCATTGGAATTAGAAGCAGGATTAGATATAACTATTACAGGTATAAATGCTTTATGGGAATTGTAGTTCAGGAGCCTCCTACTCCCATTTCCTTGAAGCAGACTGAAACTGGAGCATGTAAGATTTCTGACCTGTCTGAAAATACAAGGAAATTATTTTTATTGTCAAAATGTAGCCCAGCCCAAGAAGCTGGAAGGAGAGTGAGAGGTACTTCAACTGCAGTTTCCATGAGGTAGGTGAGCAATGAAATTTGAAACCAATGAAATTTGGTTTGGCTTAACAAGTTTTTACCTGAGGGCATAATTGAGGATAACCTTTTTTTTTTTTTTGTCTGTAAAGTATATGAGACTTTGACTAAGATTGCCTTTGCTCAATAAAAGATATAATTGATGGTTAATGGCTTTGCTTACATGCATGCAATGATTCCATCTGAGAAGTACAATTATTTATATGATGTTACGAGCCAAGTGTCCTGTTCTCCCATCTATTTTACAGATCTCCCACAGATAGTCCCACTAAAAATTAAATACCTTTGCTCATGTGCCAAGGACCAACAAGGTTCTCAGTTTCTTTTGAATACAGATTTCCAAAGGAAGACTCTTTCTACTAAAACACCAGAATAAACTTCAGATTAGAGGCCTTGAATCATTTACAGAAAGCTCTACAGCCAGATTTGCCATTTTGACACTTCAAGACAAAAATCACAGTGGGCATCTGGTGGGCTGTGTGCCCATCCTACTGAAGCCTTTTAAGGATCTCATGAGTTACTCTGGTGCTTAAACAGAAAGATAAAATTGGATTCTGAATATTTCCACAAAGCTCTTTGGAAACTGTCTTTACTGTGCTCAAAAGCACTCCAGAAACTTCATAGCTACAAACAGAGGATGTCTCTGTGTCCAAGAGCTTGGTATCTAATTAAACATTTTGGTTCATGTGATCCCAAGAAATTACTTGAGGAGTGAGAAGTGGAAGAGCTATATTTACTGCAATACAGTGAAACAACAATAATGTGTTGTTTCTGCATTCCTAAATTGAGTTGCATCCAATTCTTTCTAACTTTTTATAGATTTTGGTTATTCAGGTAAAGCTAACTTGTGCCAACTGGTATACAAAAGTGGCTTATAGGGGAATTTAAATTTGGAAAAGATTATGATTTGTTGAATTGGCAGATATTCCCTATATAAGGAGCAATGGGGAATGTTTGAGGGGAAAAAACAAACGCAACCCCCCAAACTAATAGAGAATTGCTTTCTGAACGCTAGCTTTGAAAGCTTGGATTAAAGACCAGAATATTTTAAAAATATAAAATTTCCAAGGTAATGCTGTAACTCATTCTGCAGATGTGAACTTACTGGGGCATTTGGGGATGCCCAAATGTTGAGAATTCTGGCATTTCCTGATTGCTGACAGGTTCAGATTGAACAAAATCCTCCTGTAGTGCTGCTGTACATCCCAAATGCTGCCAGGCACTGTGTTGGTGTGAATGGTCTGTGACTTGATGGCTGTACCAGATGTCTGGAAGCATCACAGGCAATGGCACTGCCGTGGCACTCCTCTGTGACAGGCTCACTGGTACCACCTTGTGTCCTGGCGGGCCAGGGAGCACAGTGAGTTGTGTTAATTGTGATGAAGCCTCATGAACTGGGCTGAACATTCAGGGCCACAGTTCTGGAACTTGAATTACTTCTCAGGACTGCAGATGGCTTTGGCTCACCACATTAGGTATGTGTATAAATTATGTCATGAAAGCTTGTAGTTATTCATTCTGGAGCTCCTAAGATGCTTTGATGTGCATGGATTAGATGGTGAAGAAACCCTAGCTGAGCTGGCAATATCCCACAGAGGATAGATACATGCATATAGTATGAATATAAATTCTCTTTGAGGCCTTACAGAGAAGAAGGGTTTCCATACAGATCTAACAAACTATTTTCAGTTTCTGTAGGAGGATCTGAACAGTGGAGTGTACAGCAGAAAAAGACTGTATATGGAGTGTCGCTTTGAAAGTTGCAGGTAAAAGCCTGCCTGTGCTTTTATGTAGAATGAATAAAGTACCATTTTGTACCTGGTGGAAACAGGCAGAGAAAGGTCATGGTACTGAGCATGGCATTTGTAGTGGCTTCGCTTGAAGGTAGCAATAAATGAATGGGACTTGAATGCCAGTGATTTGTCCTGGGTCTGAGGGGACTGGAATGGAGGCCAGGTCTGTGCCATGCCCTGCTCTCTGTGCACTGTGCTTTTCTTACATCTATAAATTGCTCATGTGTGAGAGGTGTGTATTTATAACATAGATAAATCAAAAATTATTTATTTATAGCTACAGGCTCATGCGAATGCTGGCAATTGAAGAATTCTGTGCGGAGAAGCATGTTTGTTCTCTTCTAGATGAGAACAGCAACAACCCCACCATGAATTTTATTAGGCCATGTTAATTTTCTGTTTATTCTTAGAGCTATAGGATTTTGGTGGTGTTTATTGTTCTGCATGTTGTTCTATTGTTTTTGTTTGGGTTATTTTTGTGTTTAATTCTTTTTCTTGCAATGATTTCTGCCTTGGCTTCAAAAAGAGAGAGAGAAATTTATCTTTTGTAATGACAATTAAACACAGTTTGAAAGATCATAGCCTGGATGCAATAGCCAGATCCTTGGAATTAATTAACTGAGGAATGAAGTGAATAATTCAAAACAAATAGCTTTCCCCTGAGAAATGGACCCTCCAGCATTCTTAATATTTTCACTGGGAAGATCATATTGTTGTCATCACTGTTTATAAAAGAGCAGACACTACTGGTTTCAGCTGAGGCGTTTTTTTTAGATCAAGACCTTGTCCTCCAGAGCATCAAAAAATGTGAATGTATCAAATATGTTTTATGTGTTTCTTTTTGATGTGTGTTTTGGTCCTGATTTTTTGACATGTTCTCTTGAGTTTAAGGGGTTGGTTTGCTTGCCAAAGTTTATGTGTGGCTGTGTCTGCAACATCATCTAGAACTTGTTGAGGGGAGAGTGGTTTACTCTGTGTTCTTAGACCAGCATCTGAAGAAGACTCTGGCCTAAGCCTAGATCAGTTCTATCCTGATATGTAAAGATACTCCTTGTGTCAGAGAAGGAGAGATTTCAGCTGTGTTCTTCATCCCTCATTTTAAGTGGTCTCTTAGGAGGAGTGTGTCAAAGATATGGAGGAAAACTTTTAGTTTCATAGTTTTGTAGAAAGCCACATGTAAAACAGAGCTCTGACATACATGCAGTATCCTCTGACAAGCTGGGCTAGAGACCCATTATGTGTAACTTGAGTTTTCCACAGAGATAACAAATGTGTATTTCAGGCCCCTCTTTTATCATTTTGGAGGGGGATCACCTAGAACAATTAGAGCACTGAAAAGCACCATCTCTACTTTAGTACTCTATGTACATAAGATACTAAAGCTAAGAACATGTGGAAAGGAAAAAATAGAAGACAAAAATAGAACTGCTACTTGGTCAAAAACATGAAGCAGGCTAGTGGTGAGGAAGAATGAAAATTTGCTTCACTTGGAATTCACTTCAATATTAGATTCATAGACCATATGTTTTTCTTAAAATGGCTTTGATATTTACAGGTATTCTTTGAGACTTCTTGAGTTTATTCTAAACTGTACATTGTGTAGAGTCTCTATAGCTTTTATTGAGCAATAATTCTTTTTGATTAGCTCACTAAAGAAAGTATCATGATCTGAATGACAGAAGTACTTTTGAAAGATAGACTAAAATTTCATATGCTGCTGCTTCAAATTTTGTCAATTCTTTCTGTGAACATTTACCCTCTAAAAGTTTGTTTCCTGGGTCTTGATGGGAGACAGATGGTGGTGAGAAAACATGTCAAAGACCCTTCACTGAAAATTGGTAAGGTTATTTGGAGAGTTAGCTGTTGCTCCACTGTTGCTCAACACTCTGTGGATGTGGAATTGGAAGTAGGGGTGAAAATTACTGACAACAGGGAATTAAAGGTCAAAATATAAACTTTGAATGGCTAAACATAAAAAGCTACAGCAAGATATTATAGTATGACAGTTCCATTGTGATCCTGGAAGAGACAAAAAAAAAGACAGTTTCATGTCATCTGTACTTATAGCCAAGGAGTGGCATTTTACAATGCATGTCAGGGGCTGTTCATGTGCTGTGAGAATTAGTGGTGGGGGTGGGGGCAGTGGCAAAAGGTGCCAAACACCCAAAGCTTGCACAGAACAAACTGCAAAATAATCTTTCTTCTTCCTAGCAGCTTAAACATAAAAGCAACCAGCATTTAGCTAGGATATGTTATTTATATTTAAGATGGGTTTTGTGCCTTACCCCAACTCTGGGCTGACTCCTGAAATGCTTGAAATCATTTAGGGGATGTTCAATGAGAGACCTCCCAAATGAGAAGAGAAAACACTAAATGAGCATGTGCTAGCAGTGTAAAGAGAAAGCAAGCAAGGATATTTTTGTCAATATATGCATCCATGAATCATACTTTTAAAAGCACTTATTTAATGACTCAATGTTTAAAAATTGTGTATTTTTTTCCTCTCATTACTTGCAGATTTTTACATGTTGTTTACTTAATAGAAAGTCTTGACAACTCACCTAAATACTTTGGGGATGTGTGTGTGCTTATCTAAGCATAAATTCTGGGTTGTAGTAGTGAAAGAGCTAGATGCAAAATGAGTAGTTACTTACGAATGAGGTGCTGCAGGTGCCAACACCTAAGGTTGCAGAAAATTAACCAGTAGGGCAGGAGTGGGCTTAGCACTAATTTCAGGATATTTTTCATTGCTTACAACTTCGAATGTTTGGAATTATATGAAAAGCAATATCAGCTTCTAAATGAAAACAGGGGAAGGCAGAAAGTGCATTTTTAGACTACAAATTATTTGAGTCAGCCAGAACAAAATACCAGCAAGTCAGTCCTGCCTTTCAGTTTAGCAAGGTCACCCAAGCACCTAAAAGTAACAAAAGAGAGTCTCAACTAAACGACAGCCGTATCGATCATAGAATGTAAAGGGTGATTGCTTATTTGAAACAATAGTGCAAATTTGACCAAGGTAGGAAGTCAGATGGTAAATAAGATGCATTTAATTTTAATTTGGCATACATTCCCCCTGTTTAAATTCAAAAGCAAGATAAGCTACAAAGTATTTTAAAGATAAGTACAGGATTCTAGTTTTGCAAGGGACAAAAAATAATTGTTCTATAATGTCTGCAGATGACTAATTATGCTGTGTTCCTGGAGGAACTGAGTTGCTTTGAAATTAGAAAGATAATAAAGCCATTTAATGTTGTAAAACTTAAACTCTGAACAATATCTTTACATACAATTGCTTCAAAGTTAAAGCCTTAAGGTAGACACCTATAAGCATTACTGCATAGTGATTTTTACATTGTGTTTTAAAAAAAGCAAGAAACCCCAAACAAAAAACCACAAAAGCACACCAAAACACCTTTTCCACCTAATTACACTTGTGAAACATCATTTTGAGATGTAACACAGATGAAGATTTATTTTTCTGCCATTTGTTCCCTGCATTAATCTTCAGGTCTTTTAATAAAGGTGGGGAACAAAAGGTCAGGATGACTCAAAGAAATGGTAATGGGATACAGAGATCTCTTCACTTATAGGTCATTTGACCAAGTCCAGTCGGTATGAATGTTGCCTCAATCCTTTTCCACCCCTTTATTACTCTGTGTCTCTAAGGGATATAAACTGAAGCAAGTTTTTATCTTCTAGTAAACTGGTCACCAGTCCTCCAAAAAGCTACTGCTCCTCTGATATAGGTCAGTGGCAAAGGCAGGACTATGGGATTTGCCTTCAATGTCTAGCTACTTTGACAAGTGACCAAAACACGCTGATGAGCGCAGCAGTGAAACTTGCTTTATTGCTGCCTCAACTGCGCTGGTTTTTTTTCTTGATGTGTGAAAGATGTTAGCTCAGCCCCCTCAGCTAGTAGTAACATGGTGGAGGAGAGAAGATATAAAATTACAGGTGGGGTATATCTAGATCCCAACTGAGAGGGGAAAAAAGTACAAAAATAAAGTATCTGTAGCACTTGTTTGCAGGAAATTCCCACAAACACAGATCTGTGAGTAGGTGTATCTCTGAGAACAGGATAGTGAAATCAGTGTGCTCGCAAGTGTGTAATTTTCAACACTTACCACAAAAATGTATAGGGCGTTGTAGCTTTAGAGGAATTAAATTAACATAAGACTGTCTGGCCTCCTGTAAACTCTGACTCAAATGAAATAATGCACATAACATTCAGCTATGATAACTGAGTGTCTAATACTTGGTTTATAAATGGTTGGAAGTACGTGGTTTCTTTTTAATGTGTTCAAAGGGATTTTTGTCTCTCCTTTTTTTTTAAGGGCCAAAAGCATACTGTATAGATATTGAAGAACTCAATAACCAATATAGAAGTAGAAAAAGGATTGTCCCTATCAAGAAAAAAATTCATTAGTTTTGCATATTTTTATAACTTGAATTTCATAGTGTATCCTGCAAAAAAAACTTGCTGTGTTTTTCCTGCCCTTTTTCTTTTGGAAATGGGTAATTCTGTATTCAGCTATCCTTGGCTCATGGAGTAAATGTCATGTCAACACAGTTATGTCCACTGAAGTAAGGTCTACCCCATTTTGATTTCTCTGTTACCATCTCTCATCTCTCACTAAAACTAGCATAGTAATGCAAATGTAAACAATCCAGACTTGGGGGTAACATCCTTGTGTTTTGTCTCTGTCAGAAGAATACTTCAAATGAAAAACTCTCCTGAATGTGTTAACAAAGAAACCAGAACAAACTAGGTATGTCTAACACTCCAAGGAATTCAGAACTGAATGGGAATTTTATATTAAAAGACCAGAAGCAATTCTTTAAACTTTTTGATGCTTGCAGAATGATACAGCAACTGAATCACAAAAGCCTTTGTAGGGTCTTTTTCCTTTCCCTTTAAGTGATTATATTACAAGTGCATGACTATGCCAAATCAAGGTCTTTTTGGTGCAGTATCCTGTCTCACAGGAGCTGAAGCTGGGTTTTTAGAGAAGATTATAGGAGAAAAGTTGGCATGTGGTATTCCCCCTGAGCCACAAGCCAAGGACTCCCTGACTCAAAGGGTGATTTCTTTGTATTTAACAGCCTTTAATGCATTTTGCTTCCTTGATCTTGTCCAGTCTCTTTTTGAGGCCATGTAAGCTTTTAATGCATCCCATAATACTGTGGCATGGTGCATCATAATAAAACCACATACTGTATGTCGAACATGCAACAAACCCCAGCCATGAGCACCCTCACCTAGTTCTTGTGTTAGGAGAGGCAGAGAAGAGCCAATATGGACCCATATCCACTTCATGTACCATAGGGTATATACAGACCTCGCCTAGAAACACCTCTCAAATGTTTGAGTTTTCTGTTTGTTGGGTTGATTTGGTTGTGGGTTTTTTGGGTTTTTTTTTTGTTTGTTTGTTTTTTTCCTCTAGAATGAGGACTGGACTTTACTTTCCTCAGGTTTTAACAACACTGAGCCACATCATTAAGCTTTTTTAAGTGGTTATTCTAAATAGGAGGCCTGGCAACCAACAGCCCAAAGTCTGTGATCTAGGACTCCCCAAAGGACTTGTTCAGTGGAAGGGTTGTTGCATGTACATATTTCTGCCTAAAGTCATGGACCTAATATTTCACCAATGTCTTCCATGAAAAAATACAGCCTTTTTTTAGATGCCTAAAAGTGACTGTAAGATTTTAGATAGAACAGGTCTGAGAAAATGCCCCTTGGGGTAGTTGATTGTTGTTTTGCTGGTATATCTGATATCTGAGTGAAGGAGTCTGTTTCTGACAAATGCATTTCTGCTGCAGAATTACCTCTGGCCAAGGAGGGTTGAACAGCGGTTCCTCTGACTGTAAAATAATTGATAGGTCCCATATTACTGGTAACAATACCAAAGCTATCTATGTGTTTGGTTGTGTACTTCCAGCTAGTCTTCCTCACTGGAAAAGGCATTTTTACATTTATAACTTCTAGTAGCATCCAGCAGGCCCCATCTGCCCTCAAGGCAGGTCCTGTTGGTGGTCAGACAGTAATGAGATTTAAGCAGCAAGGACTGACTTGCCATCTCTCCTCTGCCAAGCCTGCTCCCTACAGCCACGTCCCTGGCTTCCCTCAGGAGGAGGGAGGCTGCATTTGAACTCAACAATCTGGAAATCTCGGTCTCACATGGAACTGTAAATACGCACTAAGTGCAGCTGCTACTGGTACCTCCTGCAGTACTCACTCCCCTCCCCAAAAAGGACCCTGGAGTGTTCCTGCCTGGAAGGAAGGAGCTGTTGGAGCCTGGGTTGAATCGTCCTTCCAGTGTCAAGGACTTGCCATCTGTTTAGTGTTTATTCTGGTAGTGGATTTTCAGTCTCAGTATTAAGGTTGCTAATGATTGATTAATCCAGCTCAGTGTGGACAGAGCACACCAGGCAGTTATAAACTAATTGCAACAATTTCTCTGATGCTACCTTTCACAAAATGTACTGTCTGGAGCACAGATGAACAGCAGCAGCTTCATTTCTAGTCTTGACCCTGAGCTAATTAGGACAGATCCTGCTCCTTCCATCCACTGAGATGGAAAAAGAGAATTTAGAAAGGGTTTTTTGAAGGAATAGTTCTGCCTGGTGAGGTGGTTTGGTTTTTTTGTTGATTTTTTTTGTTTGGGTTGGGTTGGTTTTTTTCTATTTTGTTTGGTTGATTTTTATTTTAAAGGATAACATACTATGAGACCTTCTGTAAACTCATTGCTGCCTGTAGCCATGAGGGATTAATCAGAGGTGTGAGAGCCTGTATACTGGTTCTTGAGAGAAATACATTATGTTTGTCAGTTGTGCATGTGTATGATAATGAATTTTCTTCTGAGATTGGCTGGATTTTGAGTTCTGTTCTTTATTGTGGGGTTTGGGGGTTTTATTTGTTGCTCTGTTAGCGTGATTTTGTTTGTTGTTTGTGTGGTTTTTTTGTTTGTGGTTTTTGTTGGGTTTTTTTTGTTTGGTTGGTTGTTTTTGGGGGTTTTTTTTGGTTTTAATTAGAAGAAAGGGGAGTAGTCAGATACCCTATGCCTTTACAGTCTACCATGTTCTTTAGCACAATGTGTAGCTAGTTGCATACCAGCAATGCATGCTTATTATAATGGATGGCTGATTTCCACGTCAGGAAAAGGAGAAGACATAGAAAGAAGGGAAAAAACAAAATTGAAATCAAACTGAGGCTGCACAGCTTTCCACAAAGGTATTCTAGAAGGAAGGGTTAGTTCTGCCTGTACAGGTGGCAGAAGTTCCTTCTCTTTATGTGTTCCTGCTGTATCTTGCTGTTACACATGTAGAGATTGTGTATCTTTATCAGAACTGGTCTTTTCCAACATGTGTGAACTTGTTCAGATTGTGTATAGGGAACCTTCAGTAAGGCACTGACCATTATAATGACTATGGCTTCCTATTAGAGTCCATTCTTAATGATCAACATGAAAGTCCTCTACATCCACCAAAAATAAAATTTTTTAGGAAATCAGTAGCTAGGGAACTGGGAATGGTGTGGAGGCAAGATTTTGCAGTTTTTTTATCAGCAAATCTGACTGGAGAAATTCTTAGCAAATGGAAGTGAATTTGCCCTTACAACTGTATGCATCTGAACCACTTGGTGTTTGCTCCATGAACATCTGGAAGGAAGATGAGGGTGGATGTGGGGAGGAACACTTTCAAAAGAAACAATCAACGCTAGAACAGAAATCAGAGCTTTTGCATTTAAAGCAGTTTTTCTCTGAAACTGTAGACTAATGTGATTCCAGGCTGTGCAGATTCTAGTGTTAACATGTCTTTTTAGGTTTTGATGACAGTTAGCATAAATATTAATGGCAATGTCATTAAAACTTGATTTCATATAAAAGTGGATTATTCTTTTTATTCATTCCCTTGTATTGTCATTCCCTGTTGAATAGATGCATCATGAAAAACTGCCATGTATGACAACTACTTTATTATATGCATGGAAAAACAAAACATTTTTCAGATTGTAAGCATTTGCACAGAATGAGATTAAGGTGAATTCACATTTGATGTAATGAGTATCGATTATCTTGCAGAACAAGGTACGAGTGTCAGAGGAGAAACTGGAGAACAAAGCTGAAGGACAACTAGTATGGCAGGTAAACAGAAGACTACTGTATCTCTATTAAATTCTTTTTTTCTGTTCCTCCCCTTTTTTCACATTTATTGCCCTGTGTTACTTTTCCTCAAGCATGTATGTCATGACAAAAATAAAATTTCCAGCTATGTGTTTAATATTAAGTTCATGCTATGTTTTTATGTTATGTATCTTGTTTTTGTTTATGTAGCACTTGTTAATGGGCAAAATAGTATTCTTCACTTTCTCTAATAGCTTTACTGTAAATGAGTCCTTTACAGAAAATGCATAAATACTGTGATTCCCAGCATTATGATGTCATAGCACCTATAAATACTCAAAGTGCTGAAATGCATCCTTCTAAATGGACAGTTTATAGTACTCTTGTGGATACCTTCCAGCCCGAGGATGAGCAGCTCATAATTCTTTTTTGACTGAATAAATAGGAAATCCATGAAATCCAAATCAACTTCTGTAGAAAGACCCAGACACCCAGATCCATATGCCATACTTTGCCTTGTACGTGTTTGAAGTGCTAGCAGACTTAATTGTTATGCCCTGGGGAATCTTCAAAACTACTGTTGGCAGATAGCAGTGATATTAACAAGACAAATATGTCTCAGTGTATTTACCAGGTGATTACTGCTGTTTCAAAAGCAGTAAATTATTGTATTTATTCATCTGTGATGCTTCGATGGGAAAAAAAGCAAGCTGCATTTTTAATTTTTTTTTTTTTCCCAGTTTGCGGGCCGGTTCAGGGTAGGGAAATGGGAAGGAAGAAGCAGGTTTGGAAGGTGTTATGGCAGTAGTCAAGTTGCATAGTTTACAATTAACTATGTTTCAACAGCAACATTTAAAATCACAAAGTTTTCATTCTGTGTATGCAAGTGATTTGTAATGCCATGTACCCTATGTGATAGCATATGTAGTTTCCAAATGTTTCATCTGTGTCTAGGCATTCTGTTTTTTAAATCACTACAATATGTTGAGCAAGCACAGAACTTACCATATAACTTGATTTAGCGTGTGTTTGTTTATATTTACAAGATGTTAAATCCTATCTCCATTCTCTCATTTGCACTTCTTTTTCTCCCTGTTTCTTCTCCCTATTCCCCAAGACCTTATTAACCAACACTTAAATTGTGTGTCCCTATATGTTTTGAATTTCACACTATTTGGCTTAAATCAACCATACATATTCAGCATAAAGTCTTCAACCTCAAGCTGTTCATGAGAATGAAACAATATCTTTTTCCTTTGCCCTCCAACCAACCCCATTAGGGCTGAGTCAGCTCATGCTTTTTAAACCTCAGTTTTATTTGAAGATGAGCAGACACAGTCCTGCGTGGAGACTGTATGTACTAATTCTGCTTTTTTTTTTTTTTACTTTCTCCCTCATCTGGAAAATCCCTTAGAAGTTGTATATAGTTTTGAAACATTTTTATGGCATTCAGGATTTTATGGCAGCGAGCTTCTACTTTTTCCATAATGTATAGACCAAAACGGAAAAAACAAAATCAAAGCCACGCTTATTAGCAAATGCCAGAGTTAAGTTTTAAAAATTAATTAGGTCTCTTTGCACAATATCTTACAAGGTAGGTGGGATTGTATAATATATTCAATTTTTCATCTGTGGAGCCCCATCTCCTTTGCCAAACACGCAGTACTCACTTCATGAGCAGTGGCTTTGCTTTTTACCCATCTTTTAGTAGAGGAGTCTAAACCTCACCTGTTATATGCTATTTAAAACTGTCTTGGGATGCAACATTATTTCATTTAGTGCTTTTTCTGGTATGTACTTAGAAAAAGATGTGCATTTTCAGAAAAGTGCTGTGAAGTGAGGTGCAAGGTCTTGCACTTGGATCAAGGCAAGCCTAAGCCCAAAAACCGGCTGGGCAGAGAATGGACTGAGAGCAGCCACAAGGAGAAGGACTTGGGAGGACTGGTGGACAAGAAGCTCAACATGAACTGGCCATGTGTGCTTGCAGCCCAGAAAGCCAGGCGTATCCTGGGCTGCATCAAAAGCAGCGTGGCAAGCATGTTGAGGGAGATGAGCCTTGCCCTCTGCTCTGCTCTCATGAGACCCCACCTGGGGTGCTGTATCCAGTGCTCCCCCCCCCCCCCCCCCCAAATAAGAAAGACATGGACCTGTTGGAGCAAGTCCAGAGGAGAGCCACAAATATGATCAGAGGAATAGAGCAGCTCTTCTATGAGGACGGGTTGGGAGAGTTGGTGTTCAGAAGAGAAGATTTCAAGGGAGACCTTATAGCACCTTCAGGTACCTAAAAGGGGCCTACTAGAAAACTGGAGAGGGAGCTTTGAGAAGGGCATGGAGTGATAAGGTAAGGGATGATGGCTTCAAACTGGAAAAAAGGAAATCTATATCAGATATTAGGAAGAAATTCTTTACTGTGACAATAGTGAGACGCTGGAACAAGTTGCCCAGAAAAGTTGTGGATGCCTCATTACCAGAAGAATACCTAGGCCAGGATGGATGGGGCTTTGAGCAACCTGGTCTAGTGGAAAGTGTCCCTGCACATGGCAGGGGAATTGAAACTAGATGATCTTTGAGGGCCCTTCCAAACTAGGCCATCCTATGGTTCTGTAGTGTTGGAAATAATGTATGAAATTACCTTCTTTAGCTGTCTGTTTTGTAATGCCTAAAGATTTGGGGTATTTTTTGTTCTTTTTAGCATACTTAGCATTAGTGAACACTGTACATAGACAATATGTTTGTAACACATACTTTATATACAGAAACATGATTCTTATTGAGCAGTTTACAGAGTACAAGCACGATTCCCAGCTGCAGCTATGAGGACTCAGCACTTCTGCAAATCTTGTTTCAAGTGGAACATGAAAATGGGGAACACATGATGAGTAAACAACAGTAAAACACTCAACTAGTTGAGTAACTTTTATTTTTTGAGATAGGAATATTAGTTCTAACAGAGTAAGAACTAACACTGTTTATTTGATTTCTTCCTCCATAAGTTTTCCCTTCCCTTTGCCTCCATCCTTTCTGGTCACTGAAGAATGGGGAAACTCCAGGAAACTTTCATATTAAATATGGAGTGGTGAGAGCCCAGTGCCCGGGGACCTGGCCTCAGCTACTTATCATATTCATGATTCTTGGGTATGATTCATCATACCCTTTGATCCTTGCTTGCACTTGTTGGGAATTTGTTGTTTTTCTGATGTGTCAGTTTATTTTCCTCCTTACTCTTCTTACTCCCTTGTTAGCCTTACTTGTTTCCCTTGTTCAGCCTGTTCCTGCTCTGGCTGCTTGTTTTTTTCTGACACAGCTGCAATTATAGAAAGAACATCTTTTTTAGTTCTGTGGAAAATTCTACACCACTGCGCAGCATTTTCAGATATCTCAAGACTCTTATTAGTCAAGAGAACATTATGAATAAAGGTCTCACAATACTGTACTGCTGGAGACAGTGTAATTGCAAGAATAAAAATCAACACAGAACTTGTCTCAGTGTCAGTGACAGGATGCTGGATTTCAAAATACTTCTGGTTTTTGCTACAGTTGTGCTACCTAGGGATGCCTATTTTGAGCAGGAAAGAAGCTTGAGGAATTTTTAAAACTTTCCCTCTTATGGAAATGGGCAAGCCTTCAGATTTCTGTGTAAACAAAATAGTATTAGGTGAATGATGCTGGCAAAGCCTGGAAAACACAGTGTATTTATTGTTCCATATAGAAGAATATTCAGTTATTGTGATTGGTAGGAGAAGGGATAAAAGGTTTTAAAGAGTGTTATCTCACGTGGTAATGCTTTGGAAATATCTGCCCTTGGTAAGATCAAGTGCTTTCTGAAGACAAAGAGTTTGTGCCTCAGAAATGTTTTCAGGAGCCCTGGGGATAAGCGATTTCTGTCAGAGATGATTTATCAGAATCCGGAGGGGAAGTGATTCCATCTGATGCACCATAATCATCATCCCAAACATCCCCTTAATTTCTATACGGAATTTTAATGGGGCAGTCTCTGGGGGCACCTCACTGCCAGCTCTACCCACAGACACCCAGCTGAAACACTGCATAGGGCTGCCTGTTTACTGCAGTGCAGATCTAGAACATCTGCTTTAGAATCACACAGATGTACCTGGCAGCAGATGGGCTTAAATGGGACTCGCATGGGGTTATCTGGCGAAAATGGTAGTCTCTTTCTGTTCTTATGGCTACTTTCTGGTAGATTTAAATAAAGAATAAAACCTACAAAAGAGCATATAAAAGGTGTGAAACTGCTCAGATTTCTTTTTCTGAAAACCACCTGGTATTTTCTTCCCTTTCTAACATAACTGTAGTTAACTAGTAGATGCCAAATACATGATTTTTAAAGTCTTTCCTATAACCACTGAATTTCTGCTGTGCAGAACTCATTCTACATAGCTATTACCATCTGGTGGTCATACTCACTCTTACCATCTGTCATCGAAATATCGAGTTAAATGTCAGATATATTTTAGAATTGTAGCTCTGCAGCTGCCCATTTTGAAGACCTCCATCTTTGGTACTGCTTTGTAACCATTGTCTGTGTATCTTGGAAGCCACATACTTCTACTTGATGCCTTTGGCATAGAGTTTACAATAGCCTAGTAAGAAACTGCAAAAGTGCATAACCTTGACTGTGTAAGGGACCCTGTAAGAGATCTGCAGCCAGCAGAACCACACAGAGATGGAAGAAACTATGTGTGCCCACACAATCTCAGCTACAATTCTTTTTTAAAAAATGGATTTCTGATTTCCAAACCCAGCGTTTTTGGTGTGGGGTTTTTTCTTCTGTGTGTCATTTCTACTGTGATGATATTCTTGCACATACTCTTTCTGCATTTCCACTAGCATGCTTTAGCAACTGTAACCTTGCCTTTAATATTGAAACCTTGCCCAAGTTTTATATTGCTTGCCCTCTGACCCCAACTGAAGGGAAGGAATTGCCTTCCCTTACATTTGGTAAGAGATTAGCCTGCTTTCTCACAAAACACAGTGGAGACATCAGGGATCTCGACATTCGGCTTTGACAACACTGCTGTTCAGTCATACTTTCTTGACCTGATGATTAGCTTGACCGTAGCATTCTGCCTTGCACTTTTTGCATCCCCCAATTCTTGCAATGTTAAAGCATGAAGACTAAGATAATATCTACTACAGCAATTCTTAGAGTGGTGACACTGACTCTAGGCCACTCCTGAAATATTTGTGTGAGCAGTAGGATGGGACATATCTGGTTGTGAATATGTTGGACAGGGAGATAGGCCACACTGTGTGATCACAAGTGTTTTTATAAAAGATGCAAAAAGAAATGTATGACTGTACTCTGATCCCATTGTAAGATTTTTCTGACTCAGTGGCCACCTAGTGTATGATGTTGAAAGTTCAGATTTTCTTTTGTTGAGAAGAGGAAGGTAATTCTAACCACGTAATTGATGGTATTATGTGTTTGCTTTATATACGCAGTGCCCATACATCTGGGCTTCTGATAAGTCTGGTGTCTGTATTTGAAACTTATCACTTCCACTGCACAGCAGGTTATATGCTTTGTAGAAGGTGAAAATTAAAGGTCTTAGGATACTTAAGATGAGTTGAAAATATTCTGTACCTTACACTGAAAGAAGATTGTGAAATAGTTCATGGAAACTTTTACTTAAGTGTTTAGAGATTGATCATCCTGTTTATTATGTGTGGTTAAAAACAGTACACCTACAACAAGGCCTTTTAGCTTGGGTGGTCTTTCCTTTTGTGAAGATCAATTCTAAATGTCCTACATGGGTTTTGTATTTTGTAACATTTTGCACAATGTTATTTTATTCTGCTTCACTGATATGAGTAGTTCTCTGAATTAAACTGAGATAACACTAGGTTTGTGTGGAATAAACACTGTTTTCAAATAGGAAAGGAAGAATAATTGAAAGAGATATTCACTGACATTTTCATATCAAAGTAATGCTTTGTGACTATGCCAGCAAATATTATTTTCCAGCTCTGTCAAACAATGCCTTTAATGTAGCAGTGAACTAACTATTAATCCTAGGTTGATAACTACAGTCTTGTTTCTTGTCTCAGTCCTTGGTGAGTCCAGTCAAAAGGTTCCTTTGCCCCACACACCCTGTGTTGGAAGAACATGTGTTTTCTCAGGCCTTATCAATTTTCAACCTGGCAGAATGTATCTGAGCTTATCTGTGCTGTCCAGTTGGTCCATACACCAGCAGATTATGTTGGGTGTTTTCAGGATGTCTACTTTGGCATCCATCTGCAGTTGGATGGTTCTCCCTAGGTGTTGACAATAGGGAGCCTTCCCTTTCTGCTCTTTTTTTTATCTGAATTTCTGGTTTTCTTGCTTGGGTGTCTGCAACAGCTCCTTATGTAGCTGAGCTGCCCTTGCATAGACCCTGCCATGGAGAGCTGAGGTGTACCTCTGTTCTGGCATCTGCACTTTTGCCTATCCTGTGAATCTGTGCATTGCCATAAAGCTGCCGGNAAATTAGCATAGGTGGGGTACATTTCTACTCTCTCTCAAATCTGTATGGCCTCTGCCCCAAGTCTTTCACTGGAATACTCTGTTTTTCCAGTCCCTGCAATATAGCTGCATAAAATGCCTGTCTCGAAAATATTTTCTCAACTTTCACCACTGTTGAAAAGCTGCTACCATTTCTCACCTATATGAACAGGATGCTGTTTCTAGACAGTTTTTTATCTCCTTACCCCTTGCTTTCATTTTTTTTCTCCAACTTTGTTCTCTGAAGTACAGTGTAACAAACAGAGTTAGAGATAGAAAAAGACCTTTTTTGACCTAAAATACTGTTTCCTACAGTATTTTTTTTACTACTTCATTGAGTCTTGTTCTAAACATCTCTTAAGATAGGATAGCTTCTAGAGACAATTCTGTGGTCTAATTCATCTTGTTGTTTTTTCCCTGATGTTCAGCCTCAATGGCCCATTTTTTAAAATTACTTCCCATTACTTACAGTTATATGCTCTGAGACCATTCAAACACTATTGCGCTATCTTCTTGTTTTCTACACCTCCCATGCCTTTTCAAATACTCTTGTTGGGGCTTTTTTTATGCCTGATTCAGTATGGCTCTGCCAAGTTGCATATTGTCAGGGTAAAATTTGCCTCCAACCTGGTAATTTGGTACAGAGGTATAATAGAGCAACACTAACACATGGCAGTGTGCACACCTGGGCTTTTAACTTTTTGAATACCTGTGTTCCTTTCTGTGAGGTTACTCACTGTTCTGTGAAATTTTTTCTTGTATTATTCCAGGGAGTTCCCTGCCACACTAACAGCAGGGTTTTTTTCTCTTTCTCCCAGCTTCCTGAATTAAGGTACAAAGCAGATTTCACAGAGCTTCCAATTTCTTGTGGCCATGAACCTGCTTATTTTAAAAGTGGACTAATCTCCACAATTTACTGGTAACCTCCAGTCTACTTCAGTTAGAATAATTGCTTCTAAGTATATTTAGAACAAAAACTAAAAACCTGCCTAAATGCCTGAAATATTCCAGCTGAGTGATAAGCACGTTTATCTTAAGAACTATTAATATTTATTCTTTCACTATTATCGTTTTCTCTCTTCAGATTTTTATCAGTTTAAATAACCACATTCTTAGAATGTTCATTTAGTAGCAAGCAGAATTTGGCTTCTATTCCATCTTTCATATTCTCTCTTTTTAATTAATTTATTTATGTGCATATCTATTCTAAAGACAAAGTCGTCAATCACAGACTATTGTAACCTTTGAAATATTTTAAATTTTAATGACATCAAAGATGAAACTAGGAAATATTATGTTGCAACTGAAATGGCTGTCTTGGTCTGTACCAAGGTAGTACACAGTCTGGTCTCAAAATCCAGGGAAAAGACAGAACTTGTTAATGTAGATATCCATGGAAATAGAGGGATTTTGAATAATTTCCCAATTTGACCTCAGTCATTACAATCCCTGGTTTTACAAACTTTCACTGATCCTGTTGGTCCTTTGTTTTTAGAAATACAAAGGACAAGGTGTGGATATCGTGGCAGTAAACTGGCAGATGAGGGAAGGAAAGAAGGCTGCTAACCTCCCTCCACTCATATTTGCTTTCTTGCTAAATTTGAGTTATAACCTCTGTTCAAGCAGCCTTCGAACTTCAGCATAATTAAATTGATACAGGCAGTATGGCAGAGTAATATGCAGATGTAATGGATGTTTGCAGCCTTTTGGCCACCCAAAGATGACAGGGAGATGAATCATTGGTGGTATTACTGTAGGATGATCCAGTGTTTGTTACAACTGCAGATAAGAATCTAGAAAGCATAAGGAGACAGTGGTGCCTTCAGCTGTGTAAGAGTAACATAATCCTTGCTGCATCTTTCCAGCTAATTGTCACTCTAGCACCAGTTTGCTTAAGTGGTTTAATACTGAATGGGAAAAAATTGGCTATGTGTGGAGAACACACTGAGAAGATCAGAGTGCAGTGGACCACTTGGAAGAGAAAGGATACATCACTATGGATTAGGTTAGGATAGTCTCGTGCTTATTTTTGTTTTGCTTTTTCTTTTTAACCTCTGGGAGAAACTGTATATAACGCCTATAGGAGATAGCAGATCAGGAACTACTGTGAGAAGTGTCTGGGTGCAACCCAAATAGTCTCATGAGAAATGGAAGATTAGACTCGGGGTGTCATTTGTCACCATCAGGACATGAGCATACTTAGGGAATCTCACAACTACCTTGTTAGGAGTCTTAAGAGGAACTTTCATGTTCTCCACTAACACAGGACTTTGTCTATGACAAAGATATTTTCCATGAGTTTGTATCACGAGTTATGGCACAGGCATATCTGGTGTGTCTCCAAAGGACAGAGTCTCCCTGCCCGTGCACACCCTATGGAGGTTATTTACATGCAAAGACAGAAATCCTCTGCTCCAGGTTTTTCCTCTGGAGTATGTCTGTGGCCATAGAATATTCTTCTCTTGAGTGCAGCAGTATCCTGCATCTCAATATGTCATATCATTGGCTTTTAAAATACAACGTACTAAAGCATAAATACACAGGAGGATCTCTTTTTAGTAGCGTGTGGCTTTTGGTAATGTGCTACCTAGTTTATCTCTTTTCTTATGTGTCGAAGGGTTTTGCACAGGGTGAGTTGCTTATGTTGGCAAGAAATAAGAAAGAGAGAGGTGGTGATTTATGATGCATCCAGACTTCTTACACCTGCGTGTGACAAGCCTGTGTCTGGGGTGTGCAACAGAACAGCTACTGATGGTGGGAGTTCTCCTGCTTTGATACTTCAGAGCTTAAGGTCCTTACCTTTGTCCATAAAATAACAGAAAGAAAGATCCGAGTAAACGTGATTGAGTGGTGTATAATTTTTTAACATAGTGAGTATGTCATCCTTCGGGAAGAATCTCGCGGCATAAAACCAAATCTCTGAGATACTTAAAAGGTTTGAAACTGGATAGCACTTAGCAAGTCAGTCAATCATTTCCCTGTTTCTGCTAGAGATATATTAAATGTGTGCTTTGATCCACTGGGAATTTCAGTGAGAAACACTGGTCATGTACAATGCATGTAAAGATACTGAAAGCTTTATTTGTCCTTCTCTTTGTCTTTAAGAGGCAAAATATAGCAGAAAGCAGAAAACTTAGAGTAACCCTGTCTGCTGGTAAGGAAAATGTGAATGGTTATAAGAAACTGTCTACAATGGGAGCAGGACTATATCCAAACATGTTTATTGTAGCCTTTCAATTTTGTTAAAGAAGGAGGGTGAAGAGCACTGAGGGGTCCCAAAAAGAAAAGACAGCAGCTGTCCATGTAACATGCATACTAGGGATCTGTTTCGGGGATGCGTCTGAGAAGTTGTTGCATAATTATATCTACAGCTTGTCTTTGCTGATATAAAAATCTCATTCCAGGCACTGTTTTCAACCTTGGCTCAGTGTAAAAGTCTCCATGGCAAGATTAAGAGAAACAGAGGCAGGTAACAGAAGTAAAAAAATCTGTGGTTTTGAATGTGAATATTTAAATTTTCTGAATCCAGTAGTGTAAGTTGATTTCATATGAGAAAGGTAGGGGTATTTTATAAGGGAAACTCAACAAAACTGACATGAACTGGACTCACTTCTCATTTGCCTTCTTGGATGTGGCATTGGTAGAAGCTATATGATGGAAAATTGTGTTAAATTAGTGAAATTGCATTTTTTACTTCTCCAAACTTCCTCCTTCAGCTTTGGAAAACTCTAGTAAATCAAAGATGAATGCTTCAGGGAGAGCTGGTATAAGTGATTAGCATTACTTGTAAAGGAAATGTACCTAAATTAGTGTTATTTGCAAAGAAGGCATTATTCAACCTGAAAACAGATTAAGTGAAGCAAGTTATTAATGACACTCCTTTCTGTATTAAAGGAGCCTAATAAGATGTTATGGAACAATGTCTAGAGCAGGGAGCATGTCTATCCTCACAGTCTCTATATCATTTAGCACACAAATTGTGATAATTAATCACTCAATGGAAAACATCAGTATGGGATTTAAACAAGCATTTGATAACAGATTTTATTTTCAAAAGGATAATCCAGACTTGCACTACTGTGAATCAGAGTCACTTTCCTTACTCAAGAGAAACTGAGCACTTTTATGCCAATTGTAGGCTTGATACCATAAGACAGAGTAATAGTGTAGAATTTTTTGCTATTCTTGTTCGTTTGTTTTTTTTTGTTTTTTTTTCATTAAGTGCTACAAGTAAGAAGAGTGGGAAATGTGGAAGTAGGAACAATTCTGAAATGAGGTTCTCCCTGATCCAGCACTGAAGCAGGCCTAGAAGCCAGCTCCCTGAAGACATAGCTCCTTCTGTGTTTGCAGGCACTAAGTCTATGTGCCTGTACAAGCATTATTGGATATGTTCAACAAAAGGCTACTTCAGGATTAATGGAAAATTCTTGTGCTTTTCCCCCATAGAGCTGTACTGCTAACAGATCCGATGTATGCTTGTGCCCTGAGGTCTTGCATCTAGTAATTCAGAGTTTGTGTGTATCAGTCTCAAGCAGACAGTGAGTGGTTCCAGTACAGTTTGTGAGAGAAGCTTTGCTGTGTCTCGTCTCATTCAGTACAGCATAGCATTCTCTTTCTTGAGAAACCCCAAGTCACCCCAGTTTTTATGTAACTGTTCTTTGATACATTTTGGTGGGGGGTTGGATTTTGTTTTTTGTATTTTTCGTTGTTTTGGTTTGGGGTTTTTGTGTGTGCCTGTGTGTGTTTTGTTTCTTTTTCAAATTCTGTGATTTCTGAAACCTAACGACCTCTCATTACATAATAAAAATGTAATAGCAATTCCCTGTATCCCCATCTCATATATGGTTCTTGCATTTGAGCTTGAAGACTGTGTCATGCACAGTAAAAAAATTTGATAAAAAATATTCCTCCAATATTCTTGAAGTCAAGTCGCATCACATGAATCTATAATTCTTGCATAGCAGACATGCAGAAAGTTCTGGTTATTCAGTTCTGGAAAGCTGCCTGCTTTCAGAGATTGTTGAAAAGGACATTTCAGAACCGCTAAAAAGTCTTCATGGTGTTAGCTGTGTGTGTTACTAAGGTGCTGCAGAAGTGCAGGTTTCACCCTTGCATGCATATCAACAATGTCTTTAAGTAGCTGAGGTCAGGAAGGTCTTTTTTTCTGTTTCCTGGTTTCATTAGTTGCATGTATGTAACATGAACTTCACAAATGGAAAGAGAAATCTGACTTACTGAGAGACATGGGTAGAATTCTGTAAAGCATTCACTCACCAAGCTTTTCTTTCCGGAACATAGAGGGCAACAATACTCTGCATTTTTTAATTTGGACATCAGACAAAAGGCAATATAAACTCATGAAGTTAAACATGATGTGGAGTTTTGTGTCTGCATAATTACATGGAAATTGGAAGAAAACATTCTGAATTGAACACCTAGAGAGAGCACAAGCTTTTGGACAATCTTGTATCTGTGGAATCCTCAGAAGAGAGGAGAGGAACCTTTCAAAAAATTGGCAAGTAGTAGAAAGTATAGGAACTAAATTTTATTAGTTATCTTTCAAATGAAAAAACAAACCGGCCTCTTCTCATTAAATATTAGCGTAAACCCCCTTCCTTATTTAGCCCATTGTGCAAAGCTGTGCAGGTCCCCAGTGCTGGAGCAATGAATTGTTCTGTTTATATATATATATATATCTCCTGTGAATTTATATATCAAAGAAACATAAGTATTTCTTTAATTTTGTTGTGCTTTTTAAATTTCTGCTCACTTGAAAACTCAAAATATTGCTGACTAAGTCACAGGCTATAAATGTACTTGGTTCATATGCTTCTTGGTGAATAAAAGCGGTTAGCTAGAAAATTCTGAGACTTGCTACAAGATCAGTGTTGTCATTTCTTCATTTGTATGCTTTCCTGGGTTTTCTACCACTGTTGTGGTGTGTTTTGATTCACGTAAGGTTTTACTCACAGTTTTTACTGGCACTTTGTGTTTGGTTCTTTAAATTTTCTACCAAAATCCAGAGTTTTGGTATAGATCTGTGCCACATTTTGTTGTTCAAAACTGAGTTCATATTTGGAAAATACACCTGTGCTGACATTTTCAGCAGTGCCGTCTGAGCTTTGTGATTGGGAAAAGAAAGCTGAAGCCATAAAACCCTCTGAAATAAAGGAAAATAATACAAATTCTTTACCTCTGAATGTGGCTTCAGTGAGTGGCAGAGGGGTGCAAACTGCCTGTCAGTGTGGCTAGCCTCTACTTTGTCTGACTTTGAGCACTGATAACAAAGAAGAAGGGAGTAAACAGTAAGGACTGCTATACAAGAATATGACTGGGGCATAAATACTTAACTCTGAATCTGTAAATATTCATGAAGAACATATTGGGCATTTATAGGTTTCCCCTAGAGGCAAGTTGTGACTCATGTAGTGATCTGCCAACAGGTATAGAAATGTCCTTAGAGCTCCTAGGAAAATAACACCTCTCAGATAGTCGCTTGGCACTAGTGTATTTTGGGCACAGATCTTCTGCCACCTGCCTAATCTGCAAGGCCAGCTACCCTCAGATTTTCCCTTCCTGGCAGGTAAATAATGGACTGTCTACCATACAAATACTCCATCCTGTGTCTCAGTACTGCTCTTTCACAACCAAAGACCTTCACTGGCTTTTGGTAACCTATTTTAAGTGTAATACTGTAAAGGGAGTGTCAAATGAGTGTGTGATGTCTGTTAGTTTTAGAGTGATCTAGGGGACTATGAAGCACAGTTTCAGATTGGTTGTTGTTCTTAGCTTTTACTCCTTTGGCTCAAAGGGACCTTTTTTTCCCCACCTTAATTCTTTTTGTGGTCAAAAAGATGTTAGAGTTTCAATAGTTGAATAGATATCAATAATATCTCCGGTTTCTTTTTCACTCCCCTCCTTCAATCTCCTGGCTGCCTTTGCCTCCGTTTCACATCAGGGGTTTCCTAACAAAATGGAAAGCATCTGCCCCCTCCCCAGGAATGTCTGTCTCTCATTTAGTACTACTTTTACCTGACTTTAATGCATGTTATGTTTCATTTACTTATAATGTCATACAGTGCACAAGAAGTATTGCAAAAGTCTCTGATACAAGGCAGGTGGCAAGAACCTACTGTCTGCTGAGGTACATGTTTTGAATTTTCTGCTGACAGGAATTGTGCAACTCTTTGAGTGTCAGCAGGCTTGGGGGGCGGGGGAGTGGGAGGTGAAAGATGCTTAAAAATAACTTTTTGTATCCTTTGTAATATATGTATACTTTGAAGATGCAAGATGTAAATGCCAGCTCTAAGAACAAAGAACTTGTTCTGTTCATTGTGCCAATCCGAACATTTTGTAGGGCTTTAAAAAACTCTGTTGTTCTGATATTAGCATATCATCTTTCACAACATAGAGATTTAACACGTAACAGCTCTAAAGTTTGTTGGGTTTGGGGTTTTTTGGGGTTACTGACATAATAAAATATTATATTGTATGCTCTGTTGAGCGTGTTTGGTCATGCTAGTAGTTCCAGCTACCACCTCTGTCTCTCTCTCTTTTTTCTTTTATTTTCTTTTCCAGATCCCTAGATCTCTTGTTTAATACAAAAAGAAATAAATGTAGTTTCTTAGCTGTTACAATACCTACCTATCAATGTATTTAAGTGCCTCCACCATTTTATCTGTACATTTCCATAGTTCACTTGAATAAAGTTTTATTCAAGTGAACTATCAAACTAACAGGTTTGATTGGATTACTGCCTGTCAGCAGGTGATTTTACTTGCTGTGTAATGATAGGATGTTTTCTTAGGGATTCTGAGTTGTTAGTGGTGCCCGAAGTTCAAAAACACCACTCCACCACGGCTTAGTCTCTGATGTTACGATTGGTTTGCAGTCCAGAACCAAGCCTTCAGACCACTGCCACAAAACATACATACTATGAGAAAGAAAAATAATTCCAACTTAGTAATTTAATAGCAAATTGTTTTACTGACTTGTGCCTCTGTTAGGCTCTTACATGTAAGTGGTTATTCTGCAACAGGTAAGATGCTGATGACCCTGCTCTATCTTAAGGGTGAGATATATTGACAGTGGCTGTGAGGATCCATGAAAGAGGTACTTGTGTGATATAATTCCTCTTTTCGTGTGCTATTTTTAAACATGTATAGCTAGAGTGTTGAAGTTCACTCCAAAATGATACTTTTTTTTATAATAAGCTTTCTTGTTCAAAGGCCTTTTTATTCTTTCCCAATTTAACTATACTACATGTTTAACAGGGTTAACTATGCAAGAAACTAGAGGTGCTATGGTTTCACGTTTTTGTTAATTCAAAAATTATGATATAATTTTTTAAATTGAGCTCTGTGAGTCTCTAAATTGAACATCTCCCCTTGGATGTATATAATTCAGGCTTGCATAGAACATGAAAATCATGTTCAGACATAGAATAAGAATCTATGAATAATCTTTCATATACTTTGTGGCTGTTGCCTGATACTTTGAGGTCATGATCCAACAAAGCATTTATATGCCCCTAGAAGTTAATGGATCTGTAGAATAAAATACATAAATACTGCCAGATTGGTGCCCAAACAGCAGTTAAATATGAAGAGAAGATTCTTTGCTGTCATTTCATTCTTTCACTGGTATCATGAGATGATACATTGACTTTAGTATGTTCATAAAACTAGTACAGCCATTTCAACTTCTTATTTATTGCGTTCATCTTAATGTGTAGATCTTTAGAATATGGAACAAGGCTCGTTTCCATCTCTAGAGAAGGATGAAGTTTAGACAAAATTTGAAGATTTTCCATAGGATATAGTGTGGAGTTGTTGTTTAGTAGAAGCTGAGAAAATGGTGATGTTAATTTCATGTACAGTCTCTTTGTGTGTTGAATAAAGTTGTTAGTTTGCTCTGAGATCAGATTTCTAATTTATATGCCAAGGATTTATAGAAGCGCATTGCATAACATCAAAGTAGGAAATGGGATGAAGTACAGCCCAACCCAATTAACTGCACTACAGTTCTTCTCCTTTGATCAAAGCATGAGAAAAATCTTTGGTGCTACATATCTAGTGATATTGAGGGACTGAACAAGATCCTCAAGGTCCTGCCACTTCTTTTGCAGAGAGTGTTGTTTGGTGCAACTCCCTGCTTTCTAAAATATTAGAGAGACCTTGTTTGTTACCAGTGATGCCTCCTAATATACTGTGAGTACATTGAATCTTTGCTCCAATGTCCACACAGCTGGCCTGTGACTAGCCTAATTCGAAAACACACCTCTGCAATGATGGAGGAAATTTTTCCTTTATTCCAAACAACGGCAAAATGTAGGGCTCAGGTTAAACTTTTCTTGGAGTCATTCAGATATATTTCCATTTTTTTTATTCAGATGTATTTCCCTCTAGAGAAGAAGGGTGCAGCAAGCAATGTAAGGACTGGGGCTATGTATTGTTTCTTCAGAAGATCACCTATAGCAACTGAAGTGGAGGGAGAGCGCCTTCATTGATCTTCAAATTCTGTGCATGTGGCTCTGAGGGAAAAATATCATCTTCTGTCTATGTTTAAGGTCCTGTTTGAGAAGCATAACTGAAGTGATAGGAGTCACAGACTGTGCTAGTAGAATCTGTTAGCAGATCATCAGCAATCAGTACCTGTGTCAAAATTTGCAGAGAGGTCAAAGAGCACATAGATTTGACCTCTACCCTGAGGCATAAGGAAGTCATTGATCCTGTGCTGTTTGCATCGTCTTTTTGACATATCCAAGCCGGAAACACATTTTTAAAAAGCTGGTGAATGCTGGCAAACAGCATGAGCCGGACTCTCATTTTTCACTGCCAGAAAAAGGGAAGTAGAGCACATTTCTTCGAATGTAAACTTTGAGTAGCTGATAGGTAATCTGTTCTTTTGGAAAGGAACCCTTTTTCTACAGTCATATATTTAACTTTCTCAGAATTAACGAAATGGTGACCAGCTTAACATAGCATCTTCTGCATCTTCTGCTGTCTGTGTTCATGAAAAGGCTGAGCTCATCCTAACTGTGTTGTGGCATTTCTGCCACTTGAAGTTCAGTGCAGATGTAGTTTCCCTTCTCTCTGAACTTCTCATGGTAGTTTTTGGTGGTTTGCATCTGAACTCCTGCTGATTCAGTTGAATTTCGTAGTTCATTTGAGAAGTTACTCCAGTCCCAGTGTGAGGGCTGCCATTGAGAGAAAAGAGTCTTTCCACTTGTCACTTTAGTGACAGAAGTTTTAGTGTTGCCTTTGTGTAGTTTCCCTGTGACCTTGATAGCACTAACCCTCTGAGCTTCTGTGGATGTGTGTGATAATCACTGTCACAAGCCATGCAGAGTTTTGGACTCTAACCAGTGACAATATAAGACAACTCATTTAGCTCGGTCTCTATATGCTTTTCTACAAAATGGGGTAAACACTATTTATTGTTCCAGAGCCATGGCGACTCATAATTAACCACCATTTTTTAATAACTATGTGAATGCATGTTGTGAAGAGGGTAAAATACAGATGGCTTTGATCAAAGTGGATCATTCTGAGATACAGTGGCTTTCTGATTTCATGAGAAGTCAATGATGCACTCAAAGATTTCAGTTTCTTGTTGCTGAATCAGTCATGGAAAGTCAGGAACGACATAGTTCTGTTGCATTTGCAGTATCTTTATAACACGTTTCTCATTTAATACCAATCTGCAGAGACCTTGCAACGCAATGACCTAAAATACAATTATGATTGTCGCGGTTTAACCCCAGCCAGTAACCAAGCACCATGGAGCCACTCCCTCACTTGCCCACCAGTGGGGTCTGATAGAGAACAGCAAGGGTAAAAGTGAGAAAACTCATGGGTTGAGAGGAGGACAGTTTAATAGGGAAAGCAAAAGCCATGCGCACAAGCAAAGCAAAAGAAGGAATTCATTCACTGCTTCCCCCAGGCAAGCATCTCCAGGAGAGCAGGGCTCCATCACACGTAACAGGGTCTTGGGAAGACATATACCATCACTCTGAATGTCCCCCCTTCCTCTTTCTTCCACCCGCTTTCTATACTGAACATGATGTCACATGAGATGCAATATTCCTTTTGCCAGATGGGGGCAGCTGTCCCAGCTGTGTCCCCTTCCAACTTCCCAGGCGTCCTCAGTCTCCTCACCAGCATGGCAGTGTGAAAAGCAGAAAAGGCCTTGACTCTGTGCAAAGCACTGCTCAGCAATACCAAAAATATCTCTATATTATCATCACTGTGTTCAGCACAAATCCAAACCACAGCCCCATACCAGCCACTGTGAAGAAAATTAACTCTACCCCAGCCAAAACCAGCACATGGTTAATGGCTCTGGGAGTTAGAGTTGGTACGGCGATGGATTGGCAAAAGTGGTATGTAACCTAATCCATCTTCAGAATTTTGGTACTTTTAACAGGCAGTTTTATGTTAAGTGAAACCAATCCCTACCTGTGGAATTTTTCTTAGAATTTCTATGAAAAGAAAGAAAAGAAAAAAATCATGGTGATAATTTAGTTTTATTACATAAGCTTCTTTTCTTCCTTACTTCTATACATAGCTGGCTAATTGGCCACTCTGTACCTTCCAGGGAGCTCTCAAGATACAAGAGAAAAATGCCTATAGGCTTTCTGGTTACAAACATACCTGCATTTACCTCATTTTGTTCACTAGAAAAATAATAGAGAAAGGGCTTGGTGAAAAGTTTTTGGTTGCAAAGGATTTTGATAAATTTAGGAAATAAATTACAGTTGTGTTCAGGATGATTTAAAGAAAATGGAGATGGTGAAGATGATGACAAATCTAGCTTTCTTCATGCTATCAGAACAAAATTCAGTTCGGCATCAAAGGAGAATAAATAGGGATAAATGTAATGGCAGCCTTTTGTTCTGTGAATGCTGTCACAGAGGGCTTGAAAGCCTGAGCAAATAATGAGAGGCAGAAAGAGAAACAGCAAGTGTATGAGAGAGACAGCACAGCAGAGAATAGGAACAGCTAGAAGGAATATCTGTCGTAGTAATCATAGCAGAGACAAAGGGAAAGCCCAGGAGCCAAGACAGCTTGCTGTGAACAGTAATCCGGATATAGAAGTGTAAGGTCTAGATGGAAGATGGGATTCAGAAATGTCACTTTCCTAAAACATCCTCATCACTTACTTCTCACTTAAGTGGTTTGATTACTTTGCAGCTCATGTCTTGATTCCCTACACACCCTCCTCACACCATCTTTTCTTTTCCTGTTTTGTTTTTACTCTTTGAAGTGATTTGAAATTTTAACACAGTCAAGGAGCAGCCCGCCCTCTTTTGCATTCTGAAGGCTCGTGTCTTGTTAGTTGTTGTAGTTACTCTTCCCACCAATTCAAAGACTCACACTTTGTAGGTGTTGTGATTTAATCTCAGCCAGCAATCAAACACCACAGCTCATTCCTCCACCAGTGGGGTCGGAGAGAGAACTGCAAGGGTAAAAGTGAGATAACTCATGAGCTGAGATAAAGACACTTTAATAGGTAAAGCAAAAGCCATGTGCACAAGCAAAGCAAAACAAGGAATTCATTCACCACTTCCCATGGGCAGGCAGGTGTTCAGCTATAACCAGGAAAGCCAGGCTACATCACGTGTAGTGGTGACTTGGGAAGACGAAACACCATCACTCCAAATATCCTCCCCTTCATACTGGGGAAATATGCCAACAGGTAAGTGTTTGGAGACTGTGTAATTACCTGAGAACATTAGGCATGAAAAATGCACATCCCAATTATAAGAAATAGTAGGAGGAACAAAGAAGGGGCTTACTGGTGCTTTGAATTCAACAGCACAGCCATCCCCTAGGATTTTTGAAAGGTCAGAGAATGTACCGCCAATTTTGTTGTGCATTTGCGTTTTTGATATTTTTTTTAATATAGATTGTTAGTTTCTCTTATACAGCCATGCAGCCCCATAGTATCACCCCAAAAGGGTGAATTATGAAGCCTTTATTTCATGAACACCACCAGAGCAGAATTAAGCTGAATGAGGATCACTTTAAATGTGAGGCTGCCTGGATGCTGAAAAATATTATTACATCCAATATTTGGGTAAAAAAAAGAGTGAACTTGTCATTCATCTTTGTCTAACAGTGTATGTATATTTTCATACATATTTGTGTGAGGGTGCAGCTGAAGTCTAGGTAGCTGTAGGGTAAGGAGAAAAAACTTGTATTAGTGAGACTGGAACATTTACCTTGACATGTGGGAGCTTGTATAAACATTTATTGTGTTTTACCTTACAATATTCGTGAACAACAAAATGGATAGTTGCAAATTTTATTTTATTTACAGACTTACTTTGTAAAATCAAATAAATTGCAGCACCTGTTTAGAGCCATTAACTACACATTGCTGGCAGACATTGCTTGTGTTTTAGTCCAGTGATGGCAATATATTCCACCTTGCAAAAAAGAGTGTTAATATATTTAAACTAAGGGTTATCTGAGGCTCTAATTATCTTAAAGTACCTCTGTTAATGTGCAAATTAATCACGTTCCTCAAAGCATGCAAAGCCACAACAGCCCATACATGCCCGTATATGAATTACCTCATGCCCGTAATTCATATAATGTTTAAGGTGATGTGACAGAGTTTAAATGTCTTGATCTAAACAATTTGACTTCAAAACTGCCTGTCTTCAGTCGGTTTCTTTGTGACAGTCTGCCTGTTTTACCTTGAGTAACTTGTTGTTAATGTGGGAAATATAAATGTTAGCATTTTTCTGCCTTTTTGAAGTACTGATGGGAAAAACATATAGTCAGGCGCTTACATCTTTCAACAGTCTTATAAAATCCTTCAGTTTCTCAAGTGAAAAATAACATTTGTCTTGTCACAAATGGATGTCTAAGGTAGTAGCAGAAATAAAGAAATTACTTCAATTCCTCTGCAACATTCATGTGTAATAAATGATACAATATTATTCCTAGCCAAAAAATAGGATATCACAGGAAATTTCACTTTTTAGAACTTACCATGGACTGAAAATTCATTTTGTCCAAGACAGATACTCAAGTTTCCAGAGTTTACAGCAAGCTATATTCCCTATGTCCTGTAACTGCAGTAAATCTGACAAAAAAACATCAACTAAGACATTTGTAGGAGAATATTAGAGATGGTCCAAAGCTCACTGAACTGTTTTGGAGCTGTAAGCTAATATCTCACTGGACCTGTGAGAGTTTGCCTGGTGGGCTTGTTTCAGAGCTACCCATCCTGCAAGTTGGAAGAGCACTGGCTTGGAGATTACGGTACCCCACCTTGTGTGGTTGCTTGGGAGGCTGGCTCTGTGCCAGGTTTCCGTCTGGGTGATGCCAAAGTAGATATATTCTTTTAAGATCCCCATACTACTGGAATTGTATTTCTTCTAACTTATGTGTCCTACTGGGGAGGTGTGCAAGCTGCTTTCCAAAGTTGCACATCACAAATATCTAGAATCCTAGTGACATTGAATTTCTCTATTAGTCTCACCACAGAGCAGAACCTACAAAGCCCAGGCTGCTACAGCCCTGCTCTGCTTGTCCTCCCAAATGAGAAGACCTCACAAGGCAGCACCATGGCTTCCTTCACACTGTCTGTGTTTGTGGGGGGGATTATCTCGTATTTGATACATGGCCCTTTTCAGCCTCTTCTGCTGTTTTTGCTCTTTGTATCCCTGGAATTGGACTGAAACTAGAATGAACTAATCCTTGATTATTTTTTGGTAATAAATACCTTTGTGATCTTTTGTGGGCAGACTAGAAAAGGGATAAGCTTTCCAGGCATAGTTCTACAGTGTCTTTGTTTGCTACTAATTACATTTTCTAAATCTGAAAAAGGGTTAAGGGATTTAAAAAAAAAAAAAGAAAAAAGTCAGCTTATATGAATTAAATTAAAACATATATACAATCACGTAACAAGTTCATAAACTTTAACTCTGGTGTAGCTACATAAATTTACTTTGCTTGCCCAAAAGTAAACATATTAATACCTGTCTCTTAAAGTATATATTTAAAACTATAGAATAAAAACCATATACTTCTTGTGGTTTGAGCCTGGATGAATGCCTGGTGTCCAGAAAAACTGCTCTAAGGTCTTTCTTCTTCTCTCCTTTTCCCCTTCTAGAGGGAAGGAAAAAAAAACTCAGCTAGGAATTTATGGCTAGAGATAACAACCAAGAGAGGAGATTTGATTAATACCATGGGCAAAGCAAAACTTAGAATAATTCTTAAATTTATTGCTAACAAACTAAGAACCAAAAATAATAAATAAAAACAGGTTAGAAGCACCTTTCCACCACCATCCCTTGGTCTGTCCCTGCCCCCTCCTTCCCCCAGTGGTGCTGGGGCCAGGGAATGGGAGGTTTGCAGTCAGTTGTTGTTGGGTCAGCCATTCACAGATCTAAGTCCAAGACTTAAGCAGCAGTTCTTCCAAATGTGCTGTCTCAGGGGGCTTCCCTGTGGGCTGCAAAGGGGACAGCTCTCTTCACCACAGTCATCACCACGGTCACAGGGGAATCACAACTCTCAGTCCTTCCCCTGTGTCCCATGCAGTTCCCCCCATGACAAAGATCCCCTGCTCTCTCGTGGGTCATTCCATGGGGTGCAGTCTCTTATGAAAAGCTGGTTGTACCTGCTGAGCGTGGGCTTCTCCCTCTATGGGTCTCGGCAGCAAATCTTTGCAGGACTCCACTCTACCTTGGGGACCTCCACGAGGCAACAGTTTCTTTCATGCCTCCCCCTGCTCCGACAGGGGGGTCTTTGCACCCCGATGGATCCCATGGGCTTTGAAGGGACAGCTCGTAATCACCATGCTCATCACCATGGTAGTGAGGGAGTAATAGCTTTAAGTCCTTTCCTTGATCCGTGGGGTCCCTCCCCCTGCTTCTCCTCCTGCACTGACCTTGATGTCTGTGTTGTGATGTTGTTAATCCATGGCTGCCAATTTTCAACTGCGCAACAACTCCTTAAATATGTTTTCAGACAGGGGCGTAATTTAATGGATCAAAAGCAAGATGTTTTCCTGGGAGCTAACTCCCATTGGCTCTGCTCTATAGGATGGAGGGAAACTTCTAGAAGCTTCCAACAGAAGTTGCTTTTCTTCTTATCAAAAAAAACCTAATCAGAAAAACCCACGACAATAGCAAAGGTATATTTCATGTAACAGCTTATACCAATCAAAGTAAAGGTTTTAAAGGTAGTAGGCATGTTTTGCATGCTGAGAAAATGTGCACAAACCCAATCTAGAAAGCGGATAAATCCATTATGTAAATCTAAAGTTGTCAAAGTGATCTATTATAACTATTTCTACTGTCAGCTGTTCCACATAGCACAAATTCAGCAATGTACTCATTCTGATAGGGGATAGTATTTAGATGTTATACCAACTACTTATTAATCTTACTGATTTCTACAGCACCTATCACAATGACAATTTTTGTTACGGGGATTAATGCAGAAAACAGAAGATGAAAATCAAAAGCTAACAAAAGAAGTGTCATGTTCATGACTTGAATATAAATTGAAGGCTGTGAAGGCACAACATGGCTTGGAGAACTGCTGCTGGAGGCCAGCCTTTCATCAGAGGCTCATGTTTAGAAACTAGAACAGGTGGAAGGGAACAAAATGTTGTGATGTGTGTTTATAACCTGTGCGAAAGAGATGTGCTCTCCATTCATTCCCTCATATGCTTCATACAAAAAAAAATGGGCACTAATTTGAACCTCACTGGTATTTTCTGCAAAGAGTTTGGGGGCTACTTTTTTTTTTTTTTTGGCATCCAGAACTCAGCATTGAGTATTTTTTCTGTCTTTTTCTCACAGAAGGTACTTTTACAGGCTTAGGAGTGAGACAGTATTTTAAAAGGATTTTTTTTTTCTCACTGCTCATGCCATTTTTTTCTTGGCATGTTAGGTATGAATTTGCACTGCTAAAAACCTAGCAGTGCAATGCAAATATTAGCCAAACATTTTAACAATATTCTACCTGTGAAAGTTACTTTTGTTATCTCTTACTGTGCCTGCTTTAGTTTTAAAAGGCAAAGTGAAATATCTTGCTGCATGCTGACAGTTGTGCTTCTTCCTAAACAGTAGTAAAATGCAAAGCTTTAATTCAGGTCCTAAAAAATGCATTGTCATGTGTGTTATGTTTTCACCAAAAAGAAAAGGTGCATTAGACAGCATTGTGAAGTCAATGTATGTGAGCTCCAAAGGATTAACTGGCTATATAGCGATTAAATAATAGCAGACCAATGCTTTGTTTGCTCCCTTCACACACTCCCCCCCCACCCCCCCCGAATTTTTAGTGATTGACCCATGCAGATTTCTTCATTTGAATACATTTCCAGGTTCAATAGATTTGGGTGTTGGCACTGTCCAAAAACACATAGAGCACTACTGTTCACTGTAGGTAGTTGGAGGTTGGTTGGAGAGCAGTACAATTCCATGGGGGTTGAAGAATGAGACTTCCACATTTATTCACAGGAAAGATCAAGAGGGAGAGAGCAAAATGCCAAGAGTACCCAGTAGCTCAGTGTGCAGACCAGTCCTCAGTCTGAGGTCAGGATAGTGGCTTAATCAGTGAATACTCTGAGTTACTTCTCTTTGGTATTGGCGTTAGGTTTGGGGGGCTATTTTTGTGTTTTGGTTAGTTTAATTTTACTAAAGTCTTTGCTTTGGACCTGCACAACCTTCCTGACCTTGAAAAAAATAGAGAGGTTTCCACCAAAAAAAACGTGTTTTTCCAAGAACTGCCATTTTTTTTCAGAGTAGCGTTTAATTAGAAAAAACTAGGCGATAACTAAACATTCTATCAAATCTGTAAATAGCAAAGAAGATAAAAAAACCTGTCATCACTGAGCAGTTGAATGTTGGTTGACAGTATTATTTGCTCATATGAGAGATACGTTACAAAGGACATCTTTACATATTGAGTCTTTAATTACCTAATTTTGCTTTGTAGTTTCCATCATTTTTTCTCTGGATTATTGTGCAATGTGAAGTGTAGTTCTCTTTTCCTTTCAACAAATGATAACTCAAAATATGTCAAGTTCCTAATTATTTTTCTGGGACCGTGTGAACAAAAATCCTAAACAGGACAGTTTTGGTTTGTTAAAGAGCAGTGTGAGGAGTATGGCACTGATAAACGTTCTGGCTGGATTTTAGGAAGGGAGATGGTTTTATCTGAGCATCAGGCTGTTTACCTTCTTGGAGGTCGTTGGCTTCCAACAGCACTGACCTCCTTTCCAGGCTGCACACCTGGATGTTTGCCTTTCCCATAAACGCTCACAGCCATTCCTGGTGCTGGGATCTCAAGTTGCAGCTGACTGGGTACCCCACAGTTAGAAAGCCAGACCTTTGATCAACTAGCCTTACAGAAACTGGCTCTTGTCCGTCCCTGGTAACTTGTCTTGTGGAGATGGAAGGGAATTTTCCATGAATTCTGATACTTTGCAAATACACAGTACCTCCTGTACAGTAAATTAACTCTTTTCAGGGGAGGGATAAGCCAGACAGGCTGCACAGAGGCTGCAGCTTTGATGATCTCCTTTAATGCCAGGTTTTTCAGACCGGTGCTGTTGGCATTTTAGAAGGGTTCCAATGTCTCCACAGTTAGTACTTTTGAATTTCCCTCTGTAGACTGGTGTGCAACTTGGCACAAGTGGAAGGTGAGGCCAAGCAGGTCTACCAGCTGTGGGACAGATGAGAGTGAAATACACCCATGTGTGCAGCCCCAGCACATCACCACACTGAACAAGTGTGTTAGCACACTTGGTGAGTGATATTCCTTGTTTTGGCTGGGAAGAAATGGCCAGGAGTGAGCACTCTGTTGCAGAGCATGTGGACATTTTTTTTGGTGGAAATTGTTTCTAGTGTTATGGAATTTTTGGTTTGGTTTGGTTTGGTTTTTGTTTTTCAAAGGGTGATCTGTTTGTGGGAGTGTTTTGGGATTTTTTTGTTAATTCATTTACTGGGTTTTTTAATATAATTTAATTTAATTTGATTTACAAAAGCCATAATGCGGAGTTTATTTCCCATAAGTTCAGCTAGGAGCAAATAATATATGCCCTGCACTTTAAGTCTTGAAAGGTCCTTCTTCAAAGCTTCAGATGGGAGCCCCTGCTTGAATATTAATGCATGCATTTTAACATGTGAGGGATTCTCTGCCTTTTAGTGAATTCATCTGGACTTTCTTAGGTATCCCTGTGATCACTTTTTTATTGCCTTAGTGGCAAGTAAAGCCAGTTACTTCCTGAAAAGCATTATCCATCATGGTGTTACAGCTGAAAGGGAAGAAAGTGTGCTGCTGACTTAGAAATATTCCTTTTGCTCTATTTTAATCACTGTTATTCAGAAGTCTGCATTTATAGAGTGTGTGGTTGTTCTCTTTTTACTTTCTGTGAAAAGTTTCTGATAGTTTTGAGATGGTTGAGCATTTTGTGAAAAGAAAAAAACCATTTAGAGTAAAAAATGCATAGTTTGATGAAATTATGTTGTAAAATACATAGTTTGAAAAAATTATGCTGTAAATATTTTTCTGACCAGTTGTAATTACTGGGCAATTATGTCCTTCAAAACCAGAAAGTTATCTGTTGTGTACAGGAGTCTGGGTAAAAAGGAACTTTTTCAATAAGGCAGAGCAATGGTCCACTTGGTCTCAAGTACCTTTTCAGAGGCACTCTGGGATTCTCCAGCTGATGCTGAGGGATGGGCTACACTTGGAATCAGAGCTTTGCTACTATTCCACTCAAACAAGGAGTGTGATTTTAGTGAACTTGTTGCTCTGTTTTGTTCTGTGACAGTTTTGTGTGTATCTTATGTTTGTATTACTAATTCAGATCTGTCATTTTTTGCAGTATTTTTTATTATGTGATTATGGTTCTGTTGTGTTGTCATCCACTAAAAGATGGCTGATTTCTTTAATAAAACAGTTAGTTGATATGTGTATCTATCTAAAAAAAATACATTCTGAATATCTGGTACTGGAAAAACAAATTTTTACAGTCTTCCTGAAGGTAATAGAAATATTTTAAAGCAAAATTCATCACAAGAATGTTGAATTTTTATACATTACAATGACAAGTTAAAAAAATAAAATAAAAAAAAATCCAAGTTAAACTAATTCAGATGTCTTTTCTACAGATCCGTGCAGAGGCTCTTCTGAATACCTAGTATATGTCCCTTGTATTTTTCTGAAAAAGAAAAAGCATGAGCATTTCATCAGTTGGAATATCACTGCTTCTCAGAGTGTGTCCTTGCAAAAGTAGCGTAGATCCCCAAAAAGTAAATATGAGCTATGATATGCTTTGATGACTTTCATGGTAGAAATTCGAGTTCCAACAGACTGTATTTCAGAGCAGCAGACAGTTGTAGTCACAATACTTTGGGATAAGACAGTTCCTTTATGAAACTCTCTTGAGATTTGTAACCATACTTGAAATTGCCTTTAAAAGTCTATTTTTGACACGTTTTCTTCTAAGTTGCATCCAGCTGACAGCTTTTTATATTAAAAGAAGTTTTTTCATGCTTCCTGATTATTGAAGAATGTTGTACTAAGACAGAAAGAAACTGCATAAGTTCAGATAGACTCAGTTAATTTTCTTGTACGGACTAGCATAAGGAAGCATCTGGTCCTCCTGGCATTCTGTCTGATATAGACCTTTCAGTCTACAAGAATATAACCTAAAAGAAAAGGCATAAATTTAATTTGTGCATCACACTGTCATGTCATCAAATCCATTTGTCAGACCAGTGTTTCTGTGCTGGCAACCTGTTCCTACTCTCTCCAGAAGACATTTTGCTCACAAGAGTTGACGAGAAAGGGAACATTTTCAGGGTCTGATAGCCTTAAGCCAGTTTTCTTATCAGTAATTTTGATTGAAGCAGAAACTGCTGTTCATGTCTGTCTTCACTGCCCTTTTAGGACTTTGACTAAAACCTAGATATTTTATGTAATTGTTTTTTTCTAGCATCTTGTCATAGAAAGAGAATTATTGTGTCCTGAGAACTGAATGGCAAAGAGCAATCTATGGTAATATTTCAAGTTAGAGTTTCCATACAATTTATTTCTAACATTCCAACAGGCTTCTTCTTTTTTTTAGAAACTAAATGAAAGTAACTCAATTAAATGTTCCATAGGATCTCTGAAAAAATCTTGTCCCTTTTTCTTCTGAGTCCATGTTTCATAAAGACATGTCTACATTTCAATAATCATTTGACCTTCCTCATTTCTTGCATTTCCTTCTGTGACCCCTCATCTATTGTTAACAGTCACAATATTAAAAAAAAAAAATCCAAACAAAAAAACTAACAAAAAACCCCCACCAAAAGCATTTAAACTGACTTAGACCATGACTTGTGATGTGTTGTTGGGAGTTAATCATCTGTTTTTACACTCTGTCCCACAGAAATCTTCATGTAGAAAGCTTGTCTGATAACACAGGGTTGTCTGTTATATCCTATGGTTCTTTAATTCAGATAATACTTGGTCATTTCTCTGTCCTCCCATGACTAGAAAGCCTTTCTGCTCTACAGAAACTACTAAAATCAGAATAATTGTGTCCAAAATGCTTAATCTTGTTTTGATATCAATATTGTGAAGAATTGAGATATCTATCCTTCTATCTTATCCAGTAGTTAATTTGCTAAGGCAAATTACCTACTTACACCATGGATCTGGAAATAATTTAACTCTTCTTATTAATAAGCTGCATGTAATAAATAGAAGTAAATGTGCAGCATGAAGTAGTGAACTACTGAACATAAAATTTTAAAGAAACTATAGATCATAGAATCATAGAATTGCAGAATATCTTGAGCTGGAAGGGACCCATTAGGATCATTGAGTCTAACTCCCTGCCTCACACAGGGCTACCTAAAACTGAACCATATATTTAAGAGCATCATTCAGACATTCCTTGAACAGACTTGGTGCCATGACCTCTTCCCTGGGGAGCTTGTTGGAGTGACCAGTCACCCTCTCAGTGAAGGTACATCCCCTGATGTACCTTTATCCCATTTCCTTGTCAGCAGAGAGGAGAGGTCAACACCACCCACTCCACTGCCCTCGTTGGGAAAGTCTCTGCAATGAGGCTACCCCTCAGTCTTCTCCAGGCTGAATAAGCAAAGTGACCTCAGCTGCCTTTCATAAGTCTTTCCCTTTAATAGATTTTACTGATCGTGATGCTATTGCTTTCAGTAACTAGTTTTTCCTCCTTTTTATTTTTTTTTCCTTTCTTAATATGAGAAATGCAAAATTTAGAGCCCTTTGAAAAAGGCAGTGTTGATGTAGGTTTTTTTGCTTCAGTCACTGCACCAGCTTTAGTCCACAGACAATCAAAATCCAAAGTTTTCACCTTTCAGGTCAGTGCCCTAACTTTCTAAAGGCTTCTAGAGTTGAGTATCCTAGCAGATACATGTTCCATCCTTTAGAATAATTAAAGCTGTTCTCACTAGCTGATTATTTTTTTCCCTTGAAATGAATTTTTAAATATTTTACACAGATTGAAAAAGTAACAGCAGGAAACAAGAGAAAACCATCTTAGAATAATGGTTGTGGGCACACTCCTGGGAGATGCAAGATATAGGTTCAAATCCTCTTAGTTAATTGTGTGGCTCCCAAAGCCCAGATAAGTAACTGACTAAAAAGCTAAAAGAATAAAGCTTAAAAGGTTTCCAATAATAGAGGAAGGTGAAAGACATTTGTGGTTTCAATAGTGATAATTTTACCTGAATTATGAACAGATGATTTAGCTCTCTATGTCTGATATAATTGTCTCTTTTGGTGATTTTATCATTTTTCCAAGTGGTGATCTAACTCTACAAATTTTTAAAACACAACCCAAATAACATCAAAATGTCTTGAATGGCCTTTATCACGGGTCAGACTGAATGCCCCTTTATCTGTGTTTCCTGCAGCTATGCCCTGTACACTGCAGAGTCCCTGGGAACCCAAGGACTGGTAATTCAGTTTTATTTCCTGTGACGTGTCTTCTTCCAAATTGTTTGCCTTAATCACAATTTTGACATAGCAGCTCTTCATGGGTTCCTGAGTTTGGAGAGGGGGGATTTATTGCAGATTGGTGTCCTTCTTTGGATCATTTCCTTAAAGTAAGCACTCACACAGTAGAAAGGACTTTGAATATTAAAATGCTGGTTTTACTAGCAATATGCACTGTGAACACCCCGCGTCATAAGTCTGAACCCCTTTTGGTAAAGGAAAAGGTGAGTAATCCCAAATTTAAAACAAAACTGCCCCCTATTCTTCTTTTGTACTGATGGAGTGAGTCTTTCTTTCAGACTGATCCCCGGTGTAGAAATACTCAGCTTTTACATTGCAAAAATGCTGTACACCCCCCTCTGTATCCTAAGGGTGATCTTCCTTCTGACAACCCAGCCACCTGGCTCTCTGTTCCCCTGTGTCTGCCTCAGATTCCCTTCTGACTTTCTTGTTCTTGGCTTGCACTCACCTGTCCCATTGCAAAATGGATCCCCACAGCCCAAGCAGGCCCCATCTGCTCTCTGTTGCTGGAACCTTCTCCCTCTGTTGCAGAAGGCTGCACCTGACCATGTGGACAGGTTCCATAACCACGGTCTTCCTCCCAGTCACACAGCCTTCCCTGAGTGGGAAGACAATCTTTTTCACAACAGCTCATGAGAAGTGAAAATGAGCTGTAATCATTTGAAATGGATGCTGCCCATCACAGAGTTCTAAGTCCAACAAGCAGAAGAGTGTTCATTTTACGCTTTTTAGCATCCACACCATTGTGGTAAACTTGCTGTTCTTCTGAGCTTCCATCTCACAGGGACTTCAGATACTCCTGGAGAGTCACTGCACTGGCACAGGAGGAAACCAGATTTCAAACTAGACTAAAGAAAAGTAAATATAGAATCATGTAGTCATAGAATCCTTTAGGTTGGAAAAGACCCTTGAGTCCAGCAGTTAACTTCCAATTGCAGCACTAACCATGTCCCTAAGTGACACAGCTACAGTGCTACATCTAAAGACCTCCAGTGATGGTGACTCAACCACTTTCCTGGGCAGCCTGTTCCAGTGCTTGACAATCGCTTTAGTGAAGAAATTTTTCCAAGTGTACAGTATAAACCTCCCCTGGCACAATTTGAGGCTGTTTCCTATCGTTCTGTCACTTGGTGCCTTTTCTCAGAAAACAACACCCACCTGGCTACAGAATCATTTTAGGTAGGTTATTTCAGGTATATATTTCTCAGATTCCTGATCATACTGTATTAAATTAACAGATTAGCAAAAGCATGAAGACTGATCTGAACTAGTCAAGCGCAACTGACAATTGCAATAAAAAAATCCCTATCTCCTAAATCAGCTTTATCCTCATTACTGCAGCTTAAAGGCCCCAGCAGAGAAGCCCAAGTGCACTAAAGCCATTGTGCAACCACACAGTAGGAGGCAGTTCCTGCCTCAGAAAGCTTGCAGTCAGAAGAGATGAAATACTGTTGCACACAGCATTATCTCTCTCTCATAGAAAGGCTGAATTGAACTGACACACTCCCTAGCTCAAGGTCAGAGAAGGACTAATTCAAAAGTGGAAACCTAACCAAGATCTTCTGAGTCCCAGCCTAGTGCCTGAGCCAGAAGACGATCCTTCAAACCATGCAGAACATGACCATTTGTTTTCATATGAAGTGCTCTCTTTCATACCAGTGGTTCTCCAGCAGGTTTTTGTGTATCATTCCATCTCTGCCACAGAGCTTTCCTCCTTTAGGTGCTGTTCTGGCAACATAAGAGTTATTAAAGTAACGATGTGCATCTACACTCTCTGTAACCAGTTTTCAAAAGGGAAAACTTTTGATAATTATAATCTGCACCAAGTAATCTTGCATATTTTTTCCCAATCCTTTCTTCACCTATTCTGTCCTTTTTTCTTTGTTTTTTGCAGTCTTACAATGTAAAGTTTGTGCAAAGATGAAATGTCTGTGGCAAATTTAAAAAAAAATAAGAAAAAGTCAAAAATTCACAAAAAAATGTTATGTGATGATCTTCTGAAATCCTCCTTCTGCAAGACATAAAAACAGAGCAAGACAAAGCAATGGTATTGTTTAGCTATCACAATTAATTCCTTCTCATTCTCACGAAATTATAGGTGTTGTGTATATTCAGGCAGTGATCATAGAGTTTAGCTTTATTATTAAGATGCTAAAAATGCTTAATTGATCCCAGAAATTGCTTCAAAAAAAAAGCTGCTGCTATCAGAGGGAAAAAAATGTGAGGTCCATTTAGTCCTGTCTTCCGTATTTCTTTCTCCAGAATGCAGGGCTTTATCTGCCCTTTCACTAGAGATAGTGAATTCTTGCAACTGTGAGATATACAGTATATCCAAGGGTGATATAGCACAAATCTTTTTTGAAATCAGTATTGAAATTCATGTTATTATTTCCTTTTAAAAACAGGGACAACTGTGAAATAGTATTTGTTAATCAAATATTAAGTCAGTTTTTCTTATAAGAAAGGGACAGATGTTTGTCCAAAACAAGCCTAGTGATAACTTGCACAGATAAGAGGTTCGTTGCTTCAAGAATTTTAGGGGAGGCTGAAGTAATGAATTTAATTGACTTGTCTACGTGCCTAACAAATATTTATCTTCCTGTCTTTCAAATGCTCTAACAGGTTTTCTGCCAAGGAGGGAAGCTTCAAAAATGAATATGGGGAATCTTGACAGGGACAAGCTTTATGAAATAAAATTAAAAAGAATATGCTTCAGTAGTTTCTAGGCTTCTTATTTGTTGTGGGGAAGCGAAACTATTCTTTTGCTTTTCCTACAATTGATTTAGGAGGGAAGGGAATATGTTTTCAAAGGTAGTTAAGAGTAACTGGTCCAGCAGTCGTGTGGTGCCTGAGAAAAGCTGTTAAGCCATTAATATCATCAGAAAGAGCTACAGAAAACAGAGGAAATGTCAGTCATCCCACTGCCCTCCTTGTCTCTAGCCTGCTAGTGACACTGTTACCGCAGGGACGGGGCTCTGCATGGAAATCCAGGTGGCAGCCAGTGAGGGAAGGACTGACACACAAGGGATACATACTGACAACATGCTCAGAACTTTGTTCCTTCAAAAATGTCAGGTTCAGAAGTTGGCTTCAGAAAATTAATCAGGAGAGGGTATGGAAATGTGCTATGCATCTGAGATTGTGGGGAAATCCCAACTGCAGATTAACCACAGAGTCATTAACATAAAACTGATCACAATCTGGTTAGCTCACCCTTCACTGCAATGTACATGCAGACATTTACTTTGTGGATGTGATAATAAAATTAAATTTTGTTTGCCTGGTTCTAAGCAGAAAAAACTCCCCACAACATGTGGCTTTGATTGATTGTATCTTTGCATTAATCCTCCACTGAGAAGCCCTGAATTTAGTAAAGGATAGGATTGCCCTTATTGGGATTATTTTCTAGAATTCTATACATCTGCCTGTTCCCCAGTGACCCACTCACCTCTGCAGGGCCACTGGAAGCCTTTTGGCTTTTGACATTTATTATATTTCAAGTATCCAATCCATAGCATATACGAGCAATCAGTTTTACTGAAGAGCACTCTTTCAAGAAAATCATGATGGTCGATAGCCATTCACCAACCTACAAAACTGTGCAGCTCCTTTTATACACAATAAATTCTGAGTAATAAACACACTTCAGAAATGTGAAATCAAACCACGAAGCATTCTCAGATAGAAAGAAGGACAAAACCTGTTGCATAAAGCAATTTCTCTAAATTGATCACTTCCCCATTAGCATACTGTGACTGTGATGGGACTACTTAGTTTATTTTTGCTGAATCCCACATGCTGCCCCAAGTGAGCAATGACTGTCCTCTCTACCAGGTAGCATAAGATTCAGATCAGTGGCCCAGGAAAATAAGCAGTAGTCATGGATCTGTGCCAGGAGTATGAAAGACAATGCAAGAGAGGTTTTGAGGAAGCATGGAGAAAACTAGCCAATCAGCCATTTTAACACTGTTATTTATTATGCTGTCTAAAAGAATGCAGATAAAGTACTTTCTAACCTGTCTCTCTCCACTTCTAGTATAGAAACTTGGTGCATTCTTATTTCATTATTTTCAAAAAGGAGAAATACTAAAATCTGGTATTTTTAAGTCGATAATAGCTCCAACAACTGATTTCGTCTGGTATTTCTACCTCCCTACTTAGGTCCTGTCTGTAAATATGTTGTCCCCCCAAAAATATGTTATGGTACCCAAGCATACAATCAACAATACCAAAAATACAGCAAGACTAAGGCCTGGTTAATATGGTGTTCCATCCATGTAATAAAGCTTGGTGAGCCATATTACTGATTAGTAAAAGCATGACATTTGCTTTGTTACGTACAAAATAGAAGTATCCTACACAAGGAGAGGAGCTTGGTCAACTACTCAGCAGTGAATTCAGATGAAGAGCCTGAAATTTGCAGACCACTTCCCTCTTAAAAAGTTGAGCACTGTGGTGCCTCAGTGTAAAATGTCTTATAGCAGAGTGTGAATTCTGCAGAAAGCCAGCAGTTGATGATGTACCTTGTGCCAGCCAGAAGGAAAGGGGAAAGGAAGCTGTCAGTCTACACAGCATGCAGTGCTCTGAGGGCTAAACTGTGAGAAATTGTGTTGAAAGAAAAAAGACAGGGTGGAAGTCATATTTCACAAGAGACCACTGCCTCACTTAGGGCTCTAGGAAGAACCTCTGTCTGCTCAGGTCTTTGTGCAATCTGCTGTATCACCAGCATATATTGTCTGCATGGAGATGGCTGGTGTTCAGCTCTGCTTTTTAAAATGCAGACAGGGAAGAAAGAGTGCTGATCATAGCACCATATTTTGTGTAAAAGTATGGATACTTGTCAGATGGATGTTGCTGCTAAAGGTCCAGAGGCAACATGGGTACCTCAGCATGTTCCATCAGATGTTTGCTGGTTAATTTAATATGAACTTTTTTTTTTCTTTCTTTCAGTGCCATGATAGGGCTTCATTAGGGGAGACAGCAGTTGTTTTCAGGAAGAAGTGATGTTTTCCTCTACTGCTAAAGAACTGACCTTTGTATTTCTGTGCTGTTCATTATATACCCATCTACAGTTTCCACACCTCTCTGTTGACATTTTCGTTGTTAACAGGATTTCTGTTCCTCTGTCCTTCCTCTACTCCCAAGCAGCAGCTGATTTAGAATCACCCTATTTTTAAACTTTGGTGAGAAGAGCTTGGGAAGCTGCCTCTCGAGTGATTTGCTCCTCAGGAGTGTCCACTCAAGAGCTGTTCTGAAGAAATCAGTAGCAGCCCTGGGACAAGTGTGAAATCTCTGCTCTCCTGAATCTAAGCATACTTAAGTCAAAATGTTGCCCTCTTTTTCACCTGCAATTGTTTATTAACCATTTTATTAATATAGTCCCTCCTCCTATGTCTTTCTATCTGGTGATTTGTTTTCATGCTTCTCTTGTGGGTTGTTGCTGTGTATCTGATCTGTGAATATCAACTGAGTTTTTGGCATTTAAACCAGTGGTTGAGTGGTGCCATTCTCAGCATGATAATTCAAGATCTCAGTGTTTTCATTATGTCTTATATTAGTAAAAAGCTACTAGTCTGGATTCTCCACTTTTGACAAGATGGGATACCAGCTGGAGGAATTATTTATTTTAATGTGAAGTTGAAAAGGAAAAAAAAAAAAGCTTGTTTCAGCCAACTTCTGGATCCCAAGAGGGCATCAGTAATGCTCATCTTTATTTTAATAAGAGACTAACAGAATCATCAAATTGTACACATTGTCTAGAAGTGATGGTTCATGATTACAGATTACTACAGTCTTTCTGCTCAGTATTTTCCTTCTCATTTCCTGTAGGATTCATCTACTTCCTAAAACTAGTCTGAAATCATGCAAAAAGAAATAGGCGCCTGGGCAAACAAGTTCTGCGAAAACAATGGGCAACTCACAGGGGGAAGGTTATATGTTGCTTTCAGGGCTGGTACTAGACATCTTGTAGCAATCAAGATCCAGACAGATTATTCATTACTGTGGAAGGGAAACCTTTGGGAGATAAGGGTTAAAATATAAGTTCTTTGAGGCACTCCTGTTTCTTCCTCTATCTTTTGTGACATCTACTTGTTTCAACAGTGTGTACAAAAAACGTTTTTATAATTTGCAACAAGACTTTTTCAAGCACTTGCTAGCACATAGTCTGTAATATGCCTCATGCTGGTTTGCCTTTTAAAAATAAAACAAATATTTTGAACAGACTTTGATCCCATTCACTTAACTGTTTTGAGTGAAATGTTAGCAGGATATTTAGGACATGGACTTACTGTCTGTGAATGCTGTCTGTAATGACCCAGTAGACCAGAACATCTTCAGAAGAGCTGTCACAATCTATCAAGTCAACGATCTGTGAAATATAAATTTTCTGTGAAGTTGTTATGGGCCATTAAGTAAATAATAATACCTATTTTATAAACTCTATATTAACTTTCTATTTATTTCAGAAGATCAACTTGATATGATAAAATAAAAATCAACCTGAGCCTCCAACTAAAACTTATTCTACAATATTGAAAAAACTGTCATTACATTTAACTTTGTCATACACATTCTTTTTATGAATGTCTAGTGTAAAATGGTGTAAAATTAGTATAAAATGCCAAAGTACCCAAACAGTATTTTTCTTGCATCATTTTCAGCCTAGTTTTGAGAGCAAGGTCCTTGTCTAAGCTGACTTAGATAACTTAAAATAGTCTTCAGCTGAGCTGAACAAGAGACTTCCTGAAATGTGCACAAAAATCCAAAATACAGCAATTAAGAAAACTAATTGCTCTGAATTCTCTCTGAATTCCCTGGAAGGCATTAATTTTCAGACTTTTATTCCAAGAGCTGTATCAGAACGTTTTGAAATATTTAATGTGTTTTTCCCCCTGAGGTAGAGGGCAGGACTCTGATCCCCATGTTTCATGAAGGATAATCAGAATCACAAAAGTTAGAATCTATCTCTCCTAATAATAATCATCTAGAAGTTAGGCACTGAGCCAAATAGACTCTATTTATAGTTTCAGAAGGAGAGCAACAACCCCATTGGCAGGATTCAGCCTAAGAGAGGTGCGTGAAGCATATGTTTATGTTTCTGTTCAGAGCTATGCTTGGGTTGGCAAAGCCTCTTGTCTCCAGTCTGTTCCTCCAGGCTGCCTTGCAGGTAAATTGCCTTCTACTTGTGGCTGAGTTTCCTTGGCAAATCCAGCTGCTTTGCTTCATAAGGCCTCCAGTGTATGACCCAACACACATTACAAAGGTCTAAATCCAGAGTCCCTGAGCTCACATGAAAGGTCTTTAAACAAACATCACATTATGTGGAAGATCCAGGGTGTCTGGGGCTATTCTACCACTATCTGCTGGTAGGTAGAGATTTGTGTGATAAATGTCACCCAGTATTTATCTGAAGTCACACAAGTCTTGAGTGCAACAAACAAATGAGGTGGCTATATCAGGCTGCATGCTCTACCTACAGTATTTAAACTTCATATTTTCAATTGTGGTCTATTTTCCTTGGAACTTTTTTTTCCCTTGATTGTTTCATAGAACCCAAGTTTGAATCAAGTGTCAGAATTCTGTATTATGGCTTGGGGGCACAATCATAGGGATTGAACTAAGTTTGAAGCAACCTTAGGAAAGATTAAGGTAAAACAGACAAAGTGATCACTAACAAACAGAAAACTAGAATCGGCTGGTATCAGCATTGTAAGGCAACTGCAGATGAATTAGTGGAGTTAGTAACAGGGAAGACTTTCTTTGGAACCAGAAGACTGACAAATATTATAATTAGTCTTTATAGCAGTGTAGGGGACCTCTAAGCTTGACAATTTTTATAGGCTAATTAGTGGAAACTATAAAGGATCCATATAAACATGGAAAAACATGACCTACTTGAGAAGAGCCATCATGACTGCTTTAAAGTTCTGCTTCGTAAGCCTTTTGTCCTCCTTTGAAGGGGCTAGCAAACATGCATAAGAATGTATTTATTAATAAAACTTACTTAAATGTTAAGGGACTTTTGACAAAGGTTTTTAGGGAAACCAGGCTGGCAATGTTTTGCATCACTGTCTTTTTAGACTTGTAGTGGTCAACATATTCATAAAACAGAGGAAGAAGGATGAGCGGTGGTGATGATACTAAGTTTTCTCAGAACAAGGCTAAGCTCAAGAACAGTTGAAGGATTTTCCAGGACTGAAGGACTGGGCACTAAAATTGCATATTAAATTCAATATAAAATGGGAAGGAACATACTGGGAAAAAAATAATGTGGATTCACATAGAAAATGGTGGACTACAAGCTGACCATTGCCATTCAGGACTGAAATCTAGGGCTGAGATGTAGAAATGTAGGTATTTTTCATTTTGTGTAAATATTTTATTAGACAGTTAATTCTTTTTATAGCCTTTTTGTGAATGTATCAGATGGCACTCCATTTTGAAAAATAAATCATCACATCTTTCCATCCACAGTGAATAATTATCAGCATGTAACTTGGATTCTGTTTAGAACATGACTGATTACAAATAAAATTGTATAGCATGACTCATCAGCTGATAATTACATCTCTCCTCATACCGTACCTAAGTTATGTCACCATAATCTATAATGATAAAGGAAAGAATGACTGATTTCATGCTTTCAACAGAAGACACAGTTTTCTATGATAGTCACAATAAGGAAATTGATAGGTTTGTCTTGGTATTGACTTGCATCTTTTTACACCTTTCATTCAAAGCATTTTTGCTGTCCTTTAATTGATTTTTTCATAATTTCCCCTTCAACTTCCTGTCTTGCATTCAGAATTCTCATCAGCAAGCAAAGACAAATGAGAATCAAGAATGGATCTATGGCTTTAGTATGGGCAGACTTTAAGAGACTTACATAACAGAATGCCAGCAAAAAAATCAACTGCCAGAAATCACACATTATTAAAAGTATCTACTTCTGTAACTGCTGTGTTCAAATAGGGCTGGTAAATGTTAAGGCGTCATATGCTATCTCAACAGAGTCTGTTTGTAGAGTTTGATTAACCAAAACTACAGATGAATGTAAATCTTAGGGTTTGGTTTCAAGAATTAATAGTCAATTTGTATGAATCTGCATTTCTTTCCAAGAAGTAGAATGGCAACTGTGACCATAGTCCTCCAAACATTGGGAAGCATATTTGACTTAGTAGATTCTTTTTATCTCATTAGCACAATAAAGCATTTCAAGTAATTAAAAGATGAATGCTGATTTGTGGACAAGTTTTGCATGTCATCCAATCTGTCCTAGAAGCAGTGAAATAGCCAAATTACATTAGTGTGCTGAAATACTTAGGCAGAAGAAACAATGAGAATCAAATAGATGCATACTTAACACCATTGTCAACGTTATAACATCTGCATGATGCAATCAATATGCAAATATTTTACACTGCTGTAACCAGAAGAAAGGTGACCAAGGATATCCCTTTTGATCCTACTTCTCTGTGCTTACCAAGAAACAAATTTAATCTGCTCACATCAGTGTTAATCCTGATCCACATATTGAATCCTGTGGGTCTGCTCAAAGTAGAAACTGTAAGCACATGCATGACTGCTTGGAACAAGGGAACCTTTGTGTTTGACTATACAGTTATCTGATCCAATTGCAGATTGGAACAAATATTAAGAATCCCTTTGCATCTGAGTTATAGTTTAAATGCAGAGTCAGGGGTTTTGAAGGATTAGACACTTGTTTTCATAACTAACATTCAACTGTAATCCCACTACAAACTTAAAAGATGTATCTACACATTAATAATACTTTAATCATTCCCAAATGCAAATCAAGGTGCATAATTTTTCCATAAATCAACACTGTTATACACTTTATGAAACTGGATGTTCAGTGCTATTCTCTGGAAAAACTAATTAAAATTGTCAGTTCAGAAAGTTAACGAATGATAGTATTTCCCATGTAACACTTAATATAAAATATTTAGAAACTAAAACAAGTGCAACAAGTACATTGAGAAAATCCACAGGTCAGAGTAAAGGTTATCCTGTAATGATGAAAAATGTATTCCTTTTATGTAAATGTGAATAATATATGAATAATGTATGTTTGTTATGTAGGCAATGTAAAATTTATTATGGCCTTTAATATTCACTGCTTGGGTTTTAAGTGCTTTGCTTTCTAAATGATGTAATAGGTAAGTACATCTGTGTCATTTAACATCCTGAGTATTTTGGGTTTGAATCGAGCTGTAGTTGTTTGCAAAGTTTAGAACTGCTTTAAAGACCCTTGAAGTTCTGATGTGGCAGAAATTTAAATCTGGTGATTTGTTTGGGATGCTTTGAAACTTTTATTAAAACCTCCCTAAAGAGCATGACAGTTGAAATAATTGAAAGAGAACATGTATTCCACTAGTATTAATGAATTCCTTTGTGTATCTAACACCTACACAGAGCTGTGAAGAACTTTTTGTGTGTTTTCTGAGGTTCCTCCTACTGGTTTAGTGCTTCAGGGCTGCTGCAAGCAGCTTTCTCTGTTCTGGCAGCTCGGCAAGGGCAAAGCAAATTCTTCCTCCCTGGGCTGGTAGTGCATGCCATATTGGGTATTATTTTAAGGCATGTACTGTAGGAAATGGAGACTTTCTCAAGAAGGTAGCAGTTTAAAGGTTTGACGGCTTAAGATGTAACAGGTTAGCGATGGAGAGCAGACAGCTAGTCCAAATCAGAGTCTTGTGAAAACTGAATGAGGTGAAAAGCGTATTATCTGCTAACCCTTTTTTTTTTCTAGTAACAAAAGCCCCTAGGACTAGTCCTTTCTTTGTAACAGTGCTCAAACAGGAATGAATTAATGAATGAATAAAAGCTTGTAGCTGCATAAAAGGGAAAGTCACTGGCTCCCTGTGAACTCCCAGAGACTGGGTGCAACAAGCCCTGGCATCTGGCTGTGGAGTGGCTCAGATAGTGCAGGGGTTATTTTTTTTGGAAGGGGAAAGGGATAACTTCCTTGAAAACTAACATATTCTTTTATGCTTTTGGGAAACAGCCTAGTTGAGTAATGGTTGTAAAGCTATGAAGCACCTCTCTCTAAACCACCTTTAGAGTATTTTAAATCTGATTTCTGTTAGACCAACAAGGGAATGCACAGATCCTGGTTCAATGATGTGGGAAATTTAGGCCATTATGAACATTTCCATGAGGAGAGGTCCTTGTTCTCATTGCCCTGCTTTCCAGCTTTCATCTACAGGTCCTGGAGGGCTTTACAAAAGAAAAAGACATCACAATTCCCATGTATAGATGCATATGCAGCTTTAGGAAAGTATGATGGCTTATGTGGAGACAGCATTAAAGACAGAAATAAAGACCAGTCTCTGCAAACATTTGGATGTGATTTCAGAAGTTGTCAGTGGGACACTCTGTTTCCTTTTCGACTTTTCATTCTTCTGTAGCATAGAGTTTTCAGTGATGAACAACTGTGCTATTTGTAATACATTATAGATGAATGGATGCACTTAATACAAACTCTACATAATATATAATGGACTGTTTTGCAAGTCCTTAATCATTCAGTGGGTTGCTGTTTAAAGTCACTCACCAGGGCACCATATGCTTGACAGGAAGAAATCTGGGGATTCCTTGCAGTTATAAAGTCAGTACAAAGTACATGCTTACAGCTTTCTGTCTCACTGAAAACATTCTTGTTAGCCAGCTTTTGTCAGGCTGAACACAACTGCATTTTTTCCTTCTAGACTTATATTCACACTGCCAGATGGTACTAAAAAGGAAAAAGAGGAAATGAATCACTCTAATAATTTTCATTGTTAGCCCTGCCACTGCCTGTCTGCCTCATCTGGATGAAAATTCCCACAGGGTAGCTGGTGATCCCCAAGCTGTTTCAGACTGATCTTTCCTTCAGCCAAGCTTTACCAGTCCTGGCTTCCACAAAACTGCTTTGTCCAGAGTTCAAAATAGTTATGCTGCAAATAAAATCAGTGGCTTAAAATTTTCTACCACATTTTCCTCCTGTCCAAGCCTTGATAAGACATCTGACTTATTTAAGCACCTGTGCTTGGTAGAGTCATGCTAAACTTACTCTGCATTTAAGTGCTATGAATTCTAAGGTGACAAGTCATTTTTCATACTCATGTGTGGATGGCAGGATACCAGCATCTGAACACCATCAGTAAGATACTGAACAGTGACTCTGTTGTTGGGAAGGTTAGTTATTGCTGCATAATAGGAACCATGTTTCATGGCTTTTTTCATATTATTTAGGTTTCCAGTTTAGAGTGATGATAAAAGTTACATGTATAAATTAAAGCCAAACAGTTGTTTCTTTGCAGCATGTCTTAATTTTCTTGGTGTTATTTTTGGTTGGTTATAAGTGTGGAAATATACATGGATACTAGGGGCAAAATTAAAACAATAACAAGATCTTCTTCATCCTGTAAGCACTGAAGCAATGAAAGTTGCATAGCAGGAGGAATTGAATGGACTAGGCTGTATGCATTAACTTCCGTAAAGTATGTCTAACAGGCACTTGTAGTAACAAGCAGAAAGCTAAAAATTCAAAATCAGTATGTGAGACTAATCCTGCTACCCCAGAACAAACCAGAAAGTCTCAGGCACTTGAGCTGAACCCTGCATCAGAGCAAAACACAAAACTGCCTGAAAAACTGCCTGAAAATTGTTGCATGACCCTTGCACGATGAAGATATAAATCCAGTACTTGTTATGAAGTATTTATGAAGTTTTAAATCCTTGACACCAGAGACCCTCAGCCTAAAATGTAGTGGTACTGCTTTTGGCTTTTCCCTTCCTTAGCAGAATGCAGTCAGTTGGGGAAGGAGCATTTCTCAGTTTACTGTTGCTTGGTCTTTGCATTTTAGTGGGGTCTGGAAATCCCAGCAAAGACCGATGTCAGACAGCAAGCCATATGTAGGGGCAAGTGTTGCACAGCTGTGTGATTCCTGTTGTGATTGTGTGTTCTTGTGTGTGTGCTTTTCACTTTAACGAGGTTGTGTGTTCTAAGTATATGAAGGAGGTAAAGACTGTATCCCCATTTCACAGGCACAGACTTCACACAGGTCAAAGAGCTGCATCTGAAACTAGAGCTCTTAAGTCTGGTTGCTTCAAGGTGATCCTCCCTACCCAAGTTTTTAACCTCCTGTTACTGCTAGCAATTTCTCTGATGTCTTAGTTGCCTGCAGCTCCCTGGCTAACAAGGTCAGGCTCCTTTGGAAGCACATCAGGGAGAGGGTGTTCAAATCACTGTGTGATCAGGCCTGTCTTCCCATTCCAGCTGAGGTAATTCTGAAACCATTGATATGAACGCTTCAGAGCAGTTACATCTATAGGAAGAGGATGATATGCAGTATTCAGCAACCTTCTTGACATTTTCTGACACTTGCTATTAAAGCATATTAGGCTTAATATGCATGTATCTCATTTTCAAAACCCCTTCACACATGTGCACTCAATAACACTTTCCAACATATTGTACTCTTGTGTGCTGTTAATGGCTGTAAATCTTTTAACTGCAGAACTGTCTGCTTCAGTCATAGCCAGGGTATTTGATCAAAGTTTTCTACTGGTGCCTGCTAAAGCCACAGACCTCCATTAGTAGGCAAAGCACTAGCTTCCATTCCTTTGCTCTTTATGGCCATATATGATAATGCTGTCTTAACCACTGCTCCAGACAAGGTAGGTGTTTTTGAGACTTTTGAAGTGGAGCTGAGCAACTTTGCTTGTTCTACTGTGGCTGCTCCCTGAGTAGTAGATAAGATGAGACCGAGAGTTCTGTGCTATTCCTGTTATCTTTCCTTGTATCCCTGCTGGGTACTGGCAGTTGTCCGGTTGCATTTGCAGACCTACTGCAAGACTGAATGCAGATTCTCTTGTATCTTCTTAGACCACAGTAGCTGCCAGAGCCCCAGGTCATTTAGCTAAAACATGCTAAGAAGTAAGAATGAGCCAACTGTTTGCAAATGTTCCTTGCTTTTTTTTGGGGAGCTTTTAACTGCCTCCCCCCAGTATTTCCATTTGCTTTAGAAACAAAACAGCTTGACTTATTTGCAGTCAGCTGCAGTGCACCAGTGTGTGGAAGTGACAAATAATGCCTGTTGTGTTCTTTATAGTGTGCATTCTTCTTTGAAAAGGTGAATGCAAGGTAGTTTGAATATTGTATGAGATCAGGCACCAAACTTTGAAAAATAGATTTTTTTTTTCTCTCTAGAATTCAAAAGCAAGACAGTTCAGAAAGCAAATCTCATATAAGGGTGAGAGAAGGAGTGAATGGGAAGCAGTCTGGATTTTAACTATAGAATGAGGCACTTGAAGTGATCATCCTTTTCTGGTTAGTTTTTGGTTGGTTGTTTTTTTGGGTTTTTTTTTTGTTGGTTTGTTTTTTGTTTTGTTTTATTTATTTGTTTACTTGTTTGTTTTTCCCATGCACCTCAAGGTTTTCTGTCCTTAATGACAGTTTGAAGCTGCTGCCGCAAAAGCTGAAACAAGCAGCAGGGAGCAGTACTGAGCTACCTGTCTCTGCTGGAAATGGTTGCCCTAAGGGCAACTGGTGTACAGGAAAAAGGGAGGCACAAAATGCGATGGTAATGTCCTCTCTTCACTTTAGAAATTGTTGAGATACTCTTCTCTTTTGATAAGTGCGAGTACCCATGAGATGGAGGCCTCAGGCAATGGGACAGTTTGTCACCAGTCCCCTTACGCTCCTGGCAAGAAACCAGGCTTTGTTTTTCATTAGAATTTCCTTTGGTAAAAGCTTGCAGAGCAGAGCAGAAAGGAGGTAAAAAATAAATATCTAAAAAGGGAGGGAATAGAGAGAGCAAGACTGAGTGGGGGGAGGAGAGGTGTCAAGAAGGTGTATTTATTTCAAAGGTTAAATTGCCACTTACAAAGCCATAATTCTTTGTCCATTTTAATGGAAAGTAAACAACAAATAATCGTTAAACTGATGAGGCTGCTGTCTTTAAAATCAAGGTATTTTTTAAAGTGGAAGTTCTGAACTCTGTAATTTTTCTATTTACTTATTTATTTATTTATTTTTGACAAAAGTTGTGTATTTTGTTACTGAAATAAAAACCACCAGGTCAGGAGGTCATATAGAATGAATTATATAGTCCAGATTTCATAAAAATTATTTAGTACAAATATATGCTTTGTGTTTCAGATAGAATAATGATTCTCACATGATTTTGTTCAAGTGGAGTTTGAGACCACTTCTGCTTTCCAGGGGCAGGAAGAGGGCTGTTCATCAGAAATATTACCAATTTTGGTTGTATTTATTTCTTACCTTCCCACTGAGGCATTTTGCCTCAGTGCATTCTCTGTGTACTGTATACCTGGAGATACAGAAAGAAGAAAACAAGATGCTTGTATTTCCCTTGTCTACATTACATTTGCTCCGTGAATGAACTCTTTCCCATGAGAAATTATTTTGCATAACTCCCTTAATGCATATTCCTAAATTGACTGGCTATCTTCCAGTGCCAAAATACATCTCAGGTTCAAATATTCAGTGAGCCTGAGGCTTATACTGATTGTATGTGCAAGCTGTACACTCGTACAGGAAAATCTTTCAGATGCCCAATATCATGTTAATATTTTTCCTTTAGTGAAAGAGAATAAAAATGTGTGAACTTGTGCCTTATGAACCCAACCTCATCTCTCTCTATCCTCTATCAGATAGTCAGGATTTTTTTTTTTTAAATTTTTCTTTCCCCCCCCAGCACAAAGCAATAAACCAGGTGTGAACTTATGAGTCAAATGTTTCTACATCAGTTTATCTGTATGTTATGTTCTTTGCACTCTTATCTGTGTATTAGAGAGGTAAAGGTGATACTTTTGTGAGAGGTTTTATGTGATTTTAGATAGATTTAAAAGAATTCTAAGACCTATCTTTGTAATAGATTCTGTTGAATATGAATACATATGAGTATCTTCCATGTTCTATTATAAATTTTATAAGCTGCCATTTTACAAGGTATCAGTTTAATAACAAAACTTACACACATTGAGACTCTAAGCCTAGGCAAGGGTGAAAGACTAGCTACAGTAATCACCTCAACTAAGGCCTTTGGACGCGTTTGGCATGTCAATATCTCTGCTTTTATTATGTGCTAAGAGTTCAGCCTCCTCCTTGTGGAAGTGGAAGGTGAAGTGAAAGTTCTCCTGTCTGCAAGCAGCCTGGGGAACTGAATCTTGATGTTCTCCCATTCAGCTTCACAAATAGGACCCTATTTGCTCAGGTCTGCTCCTCTGCTATTCCATTAATGCCACTCCAGAAGCAGACCTAGTCTGCAGCAGAGGAGAAAGCCACTTTGTTTTCTTAAAGTGCATGGTATTTCCCTCTCAGTCAGCCTGGTTGTCCGGTCTGGCTGTTTGGTGACATCCTTTCTATACAACGTTTGAGGGCTTAATTAAGTAACATGCCATCTTGCTTTGTACTCATGTACTCTTTTTGTACTCTGTACTGCTATCACTGAACTAAATCTGACAACCAGGATCTCCAGCATGAAACAAAATGTGAGATTTTTACTTTTATCCAGCAAACAATAACTTCAGAAAAAGTTATGTGAATTTAGCTCTGGCTTGTATTTAAACTAATATCTTGTCCTGTGTTACTCCATTTCAGAAGGGTTAATGTGCATTTCCCCAGGATCCACAGACCAGAGCAACAGTCCCCTGCTCATTAAATGAACCACCGACATTTATGAACATTATGTTCACAGGGTGAGGTTTTATATATATGTAAGGAAATGAGCTACAAAAGCTGCTTGTATTGCTGCATCTCTTTATGTTTGCAAAAGCCAATAAGGCTTTACCTAGACACAGTGCATATCATCTCTCCTGTGTTTCTCTAGTAATAAGCAATTGTTGTGGTTTAACCCAGCAGGCAATCACCACACAGCCATAGTGGGATGGGGGGAAAAATGGGGAAAAAAGTAAAATTCTTGGATTGAGATAAAGACAATTTAATAGGACAGAAAAAGAAGAGATAATGATGATCGTAATAATAATAGAATTAGAAAATACAAAGCAAGTGATGCACAATACAGTTGTTTACCACCTGCCAACTGCTGCCTAGTGCCAGTGGCCCCCTCAGCCAGCTTTCCTCATAGTTTATATACTGAGCGCGACATCATATGGTGTGGGATATCCCTTTGGCCAGTTTTGGCCAGATGTCCCCACTGTGTCCTTTCTCAGCAACTTGTTCCCTCAACCCACTGGCTGGTGGAACAATGTGGGAAGCAGAAAAGGCTTTGACTTAGTGTAAGCACTACTTAGCATCAACTAAAACATCAGTGTGTTATCGACATTATTCTCCTCATAAATGCAAAACACAACTAGAGCAGCTACTATGAGGAAAATTAACAGTATCCCAGATGAAATCAGGACAGCAGCAAGTTTTGACTTTTTGAAAACTACTGGCTTAAAAATAAATGAGCTATTTTAAAGAACAGAGAATGTTCTAGAAAATATTCCTGGAGATTTTTCTGTAGTTCAAATGTAATATGCTCTGAGCATCACCAGTTGATTTCCAAAGCAATTTCATGTAACACCTGTGAAATGCAAAAGAATTTCCTTGAGCAGAATTAAAGAAGAATAAAAGGCAAGCCTCCAAGAATAAAAGCCAAGCCTCTAAAGGAAGATTAACCTTTACTTCAAGAAAAGACTAGGAACTTGAAATCATGCCAATTATAACTATAGGAGTGTATGAGGAAGCAGGTGCTGTATTCTTAATAAGACTGAGCTGGGAAACAAGATGTGGATATGGAAAGATATGTTTGGAAAGAATAAGACAACTTTATTGAACAGGCACTGGAACACATAGGGTTGATTTTGTTGTGTGTATTTTATACAAGGTCTAGGATGTGCTTAATAAACATTTCTTCTTAGCAATGATTTGTTTCTGCTTTTAACTAGCTTTCTCTGAACATCCAGAGCTTGTCTAAGTGTGCGCAATTGTCTCTGCCAGACCATAAAAACTGTAGTCATCTGCTCAGAGCCAGTGTATTCTCTGACTTTCTCACTGATCATTTGTTTGGGTTTGGCTCTTTGTGTATTCTGGTATGAGTTAGAAGCAGAAAAAGATAAAATTATCAAAGTTCTTTCAGCTGTGATTTTGCCTGTATTGCTACCAAAGTCTGTGTTTTATAAGGCCAGCAGTCTGACCACCTCAGGATCCTGTCTCCATCATTTTCCAACCACCAATGAGCAGGATAGATTCTACTTCCCTAGTAAACTCTGTTTGGCACTCTGTACTTTGGTATCTTTCTCTACTGTAAGTATAAATCTGATGGAAAAAAGAAGTGTCATACTTGAATGCTCACTGCAAGCTACCAGCAGCAATTTTCAAATTATTTGAACAGTGGTCCTATTAACAAGAGGGACAGCAAAATCCTCTCTCAACTTCACCCCTCTCTCCTTCTTTTGGAGATAGTAGTCCAGGGGAATCTCAGACCTAGAAATATCCAACCTTCAGTTTCTAATCCTCTGTTTAGCTTTTTACTGCATCTTGCATTGATAACATGCTTCCATCATGACAAATCATGTATACCCATTTTGAGAATGTAGTGCAAGACATGGTCCAAGAAGCAGTCACTAGCATTGTTGATATTCATGCAGAGTTTTGCACTAGCTGGTGTAATTTAGCCTAAAGCACCGTATCTCCACAAGTAAAGTAAAGATGGGATAATTCTTAAACTTTGGCAGTTTTGTATCTTCAAGGTCTCTTCAAAGTCACAGAGCATGGCGAATGGGCAAGATGGATATTGAAGAGATAAAAATGAGGTGGAATGGATGGATAAATCATTGTTTGAAAATTTGGCCATCTGTTGCTCATCTTCTACTGTGAGACCACAGGTAAATGGAGTTATGTCTCAGATGGCTGCAGAATGGAAAAGTATGGAGACTGTGTAAAGGCTGCTTTTCTTCAAGGATTTCAGTTATTTCTTCATAGGTTTTTCTCAATAATTCAGTTTGCTTTATGCTACCCTGTGTCTGTGTGTGTATACACACATACATATATATATAAATTAAATGTGATTTTTTAAATAGTCTGTGAACATAACCTTTAAGAAATGGATATCCATACCTGTCCAAATGAAATCTCACGGTTTTAGCCAGTTTTTGTGTCCCTGTTCCCTAAAAAAGGCTCAATTGCTTACTTGTTGTCAGACTGAATATATAGCTAAAAACTATCTTGAATCCAAGTCATATTTCTCAGGAGCAGAAATATGTCATTTGAATGTAATACTTACATTTCTGGGATAATAATATATTGTGCAAGTCCTAGTGTTTCCAAAACCTATAATGTCTACCTGCAAACACAATGACAATTCCGTAGCTAATCCTTCATAGTTATTTGTGGAAAGATTTCAGCAGTCATCAAATGTCTGTCTTAAATGGTTCTGTGGGTGGCTTCCCTCAGGTGATTAATTTTACTTAATCATGATTTTCTATAAAAAAATGCCTTTTCCCTGTTTTGGCAACAGCAAGTCATGGTATATTGTATCTGGTTGTGTGTCTTGCTCATCTGGGATTTATGTGACATACATATTATTTGTGTAGTAGGTAGCAAATGCAGGATACAGCTGGTTTATAGGGGGAAGAATGTGTATTTGTCTAAAACCTGCTCTTTTTGAATCATAAATGCATAGAAACTAAAAAAGTTTCATACTTAAGGACTTCTATCTCTAAGATGCTCCGTACTTTACAAGAAGTCTATTAGATCCTTTTCACAGCTCTCATCACCTTTGCTATGTTCCTGACATGTTCTGGTTCCCCCTGTCAAATTTCTTCCTCCTCTATCTTCAGGTTATTCCAGAGCAGCTGTGTATTTTCTGAAGTGACTATACATGACTCTCCTCCTCACAGAGTATCAGTGTTTCCCAGACTTTTGAAGGGGCCACTAATGAGCAATATGTGAATTTTTTTTTTCCTTTCTTGCCTCCCTTTTTAGCCTTTCTTTGAAGCATGTCCACTCTACACCATGCAGCTTATGTAGAACACAAGTGGCGTCCCTCAGGGCTCAGTACCAGTACTGAGGTCATTCCTGAGGTCATACTGTTGAGGTTATCAACAATCTGGATGAGAAGATTGAGCACACCCTCAGTCAGTTCACATACAACACCAAGTTGGGTGGAAGTGTTGATCTGCTGGAGAGTAGGAGGGCTCTGCAGAGGGATCTGGATAGGCTGGATCAATGGACTGAAGCCAATGGTATGAGGTTCAACAATGACAAGTGCTGGGTCCTGCTCTTGGGTCACAGCAATCCAAAGCAGCCTGGTGGAAAAGGACCTGGGAGTGTCAGTCAGCAGCAGCTGAACATGAACCATGAGTGTGCCCAGGTGGCCAAGAAGGCCAATGGCATGACTGTGCATCCAGGAAGTTTCCTTATCTATGTATCTTTGTGCTTCTGGTTCTGAGTGTGCTTCACTACACATCTCTGAGGTCCATACTCATGCTTGTTACCAGTATTCAAGATCACCTGACATGAGCCTTTTATTGTACCCAGTGTGTAGGCCCTTATATTGACAGAAAGTTTTGCTGTTCAGCAAGAATTTATTCTTCCTTGTTTACATTCACAGGACAGGGATTATATCCTTTCATCCTGATTTAGCAGGAGTTGCACTGTACCATTCTTCTGGAATAGCTGTAACTGTCAGGAAGGAGGAGAATCACATCTCCTCTGCCCACATACTAGTGGTAGAAGTGCCAAGCTAAAATCAAATTATGTAAGTAACTTGGCACTGGCAAAACTGAAAGAACTTGCTTCATTCTGCTGGGGAGAACATTACTGTGATATGTGGACTGGTCACTAGAGTGGCATCCACACTAAGAATATCTGTTGCCATTCTTTTTCTGGTGATACAGTCATGGCATTGTGAAAGCAGTGCAGAAACTTAGCGTAAATCTTGCTGTGGCTGTATAAGTCACTACTGCCCTCCAGTTACTTGTTGACACTCCTCTGCTGATATTTATGCATTTAAAGTGTGCATGCTGCTTTGTTCAGTGGCTTCTTGGTTTAAACCAAGACTGAAAGTTGGGTTGGCACTCAAATAGATGAACTCACCGGAGAAGGTGACACTTGTGTGCATGACCTTCTCCAATGAATCTGCCATAGAAACTGCCACTTGAGACATGCAGGAGGGATTGACCACTGAAACACGAAAATGCAGTTGAAAGAAAATGTGAAGTGAATTTGCTGGTCATGAAAAAAGCCTTTGAGCATCAGTATAACCTTAAGTTTACTAGCAGCTAACCTGTCCTTCAAAGAAGGATTTATACTTCTAACTAGTATAGAGACTTTCGGAAATTTTACCCTTCTCTTCATGAGAAGAAAACTTTCTTATAATTGTATGATGGTCATTTCCAAATGTCTGTGGGAGAATTACCCCATCATGTTAACAATGCTAGAATTATCAGAAATCTTGCAGTTTTGCCAAAGTAGAATTAGTGAGAGTTTAAATATTTTACAGCTGTGCCACATTACACAGTAATTGCATACTTAATAATACAGGATGTGCACTACTACTTACAAAGAAAGTTAATTAATTTGCCTTTTTATTATTTTTTTTCTTTTAAAAAAGCTTGCTGAATAAGTCATAACTTGTGTGTGTTTATTTCTTGCTATAGCTAACAGTCTTAAGTCAGAAGGTTTTAATTTGGTAAGGATTGGAGTATTACACACTTAAACCTAATTTAAATGCCCTCTAAACAGTTTTGTGTGTGTTTCTTCATTCTTGGAACTCGTAATGTGTATGTTTAATAGTGATATGAACACTCAGAACAACAAAAACATAAAAAAGAGAAAGAAGTCAAAATAATCACCTCTAGCAATTTTACAGCTGTTGAGTGACACACCAAGAGAAAACAAAAAACAAGGTGCTGTTACTCTGCTACTTGAACATCTATGGTTCTGTGCACATTTAAATGTCTTTGATACAGTTCTCTTCTATTCTTAAGTCAGAAATTTAATTTTTGTGTTAAGGTGATTTGAAGTCATTAGGACTAATCACTTATTACTAAGCTTGTCTTTAAGTGTTTTTTCACCAGAGGTAAATTTAAGTACTTTATTTTCCTGAATTAAAGCCCAAAGCTCTGTCAGTGCCCCGCTCAGAGTCTAGGTTAATTTGGATCAGCTTTCTCACCATACGTTGTGGTGTCACCCGTGTCTGCACATTAGTCTGTCCAACTAGCGTATGCCTAAAAATGTGAGTTTTCCTTTCCCAGCCAAACACAACATAATACAGATTTTCTATTGTTTATAATCTCTGTATTCATCAAACTCAAGATGAATGTTTGATTATTTTGTGGGATTTTGTGTACTTTAGTAGGCTTGTGAGTCTCTGTAGAAATACTGCCTTACTGTACTGTCATGAGGCATTAAGACTATTCTTTTAGGGTGTATTTTGTCTTGACCCAGCTGGCCCAGCTGCTGTGATTGCCGTTTGTTTGCCTAGAAGAAGTGAGCTCTCTGTCATTTTTTTGTCTGTCATTGGAATTTGGAAAAAAATATCTTTTTGATAACTGTAGGGATGGACTGAAATTCTCACAACTCCCATGGGCTTTCTCTTTTACTTCCACTTGTGTTCCTGACCATTGCTTTTTATAGAGTTGCCAAGAATGCTATGGCCACTTCTGGGATCCCAAATTCAACTGGGATTTTTTTCCTGGGTATTTTCTGTTTCATGTCTTTAGGGATTGTAATGTGAACCTCTAACAGAAGCCGTTTTGGGGAAGAGACTGTCAGTAGAGGCCAAACTGGACTTTATTATTGCTCTGCAATTGTGTGACCTAAATATATGGTAGAGTTTGCTTTCTGAAACCTTTTCGCAAAATTCATACAATTTGAAACTGTTTTCTGTCAATGCTTCAGATGCGGAGTAGTGGATAGGTGTGGTGACATGTCCAAACCTTTCTTCTGTGTAAATTCATGTCCATTAAACTGTGTGTTGTGGTCAGACATTGTGGAGATAAGCTGTAGCAATAATAGTGAAAGTGGACTTCAGAGGCACAGTTATTTCTTTATTTGTAGCATCTCTTTGCAGAAAGGGACAATATTACTCCAGGGAAACTCTTGAGCTTTTTATTTAGGTATCTGGCTGTGCATTTTTTTTTTCTCTTTGTCTATTGCTTAGTTTTGCTGGGGTTGTTTTCCTATGAGGATGGAGGAGTTGGGAGCAATTGGGGTGGGTGGGTGTTGGGTTTTTTTAATCAATCAATGCTAGCAGCAAATCTGCACCTACTCCTACTTTTGTTCCTTTTTTTTTTCCTTCAGTTTCTTCTGTTGATTTTTTTCATGGTGCTAGTATTAGTGAACTTTGGCTTATAACAAGATCCTTGCAAATTAGTTTCATATCCTTCTAAACTCAGGATGTTTTCTTCAGTATACATTTCAATAAAAGTTAACTGCCTCAAAATAATCAAACCTAGTAAGTAAAAGGCACTAACATTGATAATCTCAAAGGGGAAAACTCTCGTGTCACTGTGATCAAAATTTTAGTTCCTTTTCTTTACCCCTTATTTGTGACTTTCAGTATAAATCAATAGTGACCTGGAAAGCTGGACAATTCCATCTCTGTCCTCTGTTCTGCAGAGGGTTACCCAATTATGAAAAATTCTCGTGTGTTTTTGGGTAACTTCCTGGCAATACTTTAATATCCTGCTGAGATGGAATACATTATATTGTTTGACCAAACGTTGGCTGTATTTGCTTCTGGTTTTGTCTGTGGTAGTGGAAAGGTGCTTGATGACCTTCTGCTTTGCTCACCTACTGACTCATAGAATAGAATCACAGAACCACAGAATATTGAGTTGGAAGGGACCCACAAGGATTATCGAGTCCAACTCCCAGCCTTGCACAGGACCATCCCCAGGAGTCACACCATGTGCCTGAGGGTATCATCCAAACACTTCTTGAACTCTGTCAGGCTTGGTGCTGTGCCCACTTCCCTGGAAAGTCTGTCCAGTGCCCTTCTATATTTTATTCCTTCCTACCTGTAGCTTTTACAAACACTTCTTCATTTGCTACATGAATTGCATTGGAAATCTTTCTTGATTTGAAATTAACAGAGGCTTTATTGGTTATTCATCTTCTGCTGAATCATTTTCTTTGTGTGTGTGTGTGTATGGGGGGGTTTAAGCTTTATTATTTGTTGCAGTTTTATGGTAGGGGTTTTTGTTTGTTTTTTCTTTCCTAAATGTGTAATATTGCCTTGGCTTCTGTTTTTTGCCAATGATCACTGTTCATAGACTTACAGAAACTTCAGTTCTCTTTAAATTGCTATTATTACAAACCTAATTTCACTTGGCTGTGCCAAAACATGATTCTGGGTCTTTCAGCAAAGGGTTTTTATCCCAGATCCATCCAAACAGCACCTGAGTTTCTTACAAAGAACTCTGTTAAAACCTGCAAAACTACAAGATAGGCATGTGTAGTTTCTGTATTTTTCATTTAAAAGCATGAGTCTCTCACCTTTCTTCTTACATGGAATGCAGCTCAAATTTCTGCAATACAGTTTCAATACAGCTTCTTCTGCCAAGTTAACTGAAAACTACTAAAATCATCAAGAGCTTCAGAGACAACTATTGTTAGAAAAAAACACCACTCTCTTTTCTTTTCTGTTTTCCACGCTGCTTACAGACAAAGAGAGAAGCAGCGATTAAATCTTTTTCACTTGCTTTCCATGCTTCTGGAGAGTTTCGGTTCTCCTGTTGAGCTTTTAACTGCTCTATTTGTGGATTTTTCTGTAGTTACTTCAGCTGAGCAACACTTTTGTTCAGAAATGAGTTGCAGTCCAGAGAAATATAATAAGGCTTCTTCTGTTATCATTGGCTGCTTTCTGACTGGCCTTAACATTGCTTACTACCTAAGTCTATAAAGCTATTAACATCTAAGTTAATAGCACAGACTCCAAATTACTTAGGCCAGGACCCTAATTCATTATAAAATCCACCAAAGTTTTCAGTGACTACCTCAAGGTGAATAATAGCAGGAGTCAGTCTAAACTACGGTATTTTGTGCAGTCTCCCTTAGCCATGCCATGCTTCTCTTCCTTTTTTCAGTCCTACACCTGTCCCCCAAATATTATATGGCACTAATCCATCCTTTCTTCTGTCTTTGGAGGAACAATGTTTGCTTTTTTGAAAGTTTCAAAATTAGTTGGGATCCTTTTCCTGAGGAAACTTCATTTCAGAGACCTGCTGAGATTATTATTTCTGGAGGTACTGTACCTATGGACAGAAAACCAACTTTTCGTTCACTTCTTCAGCCTATCTTGTCCCCACGAATTCATACAATTAGCCTGAAACTGGCAACCAGCAACATCTTATCACTTTATACAGCCCAAAATTGTTCAGGCAAAATGTATAATTGAATCAAAAACATTGTAAATTTTACCTAGCTTTTCAGACTGCTCTGTAAAGTTAAAGACAGGAGAAGTGTCATTTGTCTTCAGAAAGCCTATCATAACTTGAATAATAAAATTCAGAAGTAGGAAAATTGCTATTATATATGAATAATTGCACTGAGAATTTCACAATTTACGTATTTGATGCCATATCAAAACATATTGCAATGTAAACCATGGGATCAAATATAAAAAGAATGTTTTTAATTAGAAAAGAGCTTTTATTCCACTTTTGATAATGCCTATCAAAAATATATTTTTTTAAAAAAATCTGCACTTTATTCAATTAGAAAAGCTCGATTAATCAACAAGAGCCAAATGAGTTCTGTTCCAACTAATGAAACATAACACCATTTACTCCCTTCATCCATTTATTTCTTTAGAGGTCAGTTTTGGGACTGTGCTGATAAAAGGCTGTATCAGTACTGAGGGGGTTTTTTGGCATGTTGCTTTTTTGGGTTTTAGGAGTTTGTGGGCTTTTTGGGGGTTTAGGAGTTTGTGGGCTTTTTTGGTTTTGGTTTTTTTGGGGGGGTTTTGGGTGGTTTTGGTTGGTTTGTTTTTTGATGCTTTCCAGTTTCAGCATTTAGAATGGACTTGCAAAGGGATTAGTCCATCTCTCAATTAGTTCATGTATAGCCACCAGAGTGCCTGGTAATAACAGCTTCCGACAAGAATGAATGGTTATTGAAATAGAATTCTATCTCCTGTAGAAATAGTGGGGAATCGATAAATTATTATTCTATAAATTATTAAATCTGTAGACATAAGATGACCATAAGTTGAGTTCCTTCTCATCAATTAATTAAATGAGGGCATACACCCATTGTCACCATCTGTCTATTAATTTAATAATTTATTGAATAATGGATGCTGCTACTACAAGATTGAACATGACAATATCCATCTCCTGTGCTAGTCCAACATTAACGAGCTTGATACTACATTAGTCTACTTCACTTTTTTGGTAAATGTCTTTATTTAATAGGGTCCTGCAGAATGACTTGTCAAAATTTGTAACTTGGCAGGTCCTTAATTTCTGACAAATTTCTCTTAAATTTGGCTTCACAAGAAGCACTTTTTATTGACCAGTGTGGGAGGGTGAGGCTCTAAAATGGTACCATGGAAATAAAGAAGAGGAAAGGAACAAGGCTGATGTGTTTGAATTGGTCAGCTAAGAAACCAACTGTAAAACTGTAGCCCTACTGAAAAGAATCCACTAGCTCTTCCAAGAATCACTTAGTAGATTATATAGTCTTAAACCTGATAACAAACTTCCAGATTTTTTATTAACTCTTCATTGTGAAGAGTTGGGATAAGTGCTCTTAATGCCATCTTCCTCTGTTTCTAAAACAGAAGACATGACAGTCTTTCCATTTTTTCATACTCCTTTGCATCTAGGTTTTTGAAAAGTCATGGACTAAACATTATGCATTGCTCCTAGTAATGATGTGGCTTGTTTCAATTTCTAATCTAACTTTCTAATTAAACCAAGCTTTACTTAAACATAGCCACTGCTGAATCTAACAAGGCATTGATGTTATTTTCAGTGCTCTGAAAACAACATTTTCTGGTGAAGCTGACTTCAAGATAACTGTGCTGATGTACTGATGTACATCATTAAAAGCTCAACCAAATCAAATGAACACTTGCATATCCCTGTGACCTCCTGAACTGTGCTGCACAGAGCTTCAACTAGCTCTTGCAGGCTATATTGATTATATATTATCACATACACCAAATGATCTTTGAAAATCACATTAACTAGACAAATGGCCTAAATACATTTAATTGACTTCACATGCTTCTCTTCCATAAAATGAAGGGATGTCATAAAATAACTTACATTTGCATTTGTTTCTCTTATCTCCAATGATTAATCAAAAATTTGGTTTTACCATTAGACAATCACAGTTATATTGTCCTGATGATATAAAATGGAGGATGATGATGGAGAAATTCACTACTGGGAGAAGTAGCAGCGTTCTAATTGGCTTGAACCTAAATGAATAAGATGGGTAGAAAGCATCAAGCATGAACTGTGGAATTAGTTAAAATATAACAGGCCGTATTTCTGTACATTTGAATTTTCTCTAGTAAATGGGGACTTGTAATGGCTGCAAAAGAAAAAAAAAAAGTGATTTAATGACACAGTTCTTGTTATTAAGACTTCATATACAGTTACTTGCGCAAGATATCTGCAGTAATAAAAATGTTACTTTTCTTTATGTAGATGTTCTGTATCTCCAGATCTATGACTTCCAAGCATGTACATTTTATCCAAAAAAAAGGCAAAATTAAACATTTAACTGTAAGAACAGTCTGAGGGATTTTTGGCATATTCTTTATTATTTAGTTAAAGATAAATTGCAAAAACCCAAGTACTTATCTTACCTCCCCACCCCTCCAAAAAAAAGAAAAAACAAAATCCATTGAAATTGTTAGAAGATTTATCTTGAGCAGGAGCTTATCACTCTCATTGACTCCTGCAGTACAGTGGTGCATACCAGGTCTGGTATGGTGCCTGCAGATGAGACTAATGACACATGCATAACTTTGATACAGTAGCAATATCAGCATAAGACTGGCCTTGTTTTCTTCTTGCAAGGCAAACTCCTACTGAATACCTTTGATAAATTTTTCCTTGTAATGGAATAAAATTTGGAACCCTAATTTGGACCCAAGTACAGCTGCTGGAACCTATGAAAAGACATAGAAATTTCAATGGGAGCTGTAACACGCTCTTGATTTGCAGCAGTATGTGATGATGCCCCTCTTCCCTAAAAAAAAAATCCTATCCCCTCACCCTCCAAATTCAATCTGGACAATGGATGTATTAAATTTATAGTATGGCATGTCACCAAAGAAATGGATAAGACTATGTTTTGTAACATCATCAACAGACTTCCATACAAAAAGTATTTTTCTAGATGTGGCAACAGATGGCTCCACTTACCAAAAGAATACAACCTTATTCATATTTATATTCTCTTAGTCACTCCTTCAAGCCAAATTCACTTGCAACTCAGCCCACCAGGGAAATTAAAGCACAGTCTGAGACAGCAAGACTGGGGGTTACAAGAAAGGCATACCTGCATTCCTAAGAGGTCCTTGCCAGTTTTACTCTGTGCAGAAAACTGCTGTAATTCCTGTGCTACTGGGTAACGCTCAAAAAGGGTATTGAAGTAGGAATGAAGTGACACTTGTGCTTTGTGCTGTCATTTCAAAGAAAGATGAGTTTTAGCTTCCTAGCAAATTGTTCTAAATAAACAATATAAGCTTTACCTCTAAATCAAAGATAAAATATTTTAACCACAAAAGGATTATCTTTACTACAGCATATGCATTTTAGAACTGTAGAATGTATTGAGACTGTCATATGAAATATGCATTAAGTGCATGCACACACACAAACACACACATATATATATAAATTAAAAGTTAGGGAGAGGAGAATGAAACAGGAGTGCAGGAGTAACACCCAGCTTTGTGTTACCCATGAAAGGATGAGTAGGTAGTAACATCATGATTTATTAGAATAATGGCATAGAAATAGACTTATCCTGTCATAAAGTCTTGTGCAAGCTATTTTTCTCTTATGTTAATCATAAGTCACCATTTTGCTTTTATGTTTAAAGAGAAACACCTCAGAGTACCTCAGGCAGTAACTAGGGAAAGAATGATTTTCATCCAAAGGTCAAGACTGAATCTTATAGAAATTTCCATTTTTATGCCATCTGGATGCAGATAATACAGTACAGTATTTAGAACCAGATCACTGTTAATAGCTCTGCTGATAGAAACTCCCCTAAGGGTGAGAGTCTTTAACAAGGAAATGTCAATGCCCCACTCAGAGAGAAATAATTTTCTGTGAGATCTAATAGTGATTTAAGTGACCACCGTTGGGATGTCATGGTACAAGTATGTGATGTATCATCAATGCTGAAAACACAAGTAAGATCTGTCAGGGAGAACTGGTAACCAGATGGGAAATACTGAGTTTCTCTAAATCAGTTGACTAAGATGCTTTATGTTAAAAGCCTGGAAATCTCGCATAGTGCCCTGAAACTATCCTTGGCTGCTGTTAGCCAAGTTGTTATATACATCTTGGACTCTTATCTGACCCCATAGCACAAGTGGAGAAGATCAAGAAAGAAAACTTACTGTTCTGAAAATGCTGTCTGAGTGGTCAGTGGCATAGCTACAACACAATGAATTTTGGATTGAAGTTAGTCTCAAGCTTATTTTGTGGTATGTGCAGAAAATACTTGAAATGGCTTGGGATGTTGCTCTGCTGCCTTACGACTTCTTAATGATGTTGCTGACTGTCTTTGCCTGCTGAAGAAAGGGCTGTTGAAAAAGTCAAATTAAAAGACATCTTTTTAACTTTCCTCCATCAGAGACCATGTGGAGTGCCCTGAGCCCTAGTGCTCAGACTTTTCACAGAATTATTTTTCAGTTAATTTTTAGATTTTTTTTGTATTTTTTTTTCCTTTTTTCTTCAGGGACTTTGGAAGAGCAGCTTAATTCAGGAGAGCTCTGGGACGTTTCTAGACACTTCAGGTATGAGATATATTTTTTGTGTTCACAATTTTAATTTTTCAGGAACTTAAATGGGCAGAAAGATGAGAGAGAACCCACATAAAACCCAGTGACTTTTATTTAAGAGTCAGTCTTATTGATTAAGCTTTCTGCTTCCATGGGTAATTTGCTTTTAATGATGATAATTTTTTTGATATTTCTATGAATTCCTGTCATTGTTAGTAAGCTACTGGATTAGCTGGATCCTACTGGATCAATGTCAGCTTGTCCCATTCACAGTGGCTTTGAATGCCTCATTTTCTTCTCATAGATCAAGAACAATTTTTCTTCATATATACCACTGCTGCAGCTTCTCTCAGAGGCACTTGGCTCAAGGTCACCTGTCTGCCCAATTTACATTACTTATTAAATGCACATAGAGCCAAGAATTTTTTAAAAAACGAAGAGTCAGACTTGTGATAATTTTTGACTACATGGAGAAATGTATGGAAATCTAGAAAAGTAAAGTAAAAGTAAAAGCTGTTTTGTGTGCTATTCACTTTTACTGATGCTGTGGAATAGAAGCAAGTCTAATTATTGGATGCCTATACTTTTCTGTTCTGGACCTGTGGATATTTCAGAATTATGTATGTAACTGTTTTTAAGAGATTCAGAAAAGAATACAGAAATTTGTTTTAGTTATGAAATGGGAATCTCATTTTAGATGTGATCTGCAAACTATGTGAAGGCAACTGATATCAAAGTAATGTAGCCTAAACAGCAGGCACTGGAACATGATGCAGTCTGCGCCTGTAAGCTGCACTCCCGTATCTGATGCTACTGTTCTGTTGCCTACCAGGAGAGCTCACAGAAAATGTGACTCACTGCTGTACTATTATACCAGGCACTTTACAAATATGACTTGTGATACAGTTCACGCTGCCGGTATTCCCTCTGGAGAAAGGTACATTGTAAGTTCTTCTTCATAATAATAACTAGTTAATTTAGGGCTGATGTGTCTTGTGCCTAGTTCAGCCATGCAGGCTAGATGGAGGAGTCAATTTTCTTCCTTGACTCTGCACAGCTATGGAACATATGAATAAATCCTTCTCAGTGGGTGGGAATTACAACGATGCTTACAAGCAAGTATCCAGAGAGACTTGAAGGAGGAATAAACAGCCTCCTTTCCCCTTATACATGTCTACCCCAATGCAAACCAATGGGATTGGCAGGATGTTTGGAGCCAAGGAAACTGCTTTCATTTCTGGTGCCCCGGGCAGTTTCTCCATTTCTAACAGTCTTTTATAGGGGGAACATGAGCATTTTCTGAGTGGTGGCTCCTCTGAGGGCTGTTTATGGAGTAATAGTTTATGCATTCTACTTTACTCAATGCAATGTCTAAGGGCACCATCCAGTCGTGAAATAGTAACAGGAGTAATTAAAAAGAATAAAACAGGAAAAATTGTAATGTTGCTACAAATCATCATCTAAAATGATAACAGTCTGTAATGTACTTTAATTATCTAATTTATTATGCTAATAATCTCTAATTAATGCATATTTTAAGAGATGGGGAAAATGTGCTTTCAAAGTGCTGCACTATCAATTGTCTGGCTGTATTTGTGATTTGACACTGAAAATGCTCATCAGAAAAAACACCTCTTGTCTGTAGCACAACAGATTTCCTGAGGGGCATGCAGAAGTCAGAAGACATTACTTTCTTACAGTGTCTAGGCAAACCCTGAGAGCATTTGAAACAGTAATAGGGGAAAAACTGGCATTTTCTTTTTGCCATGAAGATGCTTTTGGTGATATACTAATCATTTATTCCTATTCATCACTTTGCAGATTTGTTCAGAAATGTTTGCAAATAATGGCACTCAAATGTCTCTGAAACAATGTGAACATAGAAGACAGCCGTTCTGTCTGGAAGCATCGCAGATACATTTGTCTAAGCTAGAGCAGATTTTTGCTTTTTAAAATATATATTTACTAATAGGAAAACTTTGTGGTAGGCATGTTTTTTCCTTATACAGGACAGCCTCTAACCTGCTTGAGTATGGGTGTTTGTTGCTGAAGTGCATTGTAAATTCTGTGCCCTTTCTACATAGAATGAGTTTCTTCTAACTTTGGAAAAGCCACACTTCTTTCTACTCATAGGGGTGCAACAATTTTATGAGTGTGATACAGAAACTGTCCCATAATATTCACGAGCGGGAATGGTTACCCTAAACCCCATCATCAATCCAGGGTGATTGTTTCTTCTCATACACATGAGTGAGCTGGAAACTGTGTATTTTGATCTGTTATGTCATTACATGACATGTGAAATCACATTACGTCATTCTGTAGCATGTAGAGGTTACTGTGTGAATAAGCTTCAGACTGAGGTTCAAAGCTGTGCTGCCTGGCAGTAAGGAGCATTCTGTCTTGCAGTGGTTTGTCAATTTATTTAGGACTTAACCAAATACGGCAGTGAGCACTGGCAGCCTCAGATTTCTGTTTGAGCAGGTGATAGTTTACATTGACCACGCTCGAGAGAGAGCTGCTTTTCCAAAGCAACAGAAGAAAAATGAGATAAGAGGGGCAGGAACATTTATTTCATTAGACCTCCAAATTTAACCTTTGTCATCCCGTCCTGGGGTGCGGTAGGGCAAGTAATGTATGATAAGGAATGAGTGATACCTGGGAAAAAGCAATATGAGCATTCCTGATTTATATAAATTATAGATAAACTCAAGTCTGTCATCAAAAAGGGGTAGCAGAGTTGCCAGTTTTTGTGGATAACGTGTTGGAAACTTTGTTAAAGAGCGCTTGTTCTGTGCATAAAATTGAGACAAACTTCTTTTAACTACCTGTCATATTTACTAGAAGTCTGGGCTGGGTTTTATGTCACGTAGGGGTTTATCTTCTATTTTCTGATTTCTAATTTCTCTGAAAAGTTTTTGAAAGTATTCTTAAGAAAAAGAAAAAGATTCAAAGCGAGCCAGCCTCTTCCCTCCCTATTTTTTCTCACCTCATCAGTCAGCCAGTTGTAGTTGATTGCATCTTATCTATACTTCAACACGCTCCATTTAATCAAGATTAAACTTGCTTTTGCAAGTGTAAAAATCTGTCAATGGTAAATGTAAATACAGTGTAATTTTTAGTTGGGCACTGTATTTACCAGCAGCTACAGAAAAGGAATAAAACTGTTTATTAGGCAACCAAATATATTTGTGAAATGCAAGCTCTTTTCTTTCAGGTCAAGAAAAAAGGTATGGATTAGATTGATAAGAAGTGGGAAAACCAGAGTAGTAAAGAAGCAGAATACAGGATTTTATGTATATAAATCAGTAAAGAAAAGGAAGCTATTTCAAAACAGTTGCAAAAGTGTGTAGGTGTTCAGTTGGACTATGGGTATAGATAAAATTCACGAAGAAAAATTAATATCATAAGTCTGAATCCTGTTTTATTAGTCATGGACCCTGTATTTTTCCCTGGGGTGTAAAAAAATTCATAGGATCAAATCAATAACTTCAGTAACAAAAAATAATTCTTCCATGAGTAGTAATTCAGTATAGGAGCTCTATGTAAAAATTTCTGGGGTTCTGTAACCTCTGGATTCCTGAGCATGGGTAAGGTAGGTCAATTAGGGAACCAAGCTCCCTTGGGAAAACTGGAAAATGTTCCACTCCAAGTTCTGAATCTGGCACCATGCTGCCATGCATACTCGGTCACACCTGAACCCAAGGCAAGAATTCTGGTCTCCATCGCTGGTCTCACATTTCTAGCTCTCATTCACCCTTATTACCAGGTTATTGGAGACCTTGGTAGTTCTTGGGTAAGTATTTCCCTTAGGAAGTGGAGCAACTGAAATACTTCAACACATAATTCCCTTGTAATTTTCTACTTAACTGAATTTAAACACAAGGCTGGAAGAAGATGTTTTTTCTGTGGAAGATTTGGAAACTTTGAGCAAATCTTTACTCTCAGCACGGTAAACTTTTGCATACTTTCAGTAAATGTTCAGGAGCACTGCTGTGCCACGGTTTCTCCCAGTGTGGCTGGGTAACCATATCCTCGTGGCAGTGCTGACTTGGGGGAGAAATGCTGTCCTAGCCAGGACAGTGCAGGCTTCAGCTTCACTCCCTGCTGCTTTAAACCCCAGGCTAGCTGCTAGCAGTCCTGGTTTGTCGTAAGTGTCTGTGGCAGGCATCAGCATAGTGCTCTGGGTACAAACAGAGATGGATTTGCTCATGAGAGGTGGAGAATGAGAAAGGGCAGAGACATTTCTTTCTTACAGTATATTTAACCATGTAGGGAAGAGTAGCCTAATGGATCTGGAGTTTTTACTTTTTTGATGCATTTACCATATAAATATCTGAAGCAGCTTTGAATTTTGTCTGACGTTTGTCTGGCTCAGGCAGAGATTGCTGAGGCTTTGTGTGCCACAGCTCAAATATGAAACAGCTGTTAAGCTTCTGGATCTTTGTAACAGTATTAATGTAATTAGGTTGCATAAAATTCACTGTTCCAATCTAATTTTTCAATGATGCTGCTTTTGACATTCTGTAGAGAACATTATCTTCCCTCTGTACATTTGAAGTTTAAACATCTTTTTCTGTCACCTGAGTGATTTTCTTGCTTTTTCCTTTAGAGAAACATATCTTTTTAAAAATTTCATCTCACAAGAAAGAGCATTCTCGAAACATTCCTTGCTGCCTGCACATTCAAAGAGTTCTCTGTTCAGAAGCAGAAGCCTAATTGTTAGTGAGTCACTTTCAATGTCTGATTCTGTTAAATGTACTGCAGATGAAATCTGGGCAAAGATAAAAGGAATTTTAATCCTGAATTGAGGAGGAGAGCAGCTTTACAGTAATAGCTTGACCAGGCAAGGAATAAGACACTTTCTTCATTTGCACGTGAAGATATTGTTTTAAAATCTCCTTTGAAATGCACAGATTTTATTGTTTTATGCAAACCTCTCTCAGGTTGGGTTTAATTCAGGATAAATGTTTTGGCTTTTTCTCTTGTGTCCATAGCAAATTGCAGGCACAATTTGCTATTGACACATGGACAATTGCTCTAGTGCTGTTATCCTGATTTTCTCTGTCCTTTAATCACCTGCTGATCCAGTACTTCCTCCATTTTTTCTGCTTGTGTAAATAATCAGTGACCTCATCTCTGTGCATACTGCAGGGCAGCTGGAAGCCTCACATGTGATGCTTCTCTCTCCCTCCCCTCTCTCCCCTCCCCGCCCTCAAAATGCTAGGGTCTGAATAGTTGTTAATGAAATTTGCATATTCATGAAAATAAAGTCCTAAGCACAGGAAACCAACGTGCAGCGTTGCATTAACATTGCAAGTTCTACAGTTTGGATTCTTTATGTATAAACCATTCTCAATAGCTATATCCATATTAGTCCAAGATTAGTCTTCCAACAATGGGCATGTGTTTTTATGTGCAAAACAATTGTGTGTATGTGTTTTGCCATCTCTCTGCAGATCTCAGACTACTTAGGAATGTGAGTTTGATAATCCTTTCCCATCTTTTGTGTGAGGGAGGTAAATGTCTGTCAGATACTGACAGACAAACTGACTTCTTCATAAGCATACAGCAGTTGTGTTGCAGAGCCAGAAATGTTTCCTCTGACTATTAACCCAGTCCTCAGCAATGTGGCTGAGAGAGGAATTTGCTGTACGTAACATCTTCTGTGTAAGTTTGTATGGAAGCTTTGCAGTTGTTCAAGGACACATTAGCAGCAGGAGTCTTGATTTTCAGATGACACCCAGTTTGCATATGTGAATTGTGTGACCGGTATAGAGTGCAAACCTTGAGGTTCCTGTTCTTGCCTCTGTGTCAATACTTCGCAGGAGGAAGTATTCCTATGAGTTTTTTTGTCTCATCTCTTCTTTAAAAGTCTCGTGAGGGACACACAACAACCTCTATATCCCCACTGTCCTCATTTATCTAAAACTCGTTTGCTAGAAATGCCCAGTATTGATTGTCCTAACCCAGTACACATGAAAAGAGTGTTTTCCTCTGTGCCTTTTTTCTCATTTTCGTATTTTTACACAAGGCCACCCTACCAGCCTTCTTGCAAAATAATACCAGTCCTTCAATTGTTCCTTGGTAATAGATGTCCAGATCTCCAATATTTCCTATGGCTTTCTTTTAGAGTTCTTGTTTCCAATAAATGCAGGTGACCTCCTTCTTAATCAGTGCCCCCAGCAAGTTCCTCCACTTTGTAATAACTTCATCACATAGTGTGTCGTGTAATTATCAGTCAGCATATGAACTCCAAAGCATTCGCTATGAAAGGAGACGAATTCCACTTGCTGGACTTTGTTTTCTGGATTTCATTGACACCCACCTAAGCACTCAGTTTTGTGACTTCCTTATGCCTCTGTCCATCAATTCTCATCTCTATATTATAGTTCACCTGTTTTGATCATCCCTTTGTTTCCTGTTTTGGATTACTGGAAGTGATACTTCGAATGGATTTTGTGTTCTTAGTGAAACTTTATATATACCTGTTTGTTAGTGCTGAATTTCCTTATTTTTATGATTACCTTATCGTCTTTGACTGTGTCTCTTAATTCAGTTTTAGCCATCTAAATATGTCTGATCATAACCCAAAAACAAGCCAGAAGCACATCACCAATGAGAACACTACCAACTGGACAGTGGCATTTCCAAGTGTTACTGCCCAGGCTGTGTGACTGGAATTTACGGTATGAACATAAGCAGAAAATCTTCTGAGAACTAACTCTGAGCATCTTCCTTGAACCTTTTCACTGTGTCTGCTGCCATCATCAAAAAGCTACACAACTTTAGTGCTGTTCAGTTTGCATTTCACAGGGGCTCAGGGATTGTGTCTACGAAGACTTGCTTTACTTTACCTAATGCATGTAGCCTTAATATCGGAGTCATAAATTTAAGCTTTTGGTACAAGAATTGAAGGAATCTGTCATTAAGTGCTTGTTTGCATTGTGTTTTAATAGTGAGAATAAAGTTAACATAGAAGTGCTGCACGGTGTTACTATCACAGCTCATTTTGCTGTATGGACATAGTCTACAGTACTAGAAGAGCGAAATTCTTTCTACAGTGTTGTCAATTTTCCCCATATTTTTATTAATTATTGATTTTAAAAAGGGGTATGTCACCTGAGCCTCCAGAAATTTTTAAATTTTTAAAATTTAGGTTTACATAAAGCCTTCATGAATTTAAATTTTTCTCTGCACACCTTCAAATATCTGGTCTTTAGCACACACCCAAGTCATTTTCAGTGACCAGCCTGCTTGTCTTTTCTCCACCCTTTTCCCTTTGATCACCTTCATGCAAAAGGCTGATTTGATCTAATAACTTATCTAACAGTTTTGGTTGTAATTCAGGCTTTAGAAAAATTTAACTAAACCAAATTGATCTCATGACTATCATGTGTGTGAACATAGGCAGCTACCCTCATTCTGCCGAGAGAAGATAAATTTTTAAGCTAGGTCATTTAGTCATAGATTGATATAGAGAAAATTGACTGGTTGAAATATTTATTGTCTCATATAGTAAAAAAAAAAATTACATAAAGCTTCAGCCCTGGTAGTGACATTGGTGGCTATTAAAGGCTGAGATTTTTAGGTTACCATTAGTTCAGTTGCCATGAAGTCAACTGCAAGTCTCATACTGACTCCAGAAACACATATATCAAACCTGTAGGTAACACTATACAGCATATTTATAATTCCTTGAGTCTCAGTAAATACATAACTTCCCTCATAATGCTATATTCTTGAAAGAGGCCATATATGAAAGATGATCCTTTAAAACAGCTAATTGCAACGTGAAAAAGGTAGCCTAGAATAACGTAAGGATGCTTTCTTGATTACAAAAATAAATGTATTTTCTAAGACTACCTTCATGATTTTAGCTTACTTCTGAGAGCAATACATTGCTGGGCTGCTGATCTGAACAGCAGGAGGTTAAAGGTGTATATGAAGGAAGTTTCTCATCATTAGTTCAGCTCAGAAAGATGCATGTCATAGCTATGTTTCTAGTCATAATGTGTGACTGAAGATAGAATATTGTTTCAGATAAATAAAGGGAAGAGTTATTGTAGAAATGCAAAGCTTTTAAGGTCTTAATAAGGTTAAGTTTCTTTTACTTTTGAAGAAACAATAAAGAAAATTAAAGAAGGGTATTGAAGGGGAAAATATAATGAACAGAAAATGATCTATTTCTTCAAGTCCTGGAGATAAAAAATTAAAAGTGTATTGAACACTGATGCATTTGTAAGACAGAATATTGCACCTTAATCATGGAACTCAGAGTTGATATCAGATTATGCAAGTAGTTTGAACTAATCCCTGTTTTATGCTTTTGTGTTGCCCTTCAGAGGGAGTAGATTGTCTTGTTTTTAAAAATGTAATATAGTGTCATGAAATTCAGGCTCTCTCTCATCCCTCTTCGAAGCTGTGCTTCTTTCTTTTATTAGCTGAAACTTAAATAAAATTTACAATGATACCATGATGTACAGTAAAATGTGCTCTGACTTCTAGGGAACATGCTTACTGCTGATACCTAAGGACTGCTAACGACAGAGGTTAACAATTCCTGACCCTCTCTGTGGAGTATTTCACTCTCCTCAGACAAAAGACAGGGATTTCAGGCTTTCTGGCAGGAATTTGGGTTTTTTAAGTCCTTTGGTAGCATACACAGAATGAGCAGAAATGCCAGCTTTATTGTGTCAGCCTCAAAGGAAATTTTTCCCCTGGAGCAGCTGTCAAGGGAGCTAATGAAACACTGAGCATTTGTTAACTAACAGGATTGGTGAATAGTGAGTAACTAATTTACGTGGCATGCAGCAGCTCTCTAAGGAAACTTTCATTTTTTCAGCTTTGTGGGTGTAATAATGAGTGTTATCAGGGCTGTCAGTTGGGGGCAGAATGTTCTCTTTATCTCTTCACCCTCTTGAAGTGGGCAGAGGGAAACAGGGGAACAGTATAGCAGAGCAGTAGTTGGCATATGATAGTAAGAAATCTGCTGCAGCTTTTGCTGTTATTTTGCAACTGGTTAGAGGCACAGGCAGCTTAACTGTTGACAATTTACATGGTTGAGTTTGCAACAGCCACTTTTCTGCTGTCATAACTGAGGGCAGCAGATGTTCACATCAACAGGGAGATGCCTGAAAAGCAAATCACAGCCATTTCTAACTGCCCAATCGAGACTTGGTACTGCAACCAGTGGCATGGATGGACATGTCTAATAGTGTCACTTCAATGAGAAAAGGTGAGTCCTCCCTCCTCCCCTTGCTTGGTGAGGGATAGATAGACTCCCCACAGAGCTCCAGCAGGGGCTGCTTATAATTACAACTCTGCTGTTAGCTGGTTGCTTTGTGCTGTATAGCAGGTTTCTCAGTGGGAATAGCCTCAGTCCATGGCACCCCCAAAGCCAATTTTTGGAATGGCATCACAGAAGGCACAGAGGGCATGACCATGCCAAGCCTCATGGTGCCTTGTGCTGAACAAGGCTGAACTCTGTGAGGTCCTGCAGCTCTTCCCATGGCACAGCGTACTTCCTTGTGTTGGGAGTGATATATGTCTCATGGCAAGCTGAAGTCAACACATTCAGCCAAGGGAGTCACTCTGGCTGGACTGATGTGAAATTATAAGATAGGGCTGGGGTTTGAAGTGTGCAGAGCCAAACGGGATCCTTTCTCCTTTAAGAGTAACAAAATGAAATCATCTCTGTAAAGCAGACCCCCACATCCTTTTCTTGGTACCTACAGCAGGGAATCTCTCTTTCTATTTTTAAAAACAGAAACAGATGGTGCTGCCCACACCTCTTTCCAGTCCCTTTTACTCCACAGCCTTCTTGTGAGCAAACTTGAACAGGATCTGCAGGGTTGAACTTGCTTCCCTGCCTCTTGATCTTGATCAAATTTAAACACAGGTCTTATCTCCTCTTTGGAGAGTCTGTGACACACAAGTTGTTCTCCAAGTCTGGATAAATGGTAGCATCCACCCCAACTGGTATGAAAACTGTACCACCACGCAGAACAAAATGCTGAATGACTGCAGAAGCAATATGCAGAACTGTCTTCTGGTTAGAGTGGTTGTCTTTTAATATTTGACTTAGCATAGGATTTTGTCTTTAAAGACAAGTAACCATATTCAGCCCCATGAATTGTAATTTTTTTAAAAATAGATAAACTATTTTAATAAGAAACAAAAAAGTGTTTCTGCCCAACAGCAGGTTCTGCCAAGATTTTTGTACTAGTTAATGTGTTTTAGTGGGTTCATACAGAAGGGGAGGAATGGATGTATCCCACATCCTTCTGTAATGCTAGGTCATGACACACAGTAGGATCTATCACATCTGCCTTTTGCCAGATGCCAGTCCAATAAATGTTCTGTGAAGCTTGGGAGATATTAGTAGAAAAGAACATCTTAATTTTTATATATTTATTGGATCTGTGTGTGCGGCAGGCCAAAAGGCCATAGCTGATCGAGGTATAGCCAGAAACAAGGTCTTAGGCAATCAATACACTTTAACATAAAACCAGGATACTTAAAAATTTTAGATGCTTTTATGGTTCAGTGGTGTCTTGGTAAGACAAATTTCATAATCTATCCATATGGAGACTGTAGGCACCAAGATCCTGCACATGTTTATGATGCTGTTCTCTAAATCTGCATGTATTTCTGGTTTTGGGGAACATCTGACTTCAACCATAGGCAGTGCTAGTTGTACAAAAATCACCTGGCATCATTCTGAGAGACCCTGTCCCTTTCACTGCCTCTCAAGAATATCACAAGTCAGTGTTCTGGTATGGAGGAATTCAAATACATATTTCTGAATGCCCTTAAAAGACCATGAAATAAAGTAACATTGAAAAGGTGTGGGAGAGACTAAGGTGTCTTTATTACACAGTTCAATGACTGCTTATGTACTCCATGTTTTCTGCCAACTCTATTAGCTACTTGCTCTGAGAAGTTGTATATTTGAAAAAAAAAATTAAAATACCATTCCGTGTTCAAACACCCTACAAATATCCATTTAAATATATTTCTACACAAATTCCATATGTTGACAAGCTTATATTTGAAAAAAAATGGCATTTCCTAATCCTGTATTTGATTTTCTCTGTTATGAACTAAATCCAATTGCCTAGAATGGAATAAACCTTGGTAAAATATGATATTTGTCTTTGTTAATCATGCAGAACACCCACAGCTCAAAAAATATTGAGGTGGAATAATGCAGCCTCAATATGCATCCTAGCAAATAAATTCTAGATGAAATGGGCCCCATGCTAATAGCCAACCTGATAATTTCCTCCTGCAAGAAAACCTACTGAAAAATATTAGACGTGGCTTGTTTGGTAGGGTTCCACACCCCACACCCCCCTGCCTTCCTTCAGTGATTCTCTTGCACAGGTTTCACAACTATTTTTTCAATTTCAAAAGATGGAGCAATGTCCTTATTCTCCCACAAGTGCATGTCACTTGCACAGTTTATCATCGAACTTTGAGGGTTCCCCAGTTTCCTCAAAAAGAGGACCTGGATTCTTCTCCATGGTATCTGTGTCTCATTATGGATAGTCATGCTACTGGGTAGAGTCACTGTGCTAAAGGTACCCCAATGTGAGTTGTGTCCTCTGCCTATGAGGTTTCACCTTTGCCAGCAGATAACTTGCTCAAACAGAAATTTGAGGAACTGTGTTAATGGGTACACTTGCTAGCATGTCTTACCCTTCTCTGTTCTGACTGCAGGGTCATCTTTGGCATCAATCTTGTCTGACATGACTCTTGAGTCTCGTGAGCATTGTGTTCTTATTATCTAAAGGATAGCCAAAAGTCTTAGAGGAGTCACATTTTCACAAAGGTAAAGATAACACAGGAAAACCAGAACACCTCTGCTCTGTTTATTTGCCTGTAGATCATAAATATTAATTTGATCCCGCTAATCCACCCCTACCCACACTCAAGTCAGAGGGATGTGTGATGGGCTTTGGTGACTTTGTTGGAATACAATGGTCCATTTCTGGGCCTGGAAGCTTGCTGCATGCCAGATATTGGTAGGAATGACACCTAATAACCATTTTCTCTTTAGAAGTCTCCTCTCCCTCCTTGTGAAAAAAATTTATCATGCTTTATAAAAAGATATTATAGTCTGACAATTCTGCTTTTCCTTTTATCTAGTCAGTAAGCAAATTAACAATATTTGCTCACACCACACCCAATGAATGCTTAACTACACTTTTTGTCTCCTACTCTAATACTCTCCTTTTTTCTGTTTTTAATTTAGGTTCAGTTTAATTTTGTAGTCTTTTTGTCTGTCAATCCATGTTTCTCAATCTTTGTTGTTTTGAATTTCTCTGTTCCTGAGATACTCCTTGCTTATGAGTAGGCCATGGTCATTTCAGTAGACCCACATAACATAAATGTAGCCACTTCTATCTCATTTATTTACATCTGAATTGTTCGGTGTGTGCCTGTTGTTAAAAAATTGATTGTGCTTTATCCATGTGATTTGTTATTTTCAAAATCCATTCGCCTTTATTTAGTAGATGTCTTTAAATGAAAAGATTTATTAAGGATCATGACAGCTTCCATGTTTGTATTAGCAAGAATAAAAAGCTTTCAAGGTGGAAAAACACTTGCAGGCCCATGCACAAGCTGTCCAGTTAGCTGCAGAACTTCAGCTGCAGTAATCTTTTCTCAATTATTGAGAATCACTTGATGCCTTGTGGAACTGGGATATCAATTAGATGAATCAATAGTTTAATCCAGTGTGCTAATTCTCATCTCCTAGTCACACAAATACTGTCCTAGAATTTTAGTCAAACAAACCTCCCTTCATTTCTTGTATCCAAATTACCTGTTTGTATTACAGGTGATGTCTAGTGACCACTGAAGCAAAGACAGATAATAGTGGGTAAGAATTAGGACTTCATTTGACATCCCTGACTAGCCACAGGCCACCACTGGCACTGTGGGATGGTTCATTTACTAGCACAGAATATTTTCTCCTTGGAAGAATTAAAATAAGAAAGGCTGAGTATTGAATAAAAATGCACATTTCATAAAGTTTTTCAAGATAATTACTGTTGCTAAAATTCTGGGGTTTTTTTAGGATTCATGGAAGTTCTTGCAAATAAATTGCTGATGAACTGAATGTACATGAAGGACTAATTTTGACCTCCTTGAATAATGATAGCGCTAACTTGGTACTTTATTTTTGTGCATATGTTAATGAATGACTTTTTGTACTACTTGACTAGATCCAATTTATAGCATTCTTTCCATGTTCCAGGCAGCCAAGTCATATTTTCCCTCCTAAGCATAGCACTAAGATTACCTATCCCTTATAATTGTCTATCAAAAGAATTTATATGACAAAGAATGGTGTATTGAGATGGATTTCAAGGACCTATGTGTTTTTCATAGCATTTTTCCTTTTAAGCAAATTTTTTAAAGGTGTTTGTTTTGTTTTGTTTTAAAAAAAAACAACAAAAAATAAACAAAAAAAGACACTTCTGTACTCAGCAGAGGAGTTACCTGAAACCTAATGCAAAATCCAGTTATATCAACTGAAATTCTTTCAATAATTTCTGGAAATTGCTAGGATGGATCACAACAACACAATTCTTTGTAATATTTACATATTTTGGTTTGTGGACTTTAAGGTTGGGGGTTTTTTTGCTGTTATATCACTAGATTTTTGACAGCTAAGCTGTGTTTTCTCGGCAAAGGAGTCTTTTTTTGCTTGACACTTGTCCTGCTTCTCTAGGAAAATAGACTGATTTGTGAATTTTTAAAAAATATTAAATTTCAAGCTGGTTTCTTGCCATACTTCTGTCACCCATGCACTCAGAGTTGGATCAAGACAAGAGAATAGTCACATATGCTTTTAAGTCACTGGAGTGAAATTCTTGCTTAACTGACAGAAATGCATTTTATTAATTTCAGTGAGACAATTTCTTCTATGATGGTGCTGGTTTTGGCTGTGGTAAGGTTAATTTTCTCCATAGTAGCTACTACGAAGCTGCATTTTAGATCTGTGCTGGAAACAGCGTTGATAAAACAGGGATGTTTCACTGCTGAGCGGTGCTTACACAGAGTCAAGGCCTTTTCTGCTTCTCACTTCACCCCACCAGCGAGTGAGCTGGAGGTGCACAGGGAGTTGTGAAGGGACAGAGTCAGGACAGATAACCCCAACTAACCAGAGGGATATCCCACACCATATGGCATCGTGCTCAGCATATAAAGATGGGAGAAGAAGGAGGAAGGGGGAAATGTTCAGAGTGATGATGTTTGTCTTCCAAAGTCACTGTTACGTATGATGGATCCCTGCTTTCCTGGTGCGGGCTGAACACCTGCCTGCCCAGAGGAAGAGGTGAATTAATTCTTTGTTTTATTTTACTTTCATGTGCAGCTTTTGCCTTGTCTGTTAAACTATCTTTATCTCAACCAACAAGTTTTCTTTTACTCTTCTGACTTTTTTCCCCATCACACTGGGGGAGCAAGGGATCAGCTGAGTGCTGCTTGGCTGCTGGTGGGGGTTAAACCATGGCAATGGTGAGCAGGAACCTAGTGGAAAAAACTGTGCAGTCAGCAGTGACCACACCTTCACATAAATGATTTACCAGCCCAACATGTACACTGATAGAAGATGCCTTGGACACATTTGCATGAAGGTATTTGTCCATGAATATTTGTTAAGCCCCCTTCCACCTACTTCTCTCTCTACTATTTGTTTTTACACTTTAGAGTTGCCAAAAAATTGAAATGAAAGAAAATAATCCAGAAAGAGAGCTATGAAGCTTATGTACAGACTAAAGCATTTCAGTGTTCAGGGTAGTCTTTAAGAAGGCTCACAGGTTTTGTGGCTATCCTCTCTCCCAGTATGCGTTCCCTTCCATGAGCTAGGTGACCAGCTGGGTAAGGAAATGTTAGATTCAATGAATGACAGATATTATGAACAGAACTCCAGGGACTGTTATATCTGTAGCTGTGAAGTGGATGTTTCAAGTAGTGCATTGGCAAAAGAGGGGTGCAGGGAGCAGTCCAATTATTTACAAGTACACAGATTCCCCTGAACTCAGTGACAAGAGCCCCAGGAAGTTCTTTCATCCAGAGATCTGTAATCATCCTTTTCCAACACTTTCTGAACTCAAGAAGCTGAGTCTCACGCATCACAATGGGTTCCTCATGACTATTCTGTTTTTAAGCCTACAGTGTGCAAATTTCAATCTTAAGCACCTACTTCTTCAGGAAAATCCTTGTAAATATATCTAGATTTTCACTGTATTTCAATTATATGCTATGAGGCATTGAACAACAGTTACCCTTCTATCTTGGTGCAAGTATAGTTATAGGTGTTCTTTCCCTGTAGCTTGAAAGACAAACGCATAGTATATGAATTAGCTCAACCCAGACATGTGCTTCTCTTTGAATTGAATGATATTGTGAAAGCAACTGCAATCATCTTTCAGCTTGACATTTTCTTTTTATTTTCAACTAGTATGTAAAAGTTGTCCAACTTTATTTTAAATTATAAAGAATGGATGACAAAACTTGTGAGAAGAATATTGTATTTTATAATATTTGACTATGATGACATTTGCAGCAAATAAATTTCAAGCTTTCCATAGGCTGATACAGTGCATAAATGTATTTCTAAATGATTAAATGATGATTCATATACTGTGAATAAGGATTTGTGGACAGGTCACAAGCAGAGAAATTTACTGGTATTAATTGATTGCTATAGATAATTCAGTTCAGTCACTCATGGTTTGGACAGGATCTAAATTAATAACTAGTATTTATAAATGTTTGAAATCCACTGAAAACACCCTCAGAGCATCTAGGCCCCCTTCTATGAGAGTTCTTAGCTTATTCCGCTTTTTTTGTGATTGGTTTATGTGTTTGTCACTAATATTTTAAGAATGTTCTTGATGGCATTTATGTTTATTTTTAACAAAATTACTACCTTAGCCCTTAATGGAGGCAGACCATTATTTATTTTTATGCAATATAATTTTTATGGTTAAGCTTAATCTTTACTAGTATTTCTAACTTTCCTGCAAACAATTCTCAGTACACAATTACATTGTGTTGACTATTGCTTCTTGTGCCAGATGATGATTAGAAATTTTACTGAATTCAAAACATTTTCAGCTCAAGGAAAACATTTCATTCACAGACTAATATGTGGCTGGATCCTTTGTCCTAACTTTTTAATGTTTCAGCTAGACACCTCTGGGCAAACCAGACGTACTAGTAAATAAGATAGATAAAGAAAACTATCAAAACCCAACAGAAATAGCTACAGGAAAGCAATCAAAAACATTTGCCAGTGCTCCGGAGAATTAGACTTTCATTGCAGTCACTGCATAGAGGAACTATGAAGCAATGAGATCACTAACACACACAAATGAATTGCTTCATAAGGCTTTGTTTATAAACTAACGTTTACATAAAGGCCAAGTATTCTCCAAAGAGATTAAACTCCCTGAGGTCCTAGTCTCTGGTGCGAGTTCAGAAAATCAAATGTACTGATTCACAAGTGTTAGAAGCTACAGAAAATGAGCCATGATCTAGCCTAGCTAAAAGTACTAAGAAAGTCTTGCAGTACTCACATTCATTTCCAGAGTGCTTTGGCTAGCCTGAAAGATAGGGTTGCATGTAAGAGGCTGAGGGCTTTGGCACTTTAGTCTGGTTTCAAGCTTGTTTGGGTCAGATTTGAAGTCTCCATGTTCTGAAGAGTGGACTTGAGACTGATAACGGCAGAGTGTGCAAGGAGGAGGAAAAACGAAACCCCTTATGTTGGTCATGAAAAGGCACTTGGAGAGAGTGGGAGGCTCCCAGTGGCCTCTCGATGTTAAGGCAGCCTGCAGCTGAGCAGAAGTAGCACCCTTTCTAGTCAAGAGTCAACAGAGAAGTTTCTGGCAAAAGTCAGATAGGAAGAAGCAAAATGGAGCAATGAGTGGAGCTATGATGGACTTTGGTGGCAAATGGACCAACAGAGGTACTAGGCGTGGAGGGACAAATTAGAATTCCTTATTACCAACATGAGAGATGAAAAGTGGAAAGGCTCACATTAATTAACCTGGGTGAGATGTCAGGAACAGAGGTGAGAGAAGACTTCTATCGCTGAAAGTAAAAGCCTGCCTTGGAGGAACAGCACAGCGGGCTAAGTAGCTGTGTGGTATTGCTTTTACTGGTGAATAGAAAACTGGCCACTTCTTGATAAGAAAAAGACTCACCAAGAGGTACCAATAGATGCCAGAGGGTTTTTGGCTGGTGGACATCTGAAAGGAAAAGTGCCTGAATATGTTACATTTGCTCTGAAGATTAAGGACTCCTGATCATCTTGTATGTGGCCCAGGTTCTGTAAACTGACAGGCTGGATGGAGGAAAATTGACAGTGAATTGGTGCCAATGCTTTCAAAACCTTAAACACACAGTACACTGTAAATCCTGGCAGTGTTGGAGTTTTTCTCATGTGTAGTTGTATGTGTCCATATCCTACTTTGCTGTTCCAGCATTGGTGGCAAAGAAGTTGGGAACTTTCTTCTGTGATCTACACACCCCCTTCTCTCTATCTCTTGTCAATACCTCTCTTAAAATCACTATAAAGTTATATTTAGAATGGTTTCACATCATACAAGACTGTGATTGTATACTTCTGTATGTGACTTTTTACTCTTGTTCTTTCTTCATTTTATTATTAGGCCATCCCACTTGGTTGCACCAGCTGGTATTTTAAGATAACTATTTATAACATTTAAAAATGGTGTGAGAAATTGTCATAATTATGTTCTGTAGTGCATGGGCAGTAAAGTGTTTGTATGTGAAGAAGAAAATAGACTTTTTCTTGTTTCATCAAATAACCGGAAGTGTGTTTTCCACAAAACTAAGTAGTTGTTTGTTTGGTTTTTTTTTCTCACATTCACTCACAAAGCCTTGTTAATGTTATATATGTGTATTCTGATAATTGTGTACCTCATGGGCTGAGCAGTGGTTGTTAGTAGCAGCATTTTATTATTTCCTAGTACTAAGAAAGAAGTTTTGTAACTCCACTGCATACAGAAGTGCTGTGAACCCAAGAGATCAGTGGGATTTCATGGGGCCATTGCCCACCTCGGATGGCTGGTACTGTAGAAATCTGGAGAAAGTGCTATGTCTCACAGTAGCTAAAAGTTTAATGAGACACAGCTTAGGGAAGAGGATGTGTTATGACCTGCCCCTGAAGGTGAGGGTAACCCAGGTTCTTGTTAATAGATCTCTTCAGGTGGATTAGAGTGAAAGACACCAAATGATTGGTGTATGTATATATATAGATATATGTAGGGTTTATTATAAAACAAATTGGTTGCAATGGAAAGTAAGTATGTAGCCATTTTTGAGATTATTGCCTATAGTAATATAACAACACTAAGGCATAAAAATATCACTTTAGAAAATGCATGAGGGAAAAGAAAAAAGAGAAAGAAAGGATAATTGTAGAAAGATAGCACCACTCATGGGTCGCATGATGAGACTTGATTGTTGTGAAGTGACGGTTGTAGTCTTGTCCAAGTGATGGTCACAGTCTTGATCCATCGGGGGTGGGGGAAGCCCACAAAACACAAAGTCCAGTGGGTTAATATATGCTCAGGTTCAGTTGGGAACACCCAGGTACCTCCCCTGGGCAGGTGGAGCTTTCAGTCCTTTAGTGGAAGGCCTCAAAAATGAGTCTGGTGGCTCTTCATGTTTGGTGGTTGGTGACCCCTTCTAAGACATGACAGCTGCCTCTCACATCAGTGTAGCTGAGCCAGTTTAATGCCATCAGAAGGGATAAATACCTTCAGTCCTATGTGCGAATGTGACCTTCCCTGGGGTGGGGGGAGGGAAGTTTTACAAATGAGATAATTGTGTAAAGGAGGGCAATTGGCATGATAAAAAACTCTATCCCACTTTGAAGGGTCTGCTTCTTATCTGGCTTAAAACCTGGGTTGTAACCTCTGGTTATGGGTATTCACCCTCTCTATCATATAAGACTTGCCACCACATACCCAAAATCTCACCTCCTCCCCTGTGGGAGTGCAAGCCTGGCCTCACCAAAGCACACTGCTGCCTTCACAAACTGGATGTTTGACCATTAATATTTCAATCTCTTACAGGATGGCATTTGACGGACAAAGTGACAGGCAAAGGCTTCATAGGGAGGGATGGGAATGGAAGAGAGGAAGGATCTAGGGAGCAGCTGAAGTAGCTGCTCATCAAGAAAAAGGTAGAGAAGTAGCTGGAAGAGAACAAGGTTGTCTGTCTAGGGCAAAAGAAGTGACCTGATGAGATTGCAGCAAACGGGTGATCATGATCGTTGGTGATCGGGGACAAAGTGACAAGAGTCTTACAACATCACTGCAGCTCCAGCAGCTGCATTTGCCAGCTTTGGAATCTGACTGCCTTTTCCCAGGACTCTCACCTCCTCTTTGCCACCTGCTTACTAATGGCTGCTAATTGCCTCCGAACACCTACATGTTAAAAGGGTCTCCTGAGCTTAAGAGAGGTGCCAGGTAGGAGAGAGAGCAGAGCCCCAGCCACATCTGTATTCATTATTTCCCCTCCCATTTCAATATTCTTACATGACCCTGCAGGTGTTCCTACTGGTACACTCTCTGGCTGCTGTCCTGGAGCAATCTGGGCATCATCGCAGCTTTACCTTTCCAGGAAAAAAGCCCTCTCACATGACTGTGGTGTGCCTTCATTCTGTTAAGTCTCCTGCTGCTTTGGAGCTCTGCCTGATTGGAATTGGGTCCTTCAGGGACAGAGGCATTCTTGTCAAAGCTTTCACCCAGCAGTGCTGTGAGACCTATGCAAGAATAATCTTTCTCATTTTCTGGAATCCCAACTCTGAAACAAGTTCTTAACAAAAATGAGAGCTGCAGAGCACCTAAGGAGGCTCTGATAGAACCTAAAGCTAGAGAAAATGAAGATAGCTGGGTAAGATTACTGCAGTTTTCAGAGTTTCAGTTTAATTTGTTCTTTTATGTGTACTGAACATTTGTGGATTTGATTTAAGTTCACTGTAAGGCAAGCTATAGCACAAGTACAGATTTAGGACAGTGAGGGTGATGTCTGTTATTCATTTATTCCCTTGGTATAATCTGCCCAGTCAGATATGCTCATGTAAAATTAGAATACAAGGCTTATGTTGTCCCTTGTGCTTATCTAACACAAGGATGGGCCACTAGAAAATTCGTTGATTTTCTTTGCTTCTGTCTTTAACATTTTTTTGAGAGAGTCCTGCAGTACCAAAGTCTGACTGTTCCCATTGCTCAATGCATTTTTATATCATAGAAGTAAATGAAATTGAGTTTCTGTAGTCCTTCCAATTACAACCCCCTCCAACTTTCTTGCTGAGATACATGCCTTTTTTTCTTGTTTTACTGGATCTGTAGTCTTTAACAAAAGAATCTGAACCAATAGTTTCAAAAGACTATTGAAAATGGGTTTGTTTTAGCTTTTTTAAAGAAATCTACTTTTCTTAAGTATAAGTTTGTTTAAAATGTGGTCATCAGCTTTTCTACTGCTGATTGTTATGAAGTGTGAATCTGGAGTATTAAAATTTGGAGATACCTGGTTGGTGTGAGCAAAAGGAATGGGGTAATGGTATGTTTTATAACAGTTCTGGAGCAAGGCAAGGGTCCAGGTTCCTTTGCAGTCTTTTCTCAGCACACTGGCTTTGTCATGTAACTTGGGGGTGTTGGAACTCAGTGACTGTAGAGCCACAACTCTGTGCCTTGGTACTGAGCACCGGCAATTCTTGTCCTGTCTCAGAGTCATTTGTTGATGTGGATGCCCTGTCAGTTGAATGGAGGAAGTTGAGCAAGCTTTTCTCTGAGCACTATTTCAGAATTTCAACATTGCTCTCAAGACTGGAAAGATCTATAGTGTGCCTATCAATTTTGCCTCTCACGCCTTTGTGTATATGTGGGATGATATATCTTGGGCTACGTGGGAAAGATCTCCAGAAAGGTGTTTCAAAGCATGTATGCGTACCCACACCCACTCATAGAAAAGTCCTGTGTACCATGTATCTACCCTGAGGGTCAGAGTACAGTGACATTTGATTTGTCTCAAACATCATTTCTTTCAGGTGCCATTCTTGGCTCAGTGAGCAAAGTCACCCTTTCAAGCTGAGTGTCCATCCCCATCTCTCAGAGCGAAAACACAGCTCAAGCTGAACCCTAAAGTTCAGATGGTGGTATGATTCCAGGCAGCTGTCTGTAACAAAACACAGGCATAAACATTAAAAAATTAGTATTCTGAAGTAAGTATAATGTGATTTGTCTGGTCTTCTGGGAAGTTATCTCTGATGATGTGCATTTCTCCTTGTTGGTTAGAAAAATAATGGCTATTTGTGTTAAATTAAATGGGATGGAACCATATATATAGAAACAAAGTAAAATAAGAACTCTCAGATCTGAAATTCTTTCTATTTAGAGGGAAACTCAGAAGAAATTTTGGTTCAACATTTTTCCCTTTTTTTTTTCCTGGTAGTCACAAGTGTGTGAGTTCCATCAGATTGTTTTAAATTGTTTTTTTTTTTTTTACAACAGAAATATGGCAACAGGATCTTTCCAAGACACTTTTCCAAAAAAATTGGTTAGTCTTCTAATGATAAATTGAAAATTATAATTGATCTTATTGATCAATTTCTGTGCTTTCAATCATGAGCTTGCAAATATTTTCCCACAAAGATTTACTGCATTTGATTTTCAGCTTATTTTTCTCTGAAAAGGAAGCACTCATAACTTTCAAGTTTTTCTGACTGAGCTACTTGCAAACTGTGTTAAAGGCTGACAATACTGATGCTGAACTGATGTCATTGAAAAGAATTCCTGTGAGCATCAGGATGCTCTTTCTCCATTTTATTTTATGTGTGGTTAGCATATCAAAGCCAATACTAGTGATTAGAGGTTATCTAATTTATAGTATCTGTGGTATCTACTGTATATATTGACCTGTTAACATGCCTATGTGAAAACCCACTGTGAAACTGTTAAGGAAGATGGAGAATACAAACTGTGTCTTGCAACAAGTAGGTTAATTTGGGTTATATTTGGAGTTTTGGAAATTTACAGCAGCAGTTTCGGATGAGGGAAAGGGAGATGTGCTCACTTAAATTATCACATTTACTTAACACCAAGAAAAAAAAATCCCAGCAGACTGCAGACAAAATAAAACCACAAAGGGAGAACAGATTTTCTGAAGTAAACAGGGAATATTCATGAGGAATTTTTGAGAGGACTAAGGCTCAACCTGGCTGCAGAAACATGTCATCTTGCAGAGAAATCTAATTCTTATTTGTTCTGCCTGAGGAATATCTCATCTTATTTAGCTGAAGAGAATGCAAGATAGAGATTCCCTCTTCTGGGCAGAATCAAGCTGAGAAAGGGAGAAAATTAACCTGGCTTGTCTGCAGCTGTTATGAATCAGAGCTTATAATCATCTTATAAAAAAAAGTCCTTCTCAGTAATACACATATGGGCCCCTTAAGATTATTCTGTTGCTGCTGCTTCCAGGTGACCTGGCTAAAATGGTTTATGCTGAGTTTTTGGCAACATACATATAATTTTCACAGATATTATCAAAATGACTAGAAGTGCCCTGAAAGTGAGGAACCAATTGAAGAACCCGTCTAGAAATCCATTAGTAATAATTGATAATTAAATCCAAGAGATTTTTTAAACAAATTTCAGTCAAGTGGAGTCATGTAAATGAGTCTTATAAAACATGCAAATGGGCAATAGCTTCGTCTTGTTTTGAGCATGGGTCAAACTGCATTTAAGATGTCTTTGACCTTCAAGTAGTTTATAATAGTCTTACACTGGAACAAGCCTAAGATTTCTGAATACCGTTGATTCAGAGAAGGACTTTGCCATTCAGCATTTCTGATTTAGAACGGGACAATTTGGAATGATCCAGTTCTCACTGTCCAAAGCAAAGTGATGCCTGGAAATTTTCCTTTGCATGGAAATTTCTTTAACAAACTTTCCATGTGTTTAAAATATTAGACACTTAAACCTAACCATGCAATAAATTCATCTGATTTCAGTTTTTGAAACACCTACATTCAGACAACTCTAAAAGTAGTCAATCACCTTCCTCTTTCCCCTCCAGGACTACCTTTAAGCACAAGCAAAAAAAATGTTCTTTGAGATTGATTTCAGCAATTTATGAATTTATTCCCTCTTGTGATGGCCTAGTGGGATGGGAGAATACTGCATAACAAGAGATTTCATGGGGATGTAAGGCTAGAGGTATGCATCTAATCTCTTCTTGGGATAAGAGACAAGGAGAAAACTTGCTTTTGGGGGCTGCCTGCCTTAGTCAAAGGTATGTGGTGGGATCCATGTAAATGAATACCTACAAAGAATGCCACAGAAGACTGCTTAGTCTGCGTGGAGTCACAGGGCCAGAGGCTGAGTAGCTATAACCACCTAAGAAGTTCAGTAACAATCCCCAAAGACCATTACATATGAAATGCCTTATTGATGTTATGAAACAAAATCATAACAGTAAAAAGCTGGAGTCAGAGTATGTGTTTGGCTGAGTATAAGGAATACAGCTGCCTGTTGGCAGTTTCATTTGTACCTGAATTACTGTATCCTATTTCTGCATCAGGAAATAAGCCATTAATTAAAAAATGCTGAATGAAGGACTTACATGTTTTAAGATTTCTGATAACCTTGCTGGAACTCTACAGCCTGTAAGGGAATAGACATCTGCATAATGAAATGTGTCTTTCAAGTTATATAGCAATTTTAGTATATTTTTACTTTTTCACCTCAAAATGACTACTTGGATCACATCATGCAGAAGAGATGGGTTGTGTCCATAAGTAAATCAGAGATAGTCAAGATGCATGCCCTAAGAGGCCATGCATTCAGTTTTATCATGCAATACTACTTAGCATATTTTGTATTCTATTCAGCCTGCCATGCTTGGTAGAAATATCTATAGATATGTGTTTTCTGATTCTAAGTGAGGAAGAAAAAAAGCTATAGCTTTAATTTGTGACATTCATATTACACAAGAGAAGAAAGGTATTTTCAAATAAACTTTTAATCTGTTTTAACAGTGCTTTAGTTTTGACTTTCATGGAATGATGATACATTGAACTGTTCTTTGCACTGGATAAAATCCTCATCATATAAACATTTGATGGCTTGGTCTGTTAATTCCTGATTTAAAAAATAACAGGTAAGATGGATTTGATTTTTAAAAGCTTATTTGGAGGTAGCAGAGACTACTTGCTTGAATAATAATTCTATGGATAACTAAGCAAGCATCCATTATTGATGGTTGTGCCAAATGTGCCATGTAATCAAGGCTGTAAAATGATTTCCATTTAAACCCTAATTCTGTGTTCACATATGGCAGCTCAGGCTCCTGCATTTCTGGAAAGGTTGATCAAAATTCAACATGTCACTTAATGGTGATGCATGGAAAGTGTTGGCATTGAGTGGGAACCCACATGCAGACTAAAGTAGTAGAACACCAAGAGTGCACTGAATTACATATACAGGGGATGGGTATTTATTTTTCTTGAACATAAGCACTTTTCTGGCACACTTGATTTACAAGGCTGCTATCGTCTTGTTTTCTGTTTGATCATTAGCAAAAGCTTGGTTTATCCAAAGATTCAGAAGAGCCAAAGAATCATTCAAATACATAACACCTGAATTTTCTGTTTTCATGCTCATTTAGTGGGGAACATCTTACTGGGGGCTGTTTGCTCTGCTTCCTTCCTTTTGTAACTTTGAACAGTTCTATGTCCTTGACAGTCATCAGCTCTAATGACAGTAAAGACTTTGGCTTTGTCACTGTCACCCCACAGCAGAATGTTAAATAAGGAGATGGCATTACAAAGAATTGTAGTGGTTCGGAAGATGTAAGCTGAAACCTTCAGTGAAATCAGAGAACTCTGTAGGCACATTTTTTGATTAGAAGTGTTCAGTTTACTTTTTAACTGATGGCAATGAACTGAGAAAGTTCAGCATGAAACTTTAATGTTTATCCATTTTACACATAATATTTTTATGTGTAAAATACTAGAAGCTACGTTTCCTCCTTGAAGCCCCCTCAATCCCACTAACGATGCTTTTAAAGAGTAGAAGATGTGTGTCTGTAAGTGCAAAATTATTAACTGGTAATGCATTTTGGGAAAGTGGCTTACATAACTAATATGATTGTATGGGATGGAACCTGAAATATTGGCTAGAATCTGAAATGGTGTACACTGGGGGTTTTCTCTCTCAAAACTCCTGAGGCAGAGAGTAATAATACCAGGACCTATATTGCTATGTGCTCTGTACAATTTCGGTTGTGATTTTTCCAGGCTATTGAACATCTTCAACTTCCTTTGAAAAAAATTGCTCACTTGCAGGAAATCTTAGAAAGTTTGTATTTGATTTTGGATTCCTTATCATTCAAAAGAGTGCTTATGCTGTTATTTGGATGAGTTCCACTGCAGTATCTGTTACATATATTCAGATGTGTATTTTTATTGAGCTTTCAGAGTTCCCTTAACCTTTGATATTTAGAACTGGGGAACTGGCTTGCATTCATGTCACAGGCAACATCTCTTTGCTACATCCACCAATAATCATTGTTTGCAGAAGCATAATTATAAATTTCAGGATCCTTTGAGTTATAGTCAAAAGCCAGGGACATGATTCCATAAGTCCTTACATATAGATATCCAGAGAAAAACTCAAAATTGAGTTTACTTTTGCGTAAGATCTGAAACATTTCAAACTAATTAACACTACTGCTAACAATACTGTCTTGTTAATTGCAATTCAGATCTCTACACATCCTGGAGTTTAGGCGTTACATTGTAAGGACACAGAAGTTCAGAGGAAATATTCAGACTTTCCAGAGTCCAGTATGGTGGCGAAACTGAGTACTTCTGTTCATTTATAGCACCTAATATTTGTTACTTCCAGGGATAAATTTAAAGCTTAAATGAGCTGTGCTATTAGCTTAAGTTCAATTTACAAGTAGGTTAAGGCTTTTTGCATGTTATTTTTTTCTTAGCTGTCAAGTACATTGAGCTTGTTGCACAGAAAAACTGAAACCAAGATTTACTGGTGCTTTCAGATTTAGGTAAATGGATAAGATTCAATCACCTAAAGTTCCGAAGAGATAATTCAAGATGCTACATTTTTCCACTTTTTCTTCCAGCTGATCTTGAAAGTCTTGGCCAGTGGAACTTCAGTTGCTTCCAACAGCTGGAGGTCTCTCACTCTACGAAAAAACAAATGCATCTTGCAAGGCGCTTAAAATGCAGAGCCCCCATCTTATTCTGCTATTTTGAGTTTCCTGGGTAGAAATGTGAGGAGGAAAAGTTAGTTTGAATGATCTGGCCAAGTCACCACAGGTCCTTGCATAAGATGTCTCCACCCCAGCTGCGCTTGTGACAGCAACAATGCAGCTGCAACAGTGGGGGTTGCCAGACAGAGGGAAAATGATGAATCCTGAAGTGAAACCAGGTGGAAGGCAGTCTGTTAGAAAGCTTGGAAACTGCTGCCAAAAATTATGAGACTTCTCTGATCACCATGATTTTTAACAGCAATTAAAAGAACAGCAAGGTTATAATAACACTCCTGTACACTTTATGAGATGGAGGGTAAGGAACAGCAGGTTAATGAGATAACAAGCAAAACCGTGATATTGTTATTGATGACTGAATTATGATATACATTAAACTGCATAAAATTTTTCATTAAAAGTGTGGTATTAGTGCAGTTTTGGAACAGAAGTCTTGAAAAATGTCAGAAATTAACAATGTTTTGTCCTTTCTGTTTATTTGTTTAAGCTTTTGTGACACATTGTGAAATTACCTGGTGTAAGTTTGCTTCCATTAGTACTTGGAGGGATGGATATGAGAGCAAGGGGTATGTTTTTGATTAGAAAACAACACTGAAGGAAAAAAGGGTACTTTGCAACTCTGAATCATTCTGTGTTCCTGACAGTCTGTCATAGCGTGTCATTCTGTGCTGAGTGAACATCTCAGCAAGAGTTCCACCTCCTCTCTGTAAACCTGGTAGTTAAGCCAATTAAAAATGTACAGAATCAGCTCTAACATGTGCTTCTAATGTACACCTTTAAACTGAATTACTAGCCTTCAAGCACGCTGGAGCAGCGTGTACTTTGTTAATCAGGCACTGAGTAGCTGTGGCCAATTTTGATTCTTTTCTCATTTATGTCATTACAAGCAGAAAAGGAAAGGTTTCCCTTTGAGCACCTCATGTGAGGAAGCTTTCAGATATCATAGTGTGTGTATTCTAGTTTCACTGTTACTTTTGCAATGTGTTGTAGCAGTGTAGTGTCCAAGAGCTGGGACTGCTCAGAAATTATCAGAATAGCACAAGTACTACCAGAGAAGAAACTGACCCACACCTGTGTAGGTGCACTCTGCAGATAAAGGGACAGCTACTGGTTTCCAGGGAAGGTAGAGGCCATTGCAAAGGCTGTAAAACTTTGAGTCAATGAATATTAGTTGCTGGATTAATTCAATTTTAAGAAAAGTAATTTGACATAGCTCTTTTCTGCATCTGCCAGTTTACAGGATTGGGATTTTTCATTTGCAGTAAACCACTATGCGCTACAGAGTGGTGAGGCACTGAAGCAGGAGAAACTGAGTTGAGATTTGTGAAATGGGCAAATATTTAAATTAGTAAAGGGAAAGACTCCAGCAGAGTTTTCTGAAATATTGTTTATGTAGGGAAGTATCAGGCCAGCAGCAAATCTGCTCCTGAGATGTGTAACATACTGCCAAACTCAGGAAATGAGAAAATCAGTCCATTGTTGCCTGTTTCTACTCTCTTTAAGGGTTTGTGTTCATATACGAAAATACAGATCCTCAGTTTGGTTGTGAATAAACATTAATTAATTGCTTTCAAGTGTGTTTCCACTAGTTTATCCCAAGCAAGATATTAGCCTGGCTTTAGAGGAGGAAGCAACATCAATGATTTGTCCTCCATTATCTTTCCCCAGAAATGTATTCTAACTGCTGAGAAGCCAATAAGTTATTTGAAAAGACAAAATATAGGTTGTGTCTCCAGAACTTACTTGCTGCAACCTCTATTGTTGTTGCTTCCTGCTCAGTGGCAAAATGTGTGCAAATCCCCTGTGTAGATAAAGCCCAAGTGATCTCAGATCAGTGACATCCAGTGTTGACAGTGTAGTCATATTTTCTTTACTGAGAGAGAAATAAATCAAGGTCACCTCACAAAAGAAAGTTTTGCTTTTTCCATATATTTGAGAGGGGATTGTTTTGTTGCGTTGGGGANTTCCCGACAGTTCTTGCCAGTTTAAGACCAATTAAACAACGGCAAACTGAGAATGACCATATTCTTCAGCTGATGACAGAAATTGCCAGGCAGGGTTCCCAGTCACTCAGAAGCAGGGATGAATCTAACTGAAATCCTAGAAACACTGCCTTGTTCTGGCAGAAGTTTGTAACACCCCTGTTGCCGCAAACAAAATAGGTCAGGGTCAAGAATTTGGCATTTTTCAGCAAAACTTTGTTTCCTCTGAGAATTTCCAGATAGATTTGCTTTGAAGTGAGTGAGTCAAAAGGACTAAATTATCATCTTGTCAAAGCTACTTCTCTTCCAAATGTCTGCTTAAAATACAGGGGCACAGATGCTCTCTGCCTTAACCAGAATGTTTCAAAGCAGGATGCTGTTTAACTTTCCCTTGTTCTCTTGATGTTCTTTCCCACAATAATGTCAGTCTTTTTGAAGAAACAAACAAATGAAATAAATGCTGGAACGTGTTGGCCCTGTAAGCATATGCAGGGGAATTTATTGTGTTTCATGCTCAACAATGTAGCCTTTGAAAAGAAGAAAGTGGAGGTCTAGTCATGGGAATGCTCAGAGGCCAATCCCGTCCTCCTTCCTTCCTTCCCACGTGCTCTGTCTTCCTGGGCTCACCTTTGAAAAGTGGTCAGCTGGTCTGCAGCAGGAGAGAGAAGGAAAAGCACATAGAAAGCCAAAGAAGCTTAACCATTTAGTTCTCAGGCTTGAAGACTCATCAAGGCAACCTTGGAAGAACTCTATGCAACAGCAACAGATCAGTTTATGTTACTGGTAGGAGCACTAGGGTCAGGTAGACAGTCTTCATCAGGGAATCAGGTTTTCTGCAAACTAAAATAAACAAAGGGAGAGAAAGGCCACTTTACCTTTGCTTCATAGAGTGATGACTCCTTTCATGTGTAAGCGCATCTTTTTTTGATATTTAGGGGTCAAGTCACAAACTACATCTGGTGCATTCTGCCTTTCTGTAGATATGGCAGAAAAAGAGGGAATATTCCTATTCTTCACCCCTTGGAAGTCAGGTCTTCTGTAAGGCAGCAGCACCACCAAAGTGTGCTGGTGTGTAAAGGGTATTTTTTATCTAGCCCTGCACAGCATTGTCTTCTGATCTCATACACCTGAGCCTAAGATAGATGTGGATTTTTTTTTTTTTCAGGGTACTGGGTTGTTAGTTGTTCTATTTTTTCTGGTTTGGTTTGCAGTCTACCCTAACATCCTCCCTTCATTTTCCCTGCATGTAGACATAGCATCAGGATTAATTGTCTGAGAAATTCCAGTTTACCTTTCTCATACCCTACTTGAAAGTACTTGCTCACGAGCTGGTATTTTTGTTAAGTTGGAATCATGCATGCTCCATTCTGGTCTTTTTTGCCATGTTTGTTTTGTCAGATTTTTACTATTTTACTGTTAAATGTAAAAGGAAAACAAAGAAAGAAGGAAAAAGAAGGAAGGAAGGAAGGGACAAAGGGAGGAAGGGAGGGAGGGCTTATTCAGTTTTGAAGCAGATTTTCTGTCCACTTCTTTGTAAAGCAGCATGTAAATATTTGTCAGCTTCAGAGCCTGGATTCTCTGTCTCCAAATTATAGGCATATTCACTTCACCTGTTTATGATACAAGTATAGAAGTGCTGCCTCGAGATCTAATTCAGGCTTTGAACTTCTGCCAGAGATCCGGCCAGCAGCCTTCCTGATCCGATCAGTCCCATTTGCCAGCCACAGATGGCCCCCTATCATTGACTGTCAGGCTGTGCGCTGACACTGTCACTCCCAATATCCAATTAAGTGAACTACAGTGGGACAAAACAGCAGAGGGTACAATATGCTTTTGATACTTTCTCCATACCTACAGTTGCAGTTGTTTAGCTTTGAGGAGGAGACTTCTACTCCTGTGGCCTCTGTGTAATAGTGGGACAAATCCCGTTATTAGTATTGAAAGTAGTATTGATAATACAATCATAACAATATAGGTCATCTCGCTATGATGCAAACCTACTAAAGCACCAAAAGAGCTCTTAGAATGGAGTGAAAGATTGCAAAGAGGTGCTCTGTGAAGCTTAGAAACCACTACAAAGTATGTATAGTTTTTAAATTTGCCAACCTGATGTCTCTTCTGTTGACATCACGCTTCACACAACGCACTGGTCATCCTCCTTGTTTTTCCTTCCAGTCAGCAGATCTCTCTTCCTTCCCAACTCCAGCCTCCTTTCTTCTCTTAAGTGTTTAAACACATGAAGTAATTTCTTACACATATTAATGTAACTGATGCCTGAATAAATTAAACCATCCAGGTAGTTGTCATGTTGCACGTGTTGTCCCTCAGTGTTCATACTAAAGGGAATTTTAAATTCGGCTGAATGGGAGCTTCTATTAATGTAAAAGCCTTGCAGCTCAAAATCATTTGGTGACATTAGGAGAAAGGAAGGGAAAAAGAAAAAAAAAACAAAAACAGAGATGCAATAGCACTTTGCACATAAGTGCAACCATGCACTTGAAATGCATTTATTTTGAATAATGTTCAGAAACTCCTGCAAAGGAGAAAAATAAGAGAAGAGAAGCCATTACCCATTTGCCAACTGGAGACCTCATTTTAGCCCATTTAGGAGCCATTGTTGCGCCTGCACTTCCTCTACATTAGAAAATCATTCTTTGTCAAAGGGAAAAAATGTATACATATTATATCTTTAAAAGAAGATGTTTTACTCCCAGTCCAAGGCATAGAAAATCAGATGCATTCATGTCTGTTCCATGTTGCTTGATGAAGAGATTGATCCAGCAGTACCTCAGAGAGGTTCTGTATCTGCTTTTCTACTTCATCTGCTTTGTCTACGCTAACTTTAATGTTATTTTTGTGCATATCCTCATTTTCTTGATCTCTCATCCCTTTAATCAATGCACAGGAATTAGAAATCCCATAGAAATTATAAAAAATTCAGTTTTCTCTCTTTATTTTCATTGAAGCTTTCTCCCACCAATATTTTCTTCTATTGTTTTTTTCTTCTCTAGTTTTGTTTCTGTTGATTGCAGGTATTTTGCACCAAGGTTTATTTTTGCTGTTGCAGATACTCAGAGTGAAGTCACCAGTTTCTGATTTACTGATTTTCCTTAATCAATGTTATCAAAGACATGGAGATCAATAACAGAGTGGAAGGAAGGGCTTGCCAGGAGGGTGAACAGTGCTGAACGTTCAAATGCATTGGAAATCTCCGGGTATTCGTCCTGGAAAAGGCTTGGAAGTGAGAAAGAAAGGAGAGATCAGTCTTTTCGCATCTGACTGTTAAGCAATCTTATTTGAAGAGATGTTTGGTAAAGGGCTTTCTCTCACATAACTCTGCTTTTTCTATTTCATGAGCCTGCAGCAAAATTGTAATCCTTTCAGAATATCTCCTTTAGCACAGCTGCCTCCAGGAGGGAGGATAAAGCCCAGTAGCATTTTCAGCAGGAGTTCTGGACTAGCAGAGTGTTTCAGCAAAGATGCTATTAACATCTGTTTATCTGCTGTTCATGGTTTAAATCACAGTAGGAACTTGTCTGTTGGTGGAAGGGTTTCAAGAAAGGTCAAGTGAGAAATACACTCTGTCCCACCACAGGTCATGGAGGGTTTGTTTTCACTGTGTCTTTGTTGTTTTTCTTCAAGCTAAAGTACAAAGTCATCAGGATGATGATGAACAACACATGTTGCTCACTGTGCATAAGAGATGGATTTTCCATGTGTGGGAGGCAGCACTACCATTCAGCTCTTCTCTCCTTCCAGATAGCAGGAATTCTTGCAAAGAATCCCTATCTGAACAGAAAGGTTGACCAAAGAGATGTTAGACATTGATAAGTCTTTTGTTCTTGCTGTCTTCCAAATGCAGCCAATTATCTTTGCCTGCATTAGTGATTTCTCTGTAGTGGTGATTAATCATTTCTGCAGATCTGCAGTGGGTTTCCCCATTAAAAGAAGAGACAAAAAGAGAAGCAAACCATGGTTATGGGTTCAAGTGATATAAAGTTGGCCAGTTGGCCACTTCAACTTTGAAGACACATTTCAAAATAGAACATATATAGAAGTGTATATATAGAACATTTCATGATTTGGGATCTGAAGATTCCTTTGCCCAAGGTGTAAAGTTTGAAGACATTGCATAGACTCCAGGGAAGGACAGAGTGGTATTTATTGTAATGTTATTGTTTCTACACATCAGGAAGTGGCTGTTTGTTCTAAGGTAGCTGAAATGGAGCTAAGCACTACGGTTAATATTTGCATTCCAGGAGGTTTGACAGTGACCTTCCTCCCTCAGTTCACCCAAATGAAATTAAAAGATGTAAGGAAAAAAGTTTTAAGTTCTCGAAAACGACTGTCTTCAAAAGTCATGCAATAATGCTGTGGATGGGTTTTAAAATAGGGCTTGTTAAATTTATGATCGCTAATAACATTTGTAGTTACAGTATGCAAGCAAAGATAAGGCCACTCTAATTTCATGCTTCAGGAGCTGAGATGATTGCCCACAGGGGGTCAGGAAGGATATTTTCCCTCCATGCATATACAGCACTGCACAACTGATTGGAACCCATAATCACCAACACACCCAAAGAACATGCCTAGCTTTAGGCACGTGCTTAAGTGATAGGCCAAGCCAGGGCTGTAAAGGCTTCTTATTACCATGGGTAACATTAAGTGTTCATGTAGCATTCTTCAGTTCCAAATGGTTTAGAAATACTGAACCAAACTCTGCTAATTCTGATAGTAACTCCCTTCAATTCAGCATGGTATCTCCAGGATTGCCAGTGACAGATTAGTTTGACTGATTTGTTACCTGATATATTTAGTTCTGTAAACTTCCCCACAAAAGGACTATATATGCAAAACACAAGTAATGCAAGACATCTAAAAGACTTTGGAGTACTCCACTAGAATCTGTAGATTTCTCTAATCTTAAATTTGTGATTTCTTCTGAATTTCTGAGTTAATGAATCTGGTGATCAGAATATAGGGAATATATATATAATCTATGTGTAAACCATTCACCTATGTGCATGGCAAACAATGAACAAATTAAAAAGAGCATCCTCATCTAAAAAAATGTACTGGGAAAGTAGTGAAAAAGATTGAAGAAACTAGCCTTTGATTTTAAGGATGTTGCATAGGTTTGTCAGGAATGGAATATAATGCTAGTTTTTTAAAGTACTTTTAGAAGTGAATTACAGGAAGTACTTCAATATTCTCATTCAACAGATGGAAAAAATAAGACAAAGCAATAAAGTGAATAAGTCAAAACCTTGGAGTTTTTTGGAGAGATTGTGTCATTTGCCAAAAAATCCCCATAACATATGTTTGCTCTATCTTAAATGTCTGGTCCTGACTATTCCCATGGAAAGAGAAAAGAAAGTAATCCAGTCATATATCTATTTATATATAATTATTTCATATGAATATACATATTTGTATATCTATTCATTTTATACAAAGAGGCTGTACTGTTGGCAGTAAATACTTTACAACATACATTCACATGGTTATAAGAGGATGCTTTAGCAACTTTGATCCAGTTGGATTTGGGATAGGTGTTATGAAGTTTAGAAATTTTGACATCATAAATAAAAGCAACCCTTTGGACAAGTATCTGCAGCTTCTGTTTCTCAGTACCTCGGACAGCTGGCAAAACACAGCATTTGGTTTCACATGTCAGCCAGTCTTTGGATGGGAAAAGCAGACATTTTGACATTGCATCCAGCAGAGAGATGCACCTCATACAAGTTTCGTTTGATAGGAATCCATTTATTTCATGCTGGATTGCTTGATGCTAGACTGCTGTAATTTTTTATCTCACTCATACTCCTGTAGCTACTCCCTTGGGGTCCTCCAAGGACCAAGAGGACAGTTTAGCAGTTCCTCAATCTGTGTATTTCAGTCTCATTAAAATCAAATGTTTACTTGTTTCAAGAGCTGTAGATTTTCAGATCCAAGGCATTTGATTCAGATTGCCGAGCAAGCCAGATGCCATAGAGGAAAACAGGACACATCTCTTTACTCTGTCCCTGAGCAACAGCAGGAGAGTAACTTGGAAGACATTTGTGTGCCCTCAGCCTTTGATCAATTTCTGAATACATCATTTCCCTGCACCATGTGTTGTCAACTAGATGATCCAGACAATATAGCTAAGGCTTGCAAAAATAATCTGAAAATTACTCCTTCAGAACTGCACACAGTAGGAACCAGACTGGTCCAAAACTACTTTTGACTATTCTGTTGCAAAGCAGCACATCAGCAGGTATATATTGGCAAATGTCAGACTAGAGGGCTTGGTGGGCATAGTGGGGCTATTCTTACATCTGCTTGCCTTTGTTACTAAATGCCTACCTTCCTTCTGTATTTTCAGTTTTTGAGTCTTCAGTGAGAAGCTGGGAGATTGACAGGTCTCTGGCTGATATAGAAGCCATTCCATAATTTCCTGTGTGGGACCTGCAGGTACCAGGTTTTCACTGTACTGTAGGTGACTGCCTTATATTAAACTATGCAAAGAAATTAGTAAAACTAAAGTTCAGTGTCTCTCCAAATCTGTTGTTTCAGGCTGGTCCAATTTTGAGCAATTTTCCTAGTGAACAGTAGTGCTTATTCTCAGTAGCAGCCGTTCATTTATTCCCATTAGGACAACATGGGGTTTTGAAGCTAAAATGCAGTAATGTGACAGAAGCCAATTACCAACTGTATGCTTGGGTAGAGGGGTATTGGGGAACACATGCCACCCTTCTCAGCAGTGAATCTGTCCACTGATAAATCCCTAGGGAAGAAGGTTTTAAAAGGCCCAGCAGGAATCTCTGTGTAGTGAGACCTGTTTTAAAGTGATTTAATTGCCAATAGCCAACTGGGAGCATAGGTTTGGGGGTTTTTTAATTATTATTTTTATCATTTTAGAAGTTTTGCAGCTCTTTTTTATCTGTGACTTTCATTTTTACATAGCTTAATACCTAGCTTTTTTTGTATTTTCTTATAATTAAACATTTATAAACAATTGGGGATTTTGAACAGAGGAGAAATCTTTATGCAGAATGAACATAGTTGCAGTAGGCTGTGAAAAGTGGGTCTTAAAACTTCAACTTAAAATGCGGTGGGAGTAGATGTCCCCCATCGGTAATCATGAGTCTGATTATGCCTTTGTTAGAGATACTGAAATTGGATACTATGCAGAAATAGCAGGCTAAGCAGGGAAAAGAGTCTGTATTTTATCTTTAGAATCAACTAAGTTAGAATCTAAAGGAAGTTCAACAAATGCCTGTTAAAAAGCTTTGTATTTAAAACTGTCAACAGTGTTTATAACTTGTGCCCTGTCCTTCACTCCTTTTTTCTTTTTATTTTAACCTTTTCTAAGTTGGAATCAGTACCTCCTGATTTTATGATTTGGTCATTACTTGTGTTTCAGAAACCTATGTGTTGGCAGCAGTGTGCCTCAAAATGCAGTATCCCAGAGGAAGCAAGCATTTATCCTGTATTATGTTGCATCATAGTACAAAATAACACAGCTTGACTTGTACACTCCAAACCTATGCCCTAGAGTGAAGTATGATTACCCAAATAAGCATAGAAAGAAAATACGGACATTTCAGAAATTTGGAATTAACTAACATCTTGGGACAAAGCTGATTTTCCCATCACGTGCTCTTTGGCACAGAAGCAAGGAAAATAAAACACCGCTGACTGCAGGTGCAATGTACTGTGCTCTGTATGTCAGTGTAGCTGCAATATATGGAATTATGCTGAGAAGGACACAAAATCCGGACAGGGACCCATATTTTCAAAACTTTCTATCTTGATACTGAACCCTGTCACTACCAGTAAGTTTGCGGGAGGCTCTGGGAAAAGAAGAGGGAGTGTTGCTACATGGTTCACCCTGTTCAAGAAGTGTGTACCCATTACATCTACAGTGAATTCCTAAAGGTAAGTGAAAGAATGATGGTCTAAGATTTGGGATGAAAATTTGCCATTCTGGGGTTATGAGTTCAATTGTTTCCTCCATCTCAAGACTGATGTTGAGCAAGTTGCTTACATCCTCATTTCCCATTTGTTCAAGGCAGGTAATAGTAGATTCTGGCTTCTTTGGGAAGAAAAAAAATAAATGTGTGAGATATTATGAGAAATACAGTTTTATAAACCAGAGGAATAGGGAGAGAACTGAGTTTTAGTTGTGGAAGTCCTTAGAGGCATTGACCTTGAATTTCAGTCACCTGGTGTTGGTAGCCTGGAATATTTGTGGGGTTTATTTTGGGTTTTTTTCTTTCTGCTTTAGACATGCTCCCAAAAGAGGTTTGGATCATAGCGTTGCTGCAGTAATTCCTGCAGTGACAGCAAAGGGGGAGGATTAACGGCAAGTTGCTGGGGGAAGGTGAGCTTCCCTGATAGACATCCCTATTGCCAAGAAGTTCTTCAGAGCATCTCAGCAGACCCCCCTGTGTCTGCTTCAAGCCAGACTTGACTTGTTTGACGTTGGGCTAGCAGAGGAATATGAGTCTGACATGTATTTGTCCCTACAGTATGATCCAAGTGGTCCTCTGGCTGTTGTGTTTTTTGGTTTTGGTTTTTGGGGGGGTTGTTTGTTTTGTTTGTTTGTTTTGTAGAAAGTTTATCCAATGTTTCTTCAATGCTTTTGAATCCCAAAGGGCAGTGTTTCCCAAAATCTCTGTAAAAGACCACCACAAGTGAAAGGCAGTAAGTTTTCAGGCAGCAGTTAGCAACCAAACAACTTTGAATGTCACCACCCTTCGTGAAAAGACATTTGATCTGCCATTTGCCCAAGGACATTTAGAGGAAACCCCTGATGTTTTGAAGAGTGCCTTGAGAACATTCATCACTGAGGCTCAGAACAAAAAGCTTGTTGATTGTGCACAGAAGTATATGTCAGTAAGAAAAATATTTCTTTCTCCAATTTTCCTGAGTACTCAGATGCACATTAGTAGCAAGACTATTCTCTCAAAATAGGATGTCCACCCCCTGACTTCCTGAGCTGAATGAATCACGAGTAAATCCCCCCAAAGGCTACAAAATGTTAAACCAACAGATTTTCTACAATTTTATTAGTGCTGTCTGTAAAGAATGGATGAATAGCCCTGCTAGAAAGAATGGCTTTGTAGAGAATGGTCATTAATCATCAACCATTCCTTAGCTATAAGCATTTGCAAAACAGGTAGATAGCTTGGGAAGGAGATTCTTGTTGCATCACCTTGGATGACCTGATTCAAACCTCACTTGGCTTAGACTGCATGAAATAATGTGATTCATTTATTTATTAGAAAATAAATATAACAGTATAACAGTATAACAGATATAACAGTATCTTTACTGTTATAGGCCTGCCCATATGATTAATTATACAACAAATAAAATGAAATTATGTGTCAGTAGTATTAAAATCCATTCCAGCTGTCCAGCTTGTCTCCCTACCTCCATTATCTAAGGTGAACACACTTTGTCTTCAGTAGAGATCCCTCAGACTTTTCTTGGTTCTGAGACAAAGTTTGTAGGGAGAAGTATTAACTTTTAGCACACAAACTGGTACTACTAGGAGGAAAAATAAAAGAGCGAACAAAAATGGGAACTACACAGAAGACAGAAAAATTTCATTCTTTTCCATAATTTCTGTTTCAGACCTCTAGAAAGTCTTGAGTACCTGGAAGTTTGTTTGGTTTTGCTGATTATATGAGCTATTTGGATAACATTCAGAAACATATCAAATCCAGGCTATTTTGAAGATCATGTTAAAGAGTTTTGTTCTCAGATAACTTCCTGTTGGCCATCCCTTCCTACCTGGATAAACAAAGGAGACTTCTGGTGTCATGTCCCTGATGGGCTTGCTGGAGTATTTCTTTAAGAGTTACTATCTTGTTGCTATTTTACAATACAAAACTGCAGTAATTGGAGGTTGAGAAGGGAAAAGGCAATGCTCCAGAGAACACTGTTGTCAGGTATCAGAAAGTCTTCAACATTAGTATTGTCAAAACTGGAGTCTCCAGTGCTCAAAGCACTGTAGAACTGGAGAAGGTATACCTGGCTTAGGTGCTTAAGCTAATCAGATCAGAATGTCAAAGTCTAGTGCCTCAGCTCCCTGTTCAGCTGTCAGATGAATGATCTGAAAGTCCCACTTAGCAGCTGCCTGATGATAGCAGGAAAGGCTCAGCAGAGAGGTGTCAGGTCTTTCTGGTGGGAGAAAAGGCAGGGAGGCACCCTTGTGGTGCCTGGGCTCTTGGGAGACATGCCACACAATTACTCATGGAAATCAAAGTGTGGGAAATCCACCCTTTCCTAAAACAGGTGCTTAAGGATAAGAAGCAGCAAATAAAAGCAAATCACCATGTATACCTGCCTTTTGTGTAACTCACTGGTAGTCAAAAACTTACCAGGTTTACCAGGCTACAATGGTTCAAATTCTTGTCTTCTTCTTGCCAGGAGACTAATACTGGGTGATAAACAAAGCCAAAAGGAGTGGTCTTACAACTACTTCATGGCAAATGCCATTTCTAGCCCATTGGAAGAAGATTGCTCCTCTGTAGGCATTCTGAATATTTTCCAGTGGCATAGTGCTTTTCCCTTGTCACCCAAAATAAAGGCTCATGTGGACACCATCGCTCCAGTGTCTTCCCAGCAGCATCAGTCACTTGAGAGAAAGTTCTGTCAATGGGATTGTTTCTCTGGCAGGTGGAATGGATGTAGCTGGACCGTATGCAATTTATTTAGCAGGTAAACTTCCCACCTGTTCTTCATTTACATTATTGAAATTTAGATCTCAGGTGCCACACCCCATTCCTTTCTTTTATTGTTTGACTCTCAGAAGTAGCTATGGTTGTCATGGGAAAAATGCATAAGGTAAACACCAGCAAGAAGTACCAGCACATTCTTATTCATATGGTGGGCTGCCTCACAGTGGGGAAAGGGTGAAGTCAGCTTTAAAAAGTATAGCACAGCTGGGGAGAGCTGGGAAGGAACTAATCTTATCTTATACTGGCTTTGTTCTATATAACCACCTTAAATTTACTGGATTTATTCCAGGCTTACATAAATGGTGGTAATACCAGGACGAGGTGCAACTAAGGGTGTCTGATTGGTTCTGACTCTCACTCAAAAGGCATTGCAATGTTGAAATCTTAATCTTCAAATAAACTCCATACATACTGCTAGATCTAGCAATGAATTTTAAGAAGAGGTGCTTTAATGAGTTTTGAGCTGCGAACATTGGGAGTTGCTACTGCCGTTTCTTCGTCTAGTATTTTCATTATTCTGCTAGATAGTAAAGCGTTAGCTAGTAATAAAGAGAGACTGAAGGTTAAACCTGTGATAGCTCTAAAAGCAGAAACAGTTGTGATGTATAATTAAGTTGAAAAGGCCACAAAGGAACAGTTTCTATTTTAACATAAAATACACAGTTTCAGTTGTTAAAAAAAAAAAAAGAACTTGACGTATTTTGCAAAAAGTAATTGAAGAAACCACACAAGACTCATAACTAATACATATCAATTTTCAGAAGTCATAAAGATTGATTTTTTCTTAAAGGACTATCTAAAAGTCTGGTTTACTTTGAGTAAGATTTTTTTCTATGTTCCAAGAACTCTTAAACTTTTTAGTACATGTAATATTTTTCCCTAGTATTTACTTCATTTGAGGAAGTGTAACACACTGAGTGCTGCCTTTGTGTAATTGTAGAAGCACTGATCATCTAAACAGTTAAACTGACTAACACTAATGCAGATAATTTTCACAAATACATCACAGCTGTGAATACATGAGAATAATGTCCATTGTGTCTGTGAGCTGTTCAGTATGCCAGCTAGATACAACAGTAATGACCAACAGGCGAAAAGAAATATACACAGGCATTGTTCAGGATCTTTATCAATGATCTGGATGCGGGGATTGACTGCACCCTCAGTAAATAAGTGAAGGACACCAAGTTGGGTGGGAGTGTTGATCTGCTGAAGGGTAGGAAGGTTCCACAGGGGATCTGAACAAGCTGGATTGATGAGGCAAGACCAGTGGTCATGGGAAAAGAGCAATGGTATGAGGTTGAAGAAGGCCATTTTCTGGGTCCTACACTTATCCACAACAGCTCTACTCAGTGCTACAAACTGGGGGAAGAGTGGCTGGAAAGTGGCACAGCAGAAAAGGACCTGGAGGTGTTGGTTGACAGCCAGCTGAACATGAGCCAACAGTGTGCCCAGGTGGCCAAGAAGGCCAATGGCATCCTGGCTTTTATCAAGAATAGTGTGGACAGCAGAACCAGGGCAGTGATTGTCCTCCTGTATATGGCACTGGTAAGGCTGCACCTCGAGTGCTGTGTCCAGTTTTGGGCTGTCACTACAAGAAAGATATTGAGGTGCTGGAGCAAGTCCAGAGAAGGGCAACAGAGCTGGTGAAGGATCTAGAGGGTAGGTCCTATGGGAAGAGGCTGAGGGAGCTGGGAGTGTTTAGCCTAGAGAAAATGGGGCACAGAGCAGACCTTATCACCCTGAAAGGAGGTCATAGCCAGGTGGGGGTCAGTCTCTTCTCTCAGGCAACTAGTGACAGGACAAGAGGACACAGCCTCAAGCTGAGCCACAGGAGGTTCGGTCTGGACATCAGGAGTTTCTTCACTGGAAAGATTGTCAGGCATTGGAATGGACTGCCCAGGGAGGTGGTAGAGTCACCACCCCTGGAGGTGTTCAAGAAAGGACAGGATATGGCACTTAGTGCTGTGGTCTAATAGACAAGTTGGTGAGCAAAGGTTGGACCTAATTATTTCAGAGGTCTTTTCCAAATTAAATGAGCCTGGGAGTCAGATTCAGTTGATCTGTGTATGACATATTGAAAATAAATATTATTACATAGATGACACATACAGTTTTCAGTATTTTTGGATAGTAAAGATAGCAATGAAGCAAAACACTGTGGTTGCTTTGGACCCCTTATTGGTAGACATTGTGAAGGAAGAAGTCTGAAGCTACAGTGCAGTATGAAACATTATCTTTGTCTGTGTTAAGACATTGGTTTTAATTCTTATATTGCTTTAGAGTTTTGCAATACATAGTAGGAGAGAGGAAAGGAAATAAATATTTTGAAGTTTTTCTGAAATATGGTTTCAGTTAGACTGCAGCAAGGTAGTAACAACTGTAGTATTATGGTGTGCATCATTTGAAATAGAGGAATCAGTATTTGCTGCACTAGACTTTCAATTTTTGTTTCTTAAAATACAGCAAGAAATTTAACTACTGTAGAGGTGAATATTGATTTAGTGATTAAGGTATTTTCATTAATGGTTTTACATGATTTTGCATAGTTTGTTTCAGTTATAAACAGTAAATGTTCTGTGTCTGGTAACAGTAAGTACAGCATTCTCCTTGAAGAAAGGGAAGAGAAGCTGTATGACTCAAATCAAAGTTCAGTTCAGCCCAGGATCCTGACACTGATGAACTGGATACCTAGGAAAAAATGGAAGACTGGCACAAGTATGTTGTAGTAACTCCCTGGTACACATTTGCAGCTATCTCTAGGTCAGACACCATTGTACAGAGGTATTTATTTCTGTATTGAATGCCACTTGTTGGATTTTCGTCCCATGAATTTGTCCAACTACTGTTTTGAAATCACGTGAACGTTTTTCAAAATGCACAGTATTCCATGATAATGATGTGTATTCTCCATGGTTTAATAGTTCCATTTGGGGTTTGCTTCCCTGAAGTTAATAATGGTGTGCTATATGGTTTAGCAACTCTGGATTTCACACACCCTGCCCCTGAAAAATCATTCAGTATTTTTTATGTAAAACCATAGTAATTATTTCTGTGCAAGGCCCAGTTAGCCTTCAGTTACCTGTGTAAGGTACCTGAGAAATTTGATTCGAGGTCTGTCAGAAACAGATATATGCAAGCACTATCAATGCCTTAAGGAAGAGGCAAGCTTTGTAACATGGATAATTGTTTTCCACTTGCTTGAAGTTTCTTTTGCAGCTTTTCATGCAGTGTCTTGTTTAAATTTGTCTTAGTCCAGAATAGCTACCGTGTTGTTCCATAGGTGTAACAGAATCCCAGTGGGAGACAGTATCATTTTAATTTCCTGAGTTCACCTGTAACTGTGTTCTGTTAAGCAGCTGCCATGTTTCATCATGGTAATAGGTGATGTTATTCCTGTGTAATATGAGAGATACACAGCACTGAAAATAAAATATTATTATACATTTCAGGAAAATGATGTTTGGGCAACATTGGATTCTCAACACAGATGAAGTTGTGCAGTGAAACAGAAACTGCAGACTTGTCTTATGTTCCCAGACACTGTAGTCTTAAATAATTCACATTTTGGTTCAGGTGGAGTCACGAAGTGGTGGCTTTACTAAGTCACTGAAATTGAAGCATTTAGCAGCCAGTCCCAAGCTCTGTGTCACAAGATAAGAGAGACAGCATAGCTCCCTTTCCTCTCTCCTTCTCCTTTTTGTTTTTGCCTTCATATTGAGAAGGAAACACATCTTCATTCATGGTTCTCCATCAGCGTGGGATGTTTTATTGATAAAGCATAATAATATATGCTTTTTCCAGGTCATACTGAAATTCCCAGTGCATAACAGCAAGAATGGAGAAAAAACTAGTTCGATTATCTCCTGGATGACTTTAATTTATATGCCCAACATGAACTGTGAGTGACAGAATAAAAGGTCGATGCAGGCACAGACCTTAGCAATATTTCAACAGCAATACTTTGCCATGAGTTAGTTCTTCCTGAGAAATTTTTCCACTCTATTATTTCAGACAAAAAAACCATTCTCTTTCTGTTGTTGCTGGATGCATCATCCACCTTAAATTGCTTGGTTATGTCTATGTCTGCTGATCAGTGCAGAAGAAGGACTGATCCTATTTATAGATGAATCTCTTCAGTCCAACACATGCATTATTCTAGGCTGATAGAAACCCAGTAGGAACCTCTCCCCTGCAGAGTCCCTCTTGTGTGCCATCAGTCAGCAGCTGTTCTAAATCTGCTCCTTCTTCTTTATGAATTTTTATTATATTTCCTTCTGTAGTAAGCAGCAAGTTCAGAAGTCTTGCATTTCAGCAAGTTGCCTAGAATCTCCACACTAACTAGTCATAGACATATATATCGATGTACAGCAATTGGAGTAGCTTCAGGGACAGTGCTATTTTCTGCCACCTGAAAAGAAAGTATGGACAAGGATGCCTTTTGATGCCTGGCTGGTCTGGACATGTTACATTATTCCTCTTGACTGTTCTGTCTTTCCTTCCTCTCCTTGTTTACCTGTCAGGCTTCATGTGCTGGGAGATTGCTGGAGAAGTGCACTCTGATCAGTCTCACTAAAATGCAAACAGTTATGCACTAAATTTTTCCCCCTAATAGCTGAAATCCGACTGTGTTGTTGAAAGACTCTGGAGGGCAACTGGTTCTCCTGTGGTCACAGATACTTGGTGCCAACAGAGTAATGCAGTGTCTCAGGAACATGTTTTCCACTCCTGTCTCCTGTGGGTTTACAATTCAGCAATACTAATTGTTCAATTAACAATATAAATGAGCCAATGGCCTGTATTAGAACAGTTGGCAGAGTTTACATATTCATTATGTGTTTTCATCTCCTAATTAACCAAACATTTTATTTTATTAAGGTATAGAAGTATTTCTTACTGACCATTTGCACCACTAATTACTACATACAGAGAATAAATTTAGTCCTCCTATAAATGTAAAAATTATGTCTTTTCCCCCACATATATTTGTCTAAGACAACCTATGATCACTATACAGCAAAGGAGTAAGCCTTCATTGCTTTATTGCAGTTGTGATGGCTGACCTTAAGTGAGAAATATGAGAAGAGTAAGTAGACAAAAAAATGTCAGAAAGGACATACTGGCTTTTATCATTCCTACAGTCAGGGTGCTTTGTCCTTCATAAGCTATCATATATTGTTTGCCATGAGACTTGCAGTTAGTCAAAGAAGGTCTCCTCTGTATTTGGTATGCCTGTGACTCTGGGAAAGGCTTTATCTGTGGCCAGAAGGACTTCTGTTTAGGAAGTTACCTGCCACAGGTGCTTATCAGTGCACAGTAAGAACTAGAAAGAGAAAAGTGTAAAGTAAGAAAGAGGGGAATGGTAGAAAAAGGATACACTTTGAGGACAGAAAGAAATCACTTGAATCATTTTATCTTTGCCTTTTGGTTGCCTACCTAGACAGGAATGTAAGAGGGAAGTGTAAAGATGTGTAGAAATTATCTATAAGCAAGTTCCCTTAGTCCATTCTCTAAGGCTCCATCATGTTATTGGCAACAGAGAGAATAATCTAGTCTCAGAACAACATGCTTACTGTATAGAGTTTTTTGTTGCTGTTGTTTTTCTTAAATTTGGAGTAATAACCATGACAGTGTGGTCAGGCTATAATGAGAGGAGATATTTCTTCCTCAGTGCTATAAAATATTAAAGTATTTGAAATATGTTCTAATAAATATAAATTAGTAATACTATAGAAACCGACTGTCAGTCTAGCTAGTGTTCTGACAAGATAATGGGACTTCAAATGCCATTTTTGTCCTATCTGAGCATACTTGGGTGGGATATTTACATTTAAATATTCAGAAGACTGGGCTTTTTGAATGCTGTAAAAACATATATTTTGCAAGTTTAAATTCCTGGGAAATAGATTTTAAAAGCTAACTTGGGACTTTTGAATACTGTTCCTCAAGGGCAGTAGTGGAAGTCATGAGAATGAAAAATTGCCTAGATTCTGATGGAAATGAGAGTGCTTATTTTGCTTAGGACTTTGCATAATATTTGGTTAAAGTGGCCTTGCAAAGGTTAATCTTCCTGGAACAAATAGGAGAAAAAGGTTGTCCTCAAACCCTTTAACCTAATGTTTATTTAAAAGAGTTGTGGTTTTCCACCAACTGCTCGTGCTCAGTGGAAAAGGTTTACAGTAATGCTTCTGTGGTGCAAGCAGTGCATGCTCTATTTCTGCTCTCATGTTGCTCCTAGCATCATCATCTGCCTAGAAGACTGCAGCCTTTGCTTTTGGATTTGGCCCTTAGTGCAGTTACCCCTGCTTCTGTAATTCTAATATTAAATGTTTTCACTGTCCTTTACAAAAAGGCTAAAACTTTAGATCATTTGGAAATCACAGCTGGTGAGGAGTGCAGCTGTTTATTATGGGAAATATTTTGTGTAGGAAAATGTGATCTCAGTGCTCTGGAAACTGTGGGCACTTTGAGCTGAAATTGAAGTTGCTGGCTCTGACATGGGACTTGATATATGGGGAAATTTCTCCTCTGGGTCATGCTGTAGAAGCTCTAATCCTTAAACTGGAGCTTTCTCATTATGAAAGGGCAAACTGAAATTGCTTCCTGTCCTGGGGGCAAAAATTGCCTTTCTGTGGTGACAGGTTGCTACAAAAACCAGCTATTTGAAGAGCATTTGGAGAAAGCTGAAAACAAACCTCTTTCAGCAATCATGAGAAAGAAAGTAGTACCTGTACATTGTTGCATTCCCACTGAAATTATTAGATTAAGGGGTTTTTTTGTATTATATTAATTAATGGAAATATAAAATTCTTTAGATTGTAAAAGGCCTTAAAGATCTTCAAGCCCAAATGTAAACATACCACTGCCAAGCCCACCACTACTGCATGTCCCTAAGTGTCATATCTACCCAACTTTTAAAGTCCTCCAGCAGTGGTGACTCAATGGCCTCCCTGGGCAGCCTGTTCCAGTGCCTGGCAGCCCTTTTGGTGAAGAAATGTTTACTAATATCCATTCTAAACCTACCCTGGCACAACCTGAGGCAGTTTCTTCTTGTCCTATGACTTTTTACCTGGACGATGGGCTCAACCTCTACCTTTCTACAACCTCCTTTCAGGTCACTGTAGAGAGCAATAACGTCTTCCCTGAGCCTTCTTTTCTCCAGGCTAAACAACCTACCTCAGCTACCTCAGCTGCTCCTCTTACGACTTGTCCTCCAGACCCTCTGCCAGCTGCATTGCCCTTCTCTAGATACACTCCACCACTTCCATTGCTTCTTTGTAGTGAGGGGCCCAAAACTGAACAGTCTTCAAAGGTGGTATAGAAGCCTAAAGCCACAAATATGTCTTCTTATTATTTTAATTTTAAATAAATTCTGAAGGCAATGCAATACTCTATATTAGTGGCAAGGGAAGTGATGGAACTGAACAAGACTGCCTCCTATGTACAAACTGACAGGTACAGGCAGATGGAAGTTGGTGACAGATTTCCATGGTCTGTTTTTCTATGATCTTAGCATCAAGGCAAATACTCTTTATTAAAAATGCATTTTGATTTCTCTAGAGTGACAAATTGATACTACCTCAGCCTAGCTTAACCTTAATTATCTGTGATTTCCTACAAAAGGTCACATCAACCATCACCAGTGAGATGGGTTTCATCTGTTGTGAAGGAAGCCCTGTAATGCACTATGCCTCCTGGAAGTGTTTCCTCTGGGAGGTGGGCTCCAAGCACCATGTTCAGAATTGGCTAGCTCAGTAGGGATGGAAAAGAAAGTAGCATGATGCAGAGAGAACAACATGTTACGACAGTCAGTTGCATGTGTAATAATGATTAGAACTGAGTTCCTTTTCAGTTAAGAAAGAGATTCTCATAGGAGTGTCATCGTATTGTGTCTTTTTGACAGAGCTGGCTGGATTTCTATTTATCAGAACTTGTGGGCCCAGGGCTGGATTTCTGTCTCTCAGCCAGTATTTCATCTTACCTTGTAGCCCTACCCCGAGGGAAGCTTAAGAAAACCAGCCCATGTAAGAAGAAAGACACACTTCATCAAATCAGAGAGAACGACATCCCAGTTGTAGCCATATGTTATCTAATTTTTCATGGTAGTTTCCCTTTAAATAGAAATTATAGGGCTTTTTTATTACAAGCATTACTACCGTACAGCTCCCTTGCAATGCCTACTGTACATATTCATGTGCATACAAAAAGTGAAGCTGGTGTCAGAGTGTTGCAAGAGTGATTAAGACAAGTGATAAAAACTGAAAGCTACTGACTTTGGTGAAGATCAGCACTCTGGAAGCATTTGGTGCTCTTGGTCAGATGGTTGGAAAGTTCTTCTTCAGTTTGTGTAATGCATATGCACAGGTATCCTTGTCCTTTCCAAAATTTTCTAGTGGATTATTAACAAATTGTTTGCAAGGTGGAAAACAGTGCAGTCACTGTATGATTTCGGCTATCCAATTGAGCATACTTTAGATACAGTTGATGGCAACTAGCCGGTAGTTCTTGTTGCCAGTAATTAATAGTCTTACTGCAAAAGAATGATTCTTTTTAAATCCAATTAGAAAAAATTTGGAAAAATCAAAATATTTCCACTGAAGAGTGGAAGCAGCTCCAGAGAGGTTGTGGAGGCTCCCTCCTTGGAGGTGTTAAAAACTCAGCCCTGAGCAACCAGCTCCAACTGGCCCTTTTTGAGCAGGGGAAGCTGGACAGGATGATCTCCAAAGACCTCATTCAACCTCAGCTATTCTGTGATTCTCTAATAAACATAGCATCTCATAGTACAAAGGAACACAAGTTTTTGCATTGCATATTAATTGTTGGTATTCACAGGCTTAAATGCTAGAATTTTGAACTATACCTTAATTTAAATTTGGCATACTGAGTCTGAGTCAAAAGAATACACAAATATAAAGAAATGTAGACTTCACTTAGCAAAAGAACTTGCAAATACTTGAAAAGGGAACCAAATCACTTCACAGCCTCATCAGTGTGAGGCTGAAAACTGAAGTAACTGTAGAGGGTGGAATCTGATCTTCACTGTCTTATGTTAAGCAAGTAAACTATTTATCATCTTTTTTAAGATAGAAAAAAATCAATAACAAGAATGTCAGGGGGAGAAAAAGTGTGTTCTCAGCCTCTGTGCAGGAGTAGTTGCTCTTCATATTTCCACCTTTCCCTCCATAATTACAAGGACATGACAGAGTTAAAAGGTTTGCCATGCATGCTACCCTGAGAAGAACAGATTGGCACAATGTATCTATTTTCTCAGAAGATAAACATGATTTCTTTCCTGGCAGGTGGTTTTGCAATTGTATTTGGGCAGTCAACTTTGCATATGGATGCCAGAACACCTGCCACTCAAGAATATATTTATAGAAACTGTAAACTAATTAATTCCCTAAAACATCCCAGTGGTTTTTAATGACGTATTATGATAGTCTGTCCAATGGGGATTACATCACTGTTTTTCTGGAGCTAATTTGCTTATCTGCTTCCCTTTTGCCTTCTACCTTTACAGTTGTGCCACCTGCCTCTAAAGCAAAAATAACAAAACACTGTTCCTGAAAAACTAGGTGTCAAACCCCGCTCTTCTTTGAAACTGCAGGGTCTTTTTCTGCCTGTGAGCACGTGCCTGCCTCCACCTGGAGATCCCAGCTCTTGAGACTGAGGTGAGAGCTGAACAGGTAGTTACAGAAGGCACAGTGCTGGCAGCTCACTTCCCCCCCAACTCAGGATCTCCTGATACTGTGTAATGAGCAAACTCCCTTTGGACTTTTCTCACAGCAGGGGTTTTGGAACCCTTTCTCTCTTTGTATGGGTGCTCTAGTAGCCCACAAGGGAGAGCTCAAACTACTGCATCTCCCACAGTGAGAAGGGCAGATGTGCTGCTGCTCTGATCCTTATCTGCTTGAAACCTGTAGAAAGTCAACACCTTGACTTGAGACCCTTTGAGACCAGTGTCACCTGGTCAAACTTGGCAGAAATTGGCCACATTCAAATAGTTATGAAGAGATAAATGGACAAGCAAGAACACCATGACTCCATAAGATCATTTCCATGGGCATAACATGCCAGGCTAAATTTGAAGATTTGGACTTTCTTCCAAAGATAGGAAAGTGTTGCCCTCATCCTTTGCAGTTGCTTCAGTCGTCCAATACCTCTGTGGCTCCATGCCTGTATTGTTCCTTCATTTTCTGACCCATTGTTCAAGAACGTATTTCTTCCTAGTAGGAGACCACCCTAACACTGCTTACAAATGGGCTGAGAAATGAAAGGCCCTCAAACTTTCTTTTTGGAGCTGTTTCATACTGCTTGATATAAATTTTTGTGATTTTACTGGGCTAATGTGAAAGTTAGCATCAAATCCCCAGCCTACTGATGATGAACTCCCTGGGAATGAGAATATCTTGGATCTAGTCCCATTTCTAGTTTATATGACAGTGAAAGAGGATTTGTGAGGAGACAGAGAAGGAAAAAGCAGGTAAGGGAAGTTCTTGAGCATTACATGTGCTTTAGGTTACGTCACAAATGCAACTTGTCTGCCTATTTTAATTTCTGCCTCTAGTCTTTCAACACATGCATAAAACCAGATGCCAACTGTGTCCATGGGTAAATGTTCATCCTGGATGAGAGCTTTCATCTGGCATAAAAACAGTTTAGTTCTTAAGGACTGAAATTCATGTCTTCCTCTGCTACAGACCTTCTGTATACTTTTGCAATTCTACTGCTCAGGAGAGGTCTTCAGTTTTCTACATCAGCTGTAAAGAGGGAAAGTAAGGAGAAAAGATCAGCTAGTCAAAGTGATTACCTTGAAATTAGTTGCTATAAGAGCTTTCATCGTGTTCTCTGTGGCTTTAGTTTCCATGCTATAAAATAGGGATAATGATTCATTTACGAATACATTACAGGAATGTGAGCTGTTCATGTAGATCAACTAGAGTAGGTTTCTACCTTTCCTACACGTTATGCTTGGGCACTGTATAAGCAGATTCTATGAGTTTTCTAGAATAATCTCTTTTGTGAGCTATTTGGATAGTTGTAAAATGCAATGAATAAATTAGGAAGATGTGCTGAGTAGGTAGCAATAACATCAAGCCCTTTACTCCCATAATAATGCTAAAATGTCTGAGACCTTAATCAGACATTATTATATTATGTATGACTCTGGTTTAATTACACAATTATTTATTTCATGAATATGTTTACTCTTTTTTGGCAGATATATATTCAAAGTATTGGAATTAGCAAGCCTTAGTGAACATTGGCCCCATTATCTATATAATCTAATGGCAGTGTACCAGTTTCACCTCATTTTCACAAACTAGCAAAGGCAATTCATTGTCTTAATAACAAAATTGATGTTGGTAACAATACATTTGACACCAAAATGCGTACTGAGTCACTTATGGATGAGGAAAAGTATTTAACTGGATAACTAATACCAGTTTAGAATTTTTGGAGGGAAAGATCTATTAGTGAGTGAACTAGTATTAAGTTACTGGCCTTATTTCTCAGTTCCATCTCAGAATTTCTGCATGACTTTGGACAAGCGAGCTGAAGATTTTGTGTTGTATTGCTGTGTTACTTAAACATTTATTTACACCCTAACGTGGGGACGTCATTTGCACAAATTCTTGACTACAGGAAACCCCTTTTAAAGCCAGAAACAGAAATCAGCAATATGCTGATTTTTATTATCATGCCAAACCGACTCAATTCACTGGACTATGATGAACTACATTTATCCAACCTCAACAACCCCAGCAGTGTAAACCCAGTGAAGTTTTAAAGGAGAAGGAGAATATCTACTTTAAACATAGTTTTTTCCTCAAGAGTTTCTGTGAGCTGTGATGCTCTTCTGAACAGTAGCATCGGTCTGCAGCTCTCATCCCGAGCTGGCATTTGTCTTCACATTATTTGGATTTATATGTCTTGACTACCAAGAAAATTAAAATAAAAACATGTGTTGATTGATTTACTTTCTTGTGTCACTTGTTGTTCGAAAGAGTGTACATGCATCTGTTCTGCGACATTAACAAGAAGGTGTTTTCTCATGTTTTTTCTATACATAGTCTTCAATGTTTGATCATTCTATGTATAGCCTGATTCAGCTGAGATACAAAATTTGCTTCCTGGATTAGGTACACAACAATTTTTTTACCACAGTCTATGACATAACTAATTCTCTTTTGTTTCTGTCTCCTTTGGTAGATTGATTTTTCCTCCTTTGAATGATAACTGAGAGATAAATTCTCATTTACTGAGAATTGTCTTTACTGACTTTCTAAATAAATTTGTTGTCTTTATACTTTTCATCAGTTTTCATCCTAAGGTAAGGTTCATTTGTGCTGGTGATTGCTCAAGTAACTATGATCTGCTACATTCTGTAGCTGCATACATTAAAGAACGTTGTTAATTCCTCATTGTTCTGTCTTGTCTTGCATCTCTGGAGTATCATTGTGGATATTTGACAAAACAAAGCATTATGAAGCTAGTATCAAAGCTGTGGTTGTAACTGTAAGCTGTTTGGACTAATAATATTAGGGTCATCTCAGATTCTTCAGATTCTCTGGAATGAGACAGCAGAACATCTGACACTGAAAAATATTCAGTTGGCTGAAGAAAAGCCACAAGGTGAGTTAAAAGGGGTTTTGTATTAGTCAGGTTTAAACAGTTTATATCACGTATATAGGTGCAAATCAACATTTATACCTCCTGTTGAGTTTCAGCATTTGACTGAAAATTGTGAATTCCTGTTTTGACCAAGCAGGCTAGGGAGAAAATGGAAGGTTTTATGTAGGATGCTTATTTGACAGCTGGATTGTCATGTGTAAGCATATTTAAAGGCTCTTTCATCTGAATTGCCTATAGTTCATGAATCCTAGAATGATTTGAATTGGAAGGGACCTTAAAGATCATCTAGTTTCAATCCTCTGCCATGGGCAGGGACACCTTCCCCTAGACCAGGTTGTTCAAAGCCCCAACCTGGCCTTGAACATTGCCAGGGATAGGGCATCCACAAGTTCTCTGGACACTCTGTTCCAGCGCCTCACCACCCTCAGAGAGAATTTCTTCCTCTTATCGCATCTAAAGCCTATTCTCTTTCAGTTTACAGCCATTCCCCCTTGTCCTATCACTCCATGCACTTGTCAGAATTCCCTCTTCAGCTCTCTTGTAGACCTCTTTAGGTATTGGAAGGATACTTAAGGTTTCCACTTAAGCCTGTGTTCATAGGAAAGGTGCTCCAGAACTCTGATCATTTTTGTGGCCTACTCTGGACTCAAACTGACAGTTCTATGTCCTTATTTTGGGGGCCACACAGCTAAACGTATATCCTTCTCTGTCCCCTGTCCTACCAGACATGAAGATTTTGTGCAGGGGTTTTTTGTTTTGGTTTTTTTTGTTGTTGTTGTTTTGGGTTTGGTTTTTTTGTGGGTTTTTTGTTTGTTTGTGGCAGGTTTTTTGTGGTTTTTTTGGTGCCAGAGAATTTGATAAAATTTATTGAACCTGATACTTAAATGTAGATATGCAAAACTATAACACAGCTTGGGTCTTTCTTGCTTTGTTACGAAAGCCTCTTCTCCTATCGACTGTACAGGATGAGTTTTCTTATGCAAGACAATATATTGACTGAGTACCTGCATCTGACTGGGTAGCTGGACCATTCTGCTGAATAACCCAGCTAAAACAACTTCTGTCAGCATGCTGTGTCTAAACATACAACACAGTAGAACAGAACTGCAGAGGACATGTTAAAATTTTCACAGGCTAAGCCAACACACTTAGAATGTTGAATGTAAGTAGAATTTTGAATTGTAGTCTCTAGACAAAAGATTATATTTTAAATTTTTATGAAAGAAAAAATGTAATTTCTGCAATTTTACTAAATAACCTTAGTTTTTACAGGTGTTTAATCTAAATATCCTTTTGGGAATTTTTTTAACTTAGAAAGGAGTTTCATGGTCTGACTTCTTCCTTCCTGCTATACATTGTGCATAGTAGTTCTTTATATTAATATAGTTCTTCTAGATATTGTTTTATATTTGTACTATTTATTGTAGAACATGAGAATTAAAGATGCTGGCTGAAATCTAAAGTGCTACAGAGCAAATTAAAGCCATCAAAGTATTCATTAAGTGCCCTTTCAACTTGATGTGTTGCCAAGTGTAGTTAGTTGGAACAATTATGACTAAACAACTTGTGTCAGAATTTTCCCACTTTCTGAAGCTAAAATTTATCACAGATAAGATTTTGTTGCAACAAAGAGTCAATTCTTGCCAGTTTCTCTCTCCTCCTTCTCAGCAGTCTGCTAAAAAAAAACCGAAACAATTTGTTGTTTCATTGGCAATCTCAGGGCAGTCGAATAACCAATAGGTTATTTCACTTACTGATAGAAAGTCAGGGCCCTGTTGCTTTTTGCAGATGGGGCTTACTCCAGAAGGCAAACAGGTTTCAAAATATAAAAATTTTCTGAGGGAGAATATTTCCTTTTTCCACAGAGCTCTATTGCCAAGGTAACCTGGCCACAAAGAGTACTTCAAAGAGATTGGATGGTGCTGTTTATTTGAAATAAAAATGTGATCAATAAGAGTATCTAACAATGAAGTGGTGAGAATGTATTGCTTTATGGTAAAGCAATTTTTATTTTGATACCCTGAGAAATGAATGTAAAATGGAAACCCTCAGGGTTAACCTAATGAAATCTCTTAAAGCTTGTGAGATCATTATATTCAATTAACTATTTGACTGGCAGTTACACTTACCACTTAGGAGATGAACAGATCATGTTAACATACTGGACTACAAATATGGGTGAAATTGCTTCATTATGAACAGCTAAGCTGCTGCAGAGCTATCAGAAAATAGGAAGGCATTCAAAGAAAAACTCATTTTACTTCAAAAAGCATGTCTCAGCAACTAGCAGGAAAAAAAATGCTGATGGAAAATCTGTAGCTTGTGGAAAAGGCACAGAAAGCTTCCTAGAGGGAGAAGGGCCCAAGGGAATCAGGTTGCTCAGGTGGTTTGTTGATTCTAGATCAGCATGTGTCTGTCTCATGATACCTGGCAGGAAAACTACAGCTTGCCTTTTTTTTTTCCCAGAAACAAAATCTCCAAACTTGGAAAAGCAATTAATGTACTTCCTGTCTGTGCAATGAGATAAGATTTATCCAGATTTTGGTTCAAAATGGCATATTTTGATGAGAAACTACATAATTGTATTGTTCAGGAAGCTAACTGTCCCACCGACTAATAGGTGACTAAAATGTTCGCCTCTACCCGATGTTACCTGACGTGAGGATGTTTGGCAGAGTCTGTCTCAGGCTGTTACCACTTGGCCAATGAGGGTATCTCCTGACTGGTAACAAATCAACCCTTGTCAGTGACAAGCAGGTTAATAATTCCATTTCTTTGAAATCTGTTTTAGAGAAGGCACTGTGAAATCCAGAAAGAAAACAGCAATACAGCTGTCAGTGTCTTGAATGAAAATTACATGAATGAACTTTGACTGTATTTCAAGGAACCAGTCACTGAAACTGCAAAATCCACTTTGAGATGAAATGTTTGTGCCAAAAGCATAAGACTTATTTTCTTGTAAGTGAATCTTTTGTTATCTGTCTCAGAAACTACATACCCGTGTTAAAGATTTTTAAATAACCATTGAATACTTCTGTTCTACCAGCAAAGTAATGTTGAGCCTTTGATTGTCAAAAGCATTTAGATAATGAACACCCATTGATTCCCCCATAAAGGAATATGGGGGAAGAGAGATTCTCAGTTGTGAATTTCAAATCTTAAATCACAGCAATAAAAAGAGCATTCACAAACTGCACATTGGAGATGGCTCAGTTTATACATTTTATATTGCTTTTATTTTGACTTAATGAGAATGCTGTTAAGGCCAAAGTCTCTGTGGGATACATGCTGTCTAAATGGATGCAGAGGACCTCTTAGGCAGGAGCTGGAGAGAAACCAAGTGGAAGGCAGACAGGTAAGCACACACTGTCCTCCTGCCTAGTACGCTGCTCCCCAGAAGAGCATGTACTGTGCACTACAGATCAAAACTCCTCGCCTCCAAATGGAAGCTTTCTATTAAGCTCCAGGGGCCTGTGTAGAAGGCCTTGTGTTCAAAATTATGATCAGATTATGGACCCAGTGCGTTCTGTCTGTTAACAGCAGTATGCCCTTGTCAAAGAATAGCCGCAAGAGTGACTAAAGCACTCAAAAACATGCATTATGGTCAGACTCCAGTGGGCACAATCTGTTTATCCTAGCAAAGACAAGGCTAAGGGGGACCTTAATCACAGTTTTTAAGTAACTACATGGGGAACAGCACTGTCATAATAAAGAGCTCATCAGTTTTGCAGATGAATGCATAAGGAGAGCTGATGTCTGGAAATGGAAACAGGTCATATTTTGACTCGAAATCAGGTACAAATATTTAGTGGTGAGGTTATTTAACCTTTGGAAGAACTTATATGTGGTGAATTTTTCATCCCCGCAATTTATTTTTTAACCCAGTCCTACCATAATTCAGGGAATGTCCATTGACTGTGGTGTATGGGACATCAGACTAATGAATAGGAATGTCCCTTCTGGCTAAGTTACGGCTCTGTAAAATTCAGGAAACATATTCAAGTACCTGAACATGGATTTTGGCTAGAGGTAGTTGGGAATTTTTCACAAAAATGATATTACACTGTGAAGTGTAATTTCCAAGGCGGGAAAAATACATGATAGCATTTTTTAGGTGTCATAATTTTCTGATGGAGAATTAAAATTAAAATTGCTATTATATTTCATGGTAGTTTACCTGAATACAAGTATTGATTTTGTTTTGACAGTGATCTAAACTATCTTCCTTCAGATCAATATTAAATAAATATAATATAAAATAGCATTTTGCCATAGACAAATTTTACCTTTACAGAATTGCATTCTTTTATAAACTGGAGTTTTGGTCTAACATGTAGTCTTTAAGGCATTTTTGAAATCATATGACTTACCTTAGGTGATATATGCTGTTGATAGCTTTATTTTGGTCCTGTCAGTCTGCTATGGAGACAGAAAGCAAAACTGGATTGAGAGCACTAAGAAGATGAAATTTGATGCTGTAATACAACTGAGTAACTTAGTAACTTATTTCTAAAAAAATCAGATATCTTAACCGAATATGTCAAAATGGGACCTTTTGACATTTCTGAGTGCATTTTGTTCCTTGGAGTTTGTTCAATGTTTTTATTCTGCTTCAAGATGAATCTAGTCTTTGCAGGAGGTTTGACTCTGAATTTTTCCCAGTTTCTGTTTTAAGATTCATCTTTTCAAAATTTGTCATAGAAGACTCAAGCTCATGGCAATACCAGGTCTACTGTGATTATGCTTTTTTTTTCTTAAAAACCAACTTTTCTGTATGGAAGGGGTACAGATTCTATATTAAGACATGTAAAATCTGAAGAGAGGCAAACTGTGAAGGCTGAGCTGACGTAAGTAATTCACTTATCAAAATCAAAATTCTGGACTATCTGGTTTCATCTGCCCTATAGTATTTCCCCTAGGAGAGAACATTTAGCTTTCTGTATTAACCATTTCTCTTCCACATTGAAAATTCAAACTATTTCCAACCCTCCTTTAAAATGCTTTTGTTTCATTTCCCTTGAAAATGCTGTAGGCACCTGCAGGCTTGGCAATGTCCCCAGGAATTAAGATAGAGTTTACTGTGTTTTAGGGAACACAGAACATTAAGTGTTCTGTACTTTCACAAGGTACTCCTGGAAGTAGAGACTGGTGCTAAAAATTTGAAGTGTAGGGACTCAGATGGTGGATACTGGAAAAAGGCAGAAAAGAAGAAAAAAGTTGTAGGATACCTGTATTGTGGCAACCAAGCCCCAAACAACCATTTGCTCCCTCTCCCATCAGGGTGACTGGGGAGAGAATCGGAAGAGTAATAGTGAGAAAACTCATGGGTTGAGATAAAAGCAGTTTAATAAGTAAAGCAAAAGCTGCGCACACAGGTAAAACAAAACAAGGAATTCATTCACTACTTCCCAGGGGCAGGCAGGTGTTCAGCAATCCCCAGGACCCCATCACACCTAGTGGTGACTTGGAAAGACAAATTCCATCACTCCAAATGTCTCCCTCTTTCTTCGTCTCCACACTTTTATACTAAGCATGACGTCATATGGTCTGGGATAGCCCTTTGGTCAGATTGGGTCACTGTCCTGGCTGTGTCTCCTCCCAGTCTCCCAAGCACCCCCAGACTCCTTGCCAAGGTGGCAGTACAGAAAGCAGTAAAGGTCTTGGCTCTGTGTAAACCCTGCTCAGCAATAACAAAAACATCTCCATGTTATCAATTGTGTTTGCAGCACAAATCCAAAGCACAGCCCCACACTCGTCACTGTGAAGACAATTAACTCCACACTAGTCAAAATCAGCACACTATGGCATACTTTTACACCAGAGATTGGTAATGATGGTGGAAGAGGTGGCATAAGGGAACGGTTCTACTTGAATTAGTTAAGAAAGGGAAACTGTGAGATTTGAAGTAAGTTGACATCTTTAATCTGTTTCCTGGAGGAAAGCATTCTTTTCCTTCTTTTACATATCCCTCCCTTTTTCACTAGAAGTAGGGAAATATAGTAAGAATTAGGTTAATTCTTACTTAATAGTAAAATTACAATTTTTTCATATTAAGAAAACGTAAGATAATTTAAAATGCTAACTTTTTTTTTATTTACTCAGATAGTCATTAGAATGACAACACTGTGATTGGTTTTGTTTTGGTTTTGTTTGTTTGTTTTTTTTCCTGTTGTGAAACAAATAATGTTTGGCTATTTCTTTTCAGTTGACCATTTGAACTACATTTAAAATGCAGAAGAATTTAGAAATTCTGTTTTCAGTTGCGAGACAAATTATATGGCATTTTTATTGGCTATTGTTCTTAGAAGTGGATTTTGTAAGAAAAATTCTAATCTGAAAAAAATTCTTAGATTTCAGATTTTTTCTTTTAAACTGATCAATGTGACAGATTTTGGAATATTTTGTGAAGAACAATATTCTAAAGATTTTTTTAGCTTTAGATTGTCTACCTTATTGTGAATAATTTAAATGTAAAATTAATTTAAACCCCCCAATTTTTTCAATTTTAGGAAAAATCAGTGATATGGTGTATTTTGGAACATTTTGAACAAGTCCTTGTTCAAAAAGAGATCCTTTTTATTCACAAAAATCTAGTCAGTCTTACTTTAATACTGTCCTACACCTTATTTAAAAAAGCATGTTTTTGAGGTTTCTTCAGAAAGCAATACATAGAATGCAAATGTAGAACAATTTAGTAAAGAGAAACTGCATATCAATCAACTTACTCACTGGACATTCACAGTGTCTAGTCATATATTTAGCCCTATTTTTCCTAAGATACTGTGAACTATTATATAGTGTCTTGTGGTTACTTGGTAAGAAATTCAGGTAACTGCTTTTCATTCATATAGGGATTTGTTTTGTTTTGTTTTGTGGGGTTTTTTTTGGTTTTTTTGTAGTTCAACCATGAGAGTAAAGAATATTAATTTTGAATTCTGCTGCTTCTTTTATTTGTGAATCACTCATGAATTATTCCTGATTTTCTGTGAATTTTTATTTGTCAGTAGTCTCTGAATGTTTTCAATGAATAGCTTACAGTTTAAGGGTTTCTTGAGGACTGTTTGCCTTGGGATTATTCATTATTTGTGTTGAACTATGAGAAATATGACATAGTTTAAGCAACTTGTATGGAAGACCAGCATATTTTAATTAAGAAAAAACAAACACAACCTCCTCCCTAAAAAGAAAAAAAAGCTACCAAAAATTGAATTTGATAAAATGCTTCAGTCCAATACACTTATTTGAAGAACAGCAAACAGAATATGCATCTGGCCTATGTTCTGTGAGGATCTGGTATCTTTTGTCACAAACTAAATCTCAGCTTATTGAACAAATGAATTGGTGTAAATCAGCTATTATGGTAAATTTTATTTAATGAGAGCATGTAAAATATGTAAATATATGTTTTAAATTGTATTCATGCACCTTCTTTTGTTTAATAGTGTTGATTTAAGACTCCACTGAGGTCCCCTTTGGTGTTTACATTTGCTTGCTCCTGTTTGTTTTGTGCCTAATTATTAATTTGAATGTGCATTATACAAATAATGACCTATTGCTTTCATTTCTGCTTTGCTTTCTTCATTTATAGTCAACAGCACCATGACAGTTTTGCCAAAGAAGAAGTTAGGCATGTTTAATTCTCTTGCATCAGAACTTCGACTTCCCTGTCCTCATCCCACCCCTCCAAATGCAAAACAAAATCAGCAGTTGTTTAGATACAAACTTTAATTTCTAAAATATAGCAAAAAATGTGACTTTGAAGTTAATCTGCCCAGCAGACAAAAGGATGGCATTATTTCCTGTTAACTAATTTCAAATGTTGAAACTATTAAAAGGAAAAAACAAAGCCCACATGCAATTTTATAAATGGTTCTAATGTCCAAACCTGCTGCATATGGTGTCTGCTTCAGTGTGTTGCACAGCCTGCTGAGCTGTGACCCAGTGATTTTTAAAAACTCTGAGTGCTCCAGCAGGTTCAGACTGCATGCTATTATCTACCAAGCTCTGCCAAGACACATACACACAGAAAGCTTATATCCAAGAACAAATCTTTGACTGTTGACACTAAAAAACAACTCTCCAAAAGATTAAAAAATAGGCATTTTCTAGACATGCAAAGATGTTTTGAAGGATGTTCTTTCTGTGATTTATTATTTATTGGACAATTGCATTGAAAATGCCTATTGTGGGAAATAAATAACTTGCAAGTTATATGAGAAAAGGTAGTATTTTTTTTGGAAAGGATTGAATCACAGTGAGTTATGGATTTTTCAAAAGTCCCGATCATTTACTGTTCCACCAACAATCAATGGAAACTGAAGCTGCTCAGCACCTCTGTAAAATCAGACCCTCTAGGAACCAGAATAATAATGGCAATTGCACTATCAAGGGCAAAATTACTAGACCTATAAATTCTTTTGTTTCACTGTTATTTTATGAAAAGTGATTTACAAAAAAAACATTGTCTTGGGGATTTCAAGACAGTTCAGTGATTTTGTAGTTCACTTGTTCCTTTTCAAGGGAAGATCACATTGCTCTTATATCAGAGACCTGAAAATTAATCCTTTCCTTTACCTTTTTTTCTCACTATCAATAAAAGTGTTGGGGGATCAAACTCTGTCTCATAGTTGTACTTCCTATCACTGTCTTGTTACAAGGGAAAAGATATAAAGAGCTGTAGTTAATGGCACAATTAATATGAAAGCTTCATGATTTTGTGAAAAAAAATCCACCAACTCATACTGAAGATATAAGCAAGAGTCATATTTGCAAGGCAGAGTATAATTCTGCCATTCTCTTCAGAAATACTGAAGCAATGGCTAAAATATTCAGTCTAATTTTGGGTGTTGTAGTTCAGCAGATAGTTGGATTGGGAGAAGCGAAACTAGAGAAAATGAAGAAAAACATTAATTGGGACATAGTGAAAGGTTTGTTTACTTGCTGCAGATTGGAGCAGATACCAGCAGCACTGTGCCCACAGAGCCAACCCTGCCTGGAGAAAGGGAGTTTACCAGATCACTTTTTTAGGCCCTTCCCAACCCTGTGTTCACTCATTGAATGGTTACTATAAAAAAGCCTTCCATGGACTTTGTTGGCTTGAACATAAATGTTGGGAAAGAGATTCAACAGAGGTAGGAGGAACAAAATCTGAACCTGACTTCTCATCCACTCTTGCTGACTTGAACTTGCTGCTCCTGAGCAAGAACATTTTCTCCCTTTGAGAAATTTCATGAGAAATTTTTAAAGGTTCTGGCTGTATCCTTGATTTCTTAATGCTTGGCTCTCTACTAAAAAATAAAATAAAAAATGAGAGAGAACCCCTAAATTTGTACCCCTAATTTTTACACTGCTTTGAAGTGATAACAGCATCTCTGTTCAGATAGTCCTGTTTCAAAACCAGTTCTGACAGAGCTGCCTCCTGTTGAGGTTCAGTGTTTACTCACTTGGAAACTGTGAAGGAAAACAACCGTGTGTGAAAACAGACTTCTGGCAACAGTGGAAGAGCCTTAGTAAAACAAAACAAAAGTTGGACTTCCTGTTTTAAAAGGTTTTGGACCAGCTCCTATTCTGAACAGGGAGGTAATGCTGAAGATCTCAAAAATGTTTCAAAATTACTAACCTAGGCAGCAGAAGGGACTGGGTAAGCAGAATTTTGTCCTAATTTCCTAGGAACCCAGAGCACAGTATCCTTTTCAAATCAAGCTTCCAAGTGTTTCAGTGTTTTCAAAGCAGTCCTTTTGAACTACAATACCTCAACAGTAAAAATAATAATAAAACCCCACAGCTTTTATAAGTGAGGATCCTTGAGGAAACTGAATCCTTTGCTTGCAAAGAGTTTCAGTTTTGATGAGCCAACAAAAAAGTTTGTTGAACTCTCTGACTTCGTACCTAATCCTAGAAACTTGTTTGAGGAAAATAGTAGACTCCAATACTAGCTGATGTAGAGGCGCCCTCTTGACTAGGAATGTATTTGTCACCTCATTCACTTCAGTGGATGCCTTGCCAGCATGTTGATTTCCAGGTTTTTATTGCAAAATACAGCTCTCCGATGTCAGCTTTAACCCTGCCTCTGTCCTTTTGTATTATCTGTATTCTTTTTAATTAGGTAGTGTAATTTATTCCCCTTAATTCAGTGTGTTGTGGTAAAAGGTCCATACTCAGTGCCAAAATGCTGTTAGTAAAATTGCATTTGATTCCCAATAAATTGTGTTGTCCTTTCCTTGTCACAGTGAAGCCCATGATAGTTCAGACAGCATCTTTGCTGACTTCATGCTTTGATATGACAACTTGTTTGTCCCTCTCAGAGACAGATATCAACCTTTTCCTCGTTCCTAGTCATTCGGTGGCATTTTAGAATTTAGATAGCAGCTGTTTTAAATACATGCAGAACCTCTTTGTACCATTATCAGAGAGACCTCTCCCTCTCTGTAGTCGTACTTGTTAAATCAGGATCATTTAGCTTGGCCTGCAATTCTTTGCATGTTTGATTAATTTCAGGGAGTGTGCAAATGTTACAGGAAATCTCATTCCTAACTAGCATTAATGAAGAACATTGTTTTACTGCCCTTTTTACAGGACTCTCGTATTTCTTATTGAATCAACTGATAAGAAAGAAGGGAACAGAAGAAAGAAAACATAATGCGTGCACATTCTTTCACCATAAAGAATGCATTAAGCAAAAAATTCCAGCAACAGATGGCTCAGAATTAGTATGAGAATGTGACAGTGGGCTATCTGTTTTGAGGAGGGCTATCCTGAAGAAGCCAGAATTATTTATATCTCCTGCCCAAACTTGTAATTAGGATCCAGCTCAATAGCAGCAAGTACTCAGTATGAAAGAAAATAAATTTCTGAAAATATTTTCCAGTATTGCTCATCCTATTTTATGGCATGTTATGTTGTGGTTCATTGTGTTATATAATATGTTGAATATGAAGACAGTATCATTTAATGCAAAGTGATTTGGGAGGAGGGGGGGATGGAGAACCATGTTGTGTGTCCTAAACAAAACCTTTTTTGTTGCTCAAAACTGGGGGAGACTTCTTTTTGGTGCTATGTTGCGATGAAGTTCCTAAAAGTAGTACAAATACATTTGAAAACTTGCTAGATCTGGGCTTAACAGATTGCTGGCTTGGAAATGCACATAAAATGATTTACATGTAACCACTATACTTCGGCCAGTTTGATTAGAAGACTGGATGTGATACCTCTAATTATAAAGTGAGATTACTAAAACAAAATCTTGCTGAGTTCCACTGTGATAGACATTGGAATAGTGAAACAATTACAATAGAAGCCCATGTGAATGTCAAAGTAAATGAATAAACTCTTGACAGAGAAAGTTACAATGCTGTGACATTAAACCAGAAAGCAACCAACACATAAAAATGTGTCAATTCTGCAGTCCTGATCAAAGTAAGGAAACTGGACTGAAACTATTGGAATAGTCTGAAAATGCATTTATTGAATATCAAGACCACAGCTTATTCTAGACTTGTATGTGAATTGTTCTAAAATAGACCATCTGGTACAATAATGTGCCTCATTTCATTGTTCTGTACCTTTCATGTCTATAATTGTTAGAATAGAACTGATCTAGACTGATGAAGCATAAGACAATCTATTATCTCTAACCCTCGCAGCCTGGCAGAGACATTGGGTAGGCCTATCTGAAATAACTTCTAATCGTTAGCCTTTATCAGCATCAGTATAGACTTCCTAGAAAGTAAATCACTGTGGACTGAATCATCAGTGCCTTCATTTAGTACAAGAAAACCAGCTGTGCATACATCATGATGAGAAGATTCCTGGTTAACAGTGTGTGTTGAAGAAGGTTGCTTCCATGTTTTTCAAACCTGTTCCCACAAGTTGTGGCCAAGTGTTTATAGGAGGCACGTTGCTTTCTGAGATGTTTTCAATTTTTTTCTCAGCCTAATACTCTGTTATCATGCAATGGAATGTGTTGGATTCCAATGCTATAAATATTTGGGGAAAGCACCAAATGCACCAGTCTTACATTGATGTAACTCTTATCTAGAAAACCACTTCCAGATGTAGTTCATAAGTGAGGGAGAATCAGAAAGTCAAAAAGACTTGATTTTCAAAAAGACACTAATTAGTATAACTAGAATGTAATTGTAAACTTTTAGAAGTTTGAGGGGAAATAAGACATGAAACATCTTCTCCCATTTCGTATTTGCTTTCTCTGGCATTTACTTTAAACTAGGGGACTATAATGTGATGAAGCTCATGCTACTTTTTCATTATTATTCCACAGTTGACTAGCTTCTACTGCAATTTCCAGACATGCCAGGTTTTGAGTCAGTTGTTAAAAAAGCCTGGGTGGATAACCACAGTTACCCAGGTTCCGATGACGTGCTCAAGCATGTGCCTAATGGGAAAGATTCAAGTGGTGACGTTGATGGTCGTGGGAGTAGGTTTGTATTCTACCAATGTTTCATCCCTCTTGCAGACTTCATCTTAGCATCTAGGCTCCTTTGGCAACTCAGGGTTTCAAAGCCAGGTTAGACAACCCTCCAGATACCAGTTCAAAGAAGGTGCACATAGTTTTGGCAAGGAACCCTTTAGTACCGATTTATTCAGAAATAGAAAATTGGATGGTTTGCAAATTCTCATATCAAAAGTCTGTTGGCATATGAGATTTTAGGAGGTAAGAGGTGCTATGAGAATGCATCTTGAAGTTGAGTTATAATGTAGGTACCTCCTGAGTCATATTTCTGGAAATGGCTCCTATGAAATATGTAACTGATTCAGACCTTATTTAACTGAAAAACTAAGTATAAAAGCATTAAGGGTTAATTTTACAGCAACTTCAATTAACAATCCAAGACAATTATGCTTAGTTACAAACCATTATAAAGAAGATGCAAAACAGCCATTATATACAGTCACATATAATAGTGTTATTTAACATGTGACCCAGCGGCATATATTATCTAGTGCAGATGTTTCCATTTGAAATAAGTACATAAAACTTGCTATCTCCTGGCACAACTGGTAGAATGTTATTTCTGCAAGAAAAATAAATTCTGTGCTGCACAGACCTTTCATCTGTCACAGACATGATCCATAAAACTGGAAAACTTTACTGTGCTGGAAACCTGTCTAACTGAAAAGGAATGAGAACAAAGTGCATTTTTCACCTTTATCTTTTATTTCTAAGTGTCTCTAAGATATTAACATATACAGGTGTTGGATTCCTTTATATAGAAAGAGATTGAATACTGCCAATTTTGTTGCAAGTGTTTTTAAATAAAATTTCCTCTGAAAAATTATGTGCATATAAATACTAGATCTCTGTTCCCCGCCTATGTGAACCGACTTGATGTGTAATTATAGGGATGTTATATAAAAGACAAATGATTAATTACATTACTATTAAGTTTTTCATTTGCTTCATACTGTCTCTCTGGCTGCCTGTTTCATAGTCTAACCCATTGTGGAGAGGATCACTAATAGAAGTGGCTACATTTCTGCATAAGTAGTATTCTGCATCAAAATAGCTTTCATACCATGGGATCCTTCTTAAAAAAAGGTAGTGATTAAATGTTGAAGAGTAATTTTTAATTATAGGTAGGAATAATGCTATTTACTTGAAATTATTGATTATATTTTAGTACACAATTGTCTTACTATAAAATAACAATAGTGAGTTATTTAAATACATCACTAGTTGAGTATCAGGCATCTTTCCCTTAGTTATTTTCTTCTCTCCCAGTGAAGTGGTAAGCAGCTGTGTTACAATACAGCCAGCTCCTTTTTAAGAACAAGGATGCTTCAGTGTGCTAACTGTTAAATTCTTGAATTTGTGGGGACTTAAATCAAGATGTCTGGGAGCATAGGAGACAATCACCTAAATCTGAGTCTTAAAACTGATGAACTTTGCACAAAACCAAAGAAAAACCTAGCTTGACAGAAAACCAAACTTTTTTGAGCCTTTTTTGCATCTTAAAACATCTACTTGCATAAGAAATGATAGCACACTCCTTTTACAGTGGGACTTCATGGTGAATCCTACCTTTGGGGAACAAACTGATTTACTGGTATGGAGGAGAGTTACTACCCCCTTCTGTCTGCAGTTAATTTGTAGAGCTTCCCTTTTAATACATTGAAAATGACATTTGCCTGCAATACAAAAAAGTTTTTTTCCTCTCAGCTTTTCTCAAGTTACCACATAGAAATAGAGCCAGGTGCTAACTAATGAGTCCAATTCTTTGAAGAAGTCAGTTTTCCATTTCTGTGTAGTACCTAATTAATGTCATCATGACACATGCATAGTAAAATCACAGTAATAGTAATGTACAGTCCACACAGGCTTTAAAAACTTAACATGGCAAGATATGGGCAACCCAATGACTCAATATGGATTGCATTAGATGAAAGGCCTGAATATCCCTATATCTGGTGCCTGAAAATACCTGTACTACTAAGAGACAGATTTCATAAGGAGGTATATTGGAGACTTCGCTTTGCTGCCCTCTTGCCTGTGCTTGATTTTCTTGTTCTGTCTGCTCCATAACACAGTTGGAAGAAACAGAGAGAAGCATGTGGCAAAATCAAGTGGTTGGTTCTCACTGTGTGGTTCATATTTTCTCTCCTTCCCCTTTTGTTACCCTCTTCCTGAAGAGCTACAGAATCAGGTGTGGAGTATTAGTACGCCTGCCTTTTTTTGTGACTTTAGCCAAACTGCTGCATGATCTAGACATTTACTGAGAGCTCTGGCTTCTGAACTCAAATTAATTGATAAGGAATTACCAACTACCTTTTAGTAATTTTCTTTGGCTTGGGACTGTAGAAAGAAAATCTCTGAATTCTAACCTAGGAGTATTTTTAAGGTGCAGAGCCTAAAAGAGAAATAAAGATCTATTGAGTTTTTCCCCCACCTTATAAATTTTCAGAACATGCTGAATTTTTAATTTTTATTTTAATTATTTGCAAGAGGAGTATATTTTCCTTTTTGGAATCTGCCTCTCCCCTCTTACACATGTGAGTCAGTAGAGAATGGCTGGAAAAACTGGAAACATTTTTTGCTGGAACAAATTTTAGAATATTCAAAGTGAAAAATGAAAAGTAAAAGAAGCAAAAATTAGAGGAGATATTTTAATTACTAAACAGATACCTGTATGTGTGCAAAATAAGGTAAGAAATGTCTGTAAATCACAATGTCTGTAAAAACAATGTAATGCAATGCAGAAAGATGAGAAATCACTTTTACAAATGTCGCTCAGGTTATAGTAGCACTTTAGACTCCACAGCACAGAGTTCAGCATGGGGTAATTTACCCTGGTAAAAAGTTAAATGAGTTAGCTAAGGCTGAATGGTGTATTTCTGCACTGCTCTGCAGCACAGGCATCTGCAGTCTATAATGTTTTGATTTGGTTATAAGGCCTTTATTTGCACAAATTACACCTCATTTTATGCACGTGTTCTCTTCTGACATTGGTGGTCCCAGCCTGAATTGCCACACTGCGATGGTGTACGAAAATATCAGTGCTCAGCCCGATCCCTCCTGCCTTGTCTGTTTTATTAGAAGGGGTTTTGTCTAGCTGTGACTAATAGAAGCCCACAGCAGGTTTCAATAAGAATTTTCAAACCTCAGGTTGCACTGGATCTTATCTACTTTGCTAAGTTATCAATTACGTTTTGGTCCAGACTGGCATAAACCTGAATATAAACATTCTGGTGGCATTATCCTGGGGTTTGGGATCAATTGAGACTTTTTTTAGTTGGAATTCTTTCATGAGGTTTGGAACACATGGGGGCTTTCAGGAGAAAGCTACTTCAATGGTCATTTTTATTTCAGGTACAATATAGCTGGTCTGTTTAAGCTTGTGCTATAGCACTGTGCTTCAGGTCAAGAATAGGTACCAAAATAAGCAGTGTTAGAAGCCCTTATGCACAGTAATGTTACATAAATAAGAGTAAGAACTGCAGATCAGGTTGAAATTTAGAATTTAGATTTAACATGTCCTTGCATTGCAGAAAAAAATTAGTGTGAAGCAATGTGAATCTAGAGGCAGCTATAAAAACAAAAGTCTTTTCTGGTTGTTTACTTGAGTCTGGGAGTACAATCCAAAGATCCCTATTTCTGGACTTTTCCTATTTGATGTTTCAGTTTGTTGGGCAATGGGTTGTAAATGTTATATATATTCATGTACCCATATTCAAACTTTCCTGATTTAAAGAGAAAGCATATATTAAAATGACGCTTTTGGGATAAGATCTGAGAACGATGAATGCTCACCATTCCTCCATTATTAAAAAAATGAGAAAGTTTTGTTAAAAGAACTGCAAAATGTAAGCAAGACTTGACTAGTGACCTTCATATATTTTGGTTTTGAAGGAGAAATTTGTAGTGTGCAGTTCCCTTTTTTTTTTTTTTGCAGTGGGAATAATGTAGCTTTTCCTATCTAATAGATGTTTGAATAATTGCCAAGATACCACAGTGATGTGTCACCTCAGAGAAATCATGACAAATAATTTAAAAAGCCTGAAGATACATTATTACTGAGAAATAGCCATTATTGTAAAAACATTAGGGCTTATCAGTTCAATGCCATGTAAAAATTCTGTACCTTTCCCTGTTGCAGGCATACTCAGAAGATATTTTTCATAAAGTATTTGCAATAATATCCATCGAAGAGCAAAGCTGCTCTTCTCTGGCAGGCATGAGTAGCCAAGATTGTCACACAAATTTCTTCCCTCTCTTCACCACCTTCTTTGGGATGCAACATTTTTCCAAGGGTACTTCAAGAACATTTGATCATTTGCAGTTTCCTATATCAAATGGGCTACCAATAACACAGAAGCTGTTGACTTTCAGCATCAAGATTTAAAAATAATTTCCATTTCCCTGGAATTATCTTAAACAGATAACAAACTGTTTAATAAAATGTTGTCAGAATAAACATAGTTTTGCATCTCAGCATGAGGGGAAAGTGTGTGTTAAATCACAACCTTGATAGCTTCCAAGTCCATATCTAGATTGATGGGCAGAAAGCTGACCTGGATGTTCTGATAAATTGACTGTTTTCATGATAATTGCTGAGTTAGGTTGGGATTTTTTTTTTGGAGGGGAAAGGCTATTATGTGAAATTTAAAAAATGAAGTAATAGTTTAATTCACATCTGGGCTAATGATAAGACCAAGAGCAGTGTATCCTGTGTGTGGATATTAAGGGCATGCACAGGGAATGAGATCCAGCATTGTGGCTTTCTCCTCAGTTGTTTGACCACCATACCATTGCTGGTGCACTGTATCTGTCTAGATGACTGAAACCTCATTTGATGTTCAGTCTTCCATGTGTCATTCATCCTGTAGCTCTATACCATGGACAGATCTAGTGAGGACAAAGCAGTAACTGCCCCTCAGAGCTGAATCTTATGCATGTCAGGGACAAGGACATGCTACAAGAAACTTCTGTCTGCTGGGCAGGAGAGTTTCCACCCTGATGCCTGGAATGGTCTTATTCTTTTGGTTATACCAGCTGCTCAACAGCACTGCTGTCATCATCATGAGAGCTTACGTCCTGATTCTTAAAGGTGACAGAGATTTTTGCCAACACATACGCCCAGTGGATTATGTTGGGCATTTCAGAAATTTCCTATTGAAATACCCTTGTAAATCAAGCCCTCCTTTTTGACGAAAAGGAAGAAGTAAGACAAACTCCAGAATGTGGCTTTTATTAGTTAGGAACACTGTTTACTCTTTTTCTGGACTCTTATTGTAGATCTTCTGGATTTTTTCCCTGGATTTCTTCAGTTACTGGAAGGATATTTCAGACAGCATGCAGATTCCCCTAGGGAGAAAAAGACACTATGGTGCATGAAGAAGCATAGTGAGAGACTTAAATCTACTTGCAGTGTGGAAACAGAGACCCTGTAAGCCATTTCTCTTTACTACTGGTCCTTCTCCTTTCCTTTTTTAGTTTGTTTTGTGGTTTGTTTTGGTTGTTGTTTTTTGGGAGGCAGGGGGAGTCTGGGTCGGATTTGTCTTTTTTTGATACTGTTGACTAAAATGCATCAATACCAGAGCTTATTTTCCTTTTGGTGTTTTGCACTAATCCACTTTCCCATTCCCAATCTCTTTTGTTGTTAAATGATTAAATGATTATGAAATGGGCAAAGGATTTTTCAGCACTTTTGTTGCCATGGTGACTGGATATGCGGGCCAGAGAAGGAATGGAATTTGAGCATCAGAAATAAAATTGAATCAAACTACTTTTGCTATTAGAGAACTTTGCCCACAAGTCACTTTTTGCCAATGAAGTTATTTTTATGCAAAGAAAAACAAACTCTTCTCGGGGGTGAAGTAAAAGAGGAAGAAAAGAAAACTTTTCTTCACTGCATCTTTGTAATGAGGAATTTTTATTATTTTTTTCTTTAGGATACCGTTTTGGGACCATGTTTATCAGTTTTCATTTGATCAGATTCCTGTGTCCCTTTTGGGTTTGGAGGGGGCTTTCTTTGAGCACTCACAGACTTCTATATAGTATTGGGAAATTCAACATTAGGGTCCTGGATTGTGAATATTTCTGCAAGCTAAGCTCATGGCTACAGAACCAGCAGTGTTTGCCCTTAGTGGTGGTGTGGAGAAAGGGGAGTCAGAAGAGGAGCACTGTGAAAGGTTCCTCACTGCCTCATATTACTTTCTATAGAGCTTCTTGGGTTTTTTTGTTGATTTTTTTTTTCCCTCCTTGTTTCCAGATATGTGCAGTTTGGAGATGGGAAAAGCAGCCATGGAATGCTTTTTTGTTTTATCTTCTATCAGAAATGATGAGCAGAATCTCTTCAGTGACCTATTGTTCTACCTCAGAAGGGTTTTGATTCAGGCCACAAAGGTCTTCAAGCCATAAAAAAGACTCAGAGCCATCTACAGAGAACTCAGTTCTTGGACTCCTTAGCCCTGAAAGACCTGTGTTCCATTTTAGAGGTGTACTTACTGTCACAGTCCTCAAAGACTGTACAGAATCAAACCGCATGCCCATCCATCTCCACAACCTCTCCCCAGGTCAGACATCTAGATGGAGAAAAGAGTTCAGGTAGGTTTGTAGGGCTTTGGGAAGGTATATCAATTCCAGTTGGAAGGTTCACTAGCTTCACTGGTAGGCACACAACTCTCTGCCAGGTGGCCAGGAGGCAGGTAACATTACAGAGCAGCTTGTTTATTCTCCCAAGTAATCCTCCCTGTTTTGTTTTTTTTTTAATGTGCTGAATTACTATAAAAGGTTAAACTGTTTAATGATGGTAGGTACTGTAAGCTTCTGTTAGTCTTTATATTCTCAAGGCATGTTTCTAAACATATCAGAAATTGTAAGCTTTAATTCAAGAAGAATAATTTGGTTTTCAATATTTTTGTGATACAAAGTAATGATTTAAGTCCATTTCTGAGTGTTGGCGGTTTTAGGGGTTTTTTTCCCCTTCAATATTTTAATGTAATTAGCTATACCTTTCTTCCTTTTGTTTTTCACAGTTAATAATTATTCTTATGCATTCTATGTAGAAATAAATACATGGACAAAGGTTTTGTTAAAAGGCATACAAATACTAGACTTGGATATTAAATGAAAATACTGATAGAAAATCAAGACAGGACAGTTATTTGCCCTTTCACTTAGTCTGGGTAATGTATTTGTCAGGCACAGCATTGGAATACTTGTGATGGGAACTAAATTAGCTGCCTATCCCTTCCAGCATGGGTAATTGACAAGTTGAATAACACCCAAGGGAATGGGATGGTTTTTTAAGGTTTAGAACCAGGCAGTTAATGTCATTTTTGGGTTATCTAATTGACAGGAGTGAGGGATCATAATATTTCACTTCCCATGAAAACCTTATTTTTCTTTCTGCAGTCCTGATTCTCTAACTGACCAAATACTGAAAAATTTTGAAGTTAAGGCAAAAGCAATTAGAAATGTTATTGTTACTTGTCATTAAGTCATCCAGACTTGTTTGAAAATTACTAAAATCTGCCAGCTGCAATGTTGAACTCCAAGCAGTAGGTATTATTTACCTGTATCGGGGAAACTTTCTCAAACTGCTGTTCCAGGGCAGATGTCTTATTCTAGGAGGCACTGAATCTTTTTGGAGGCTATGAAAGCAAATTCTGTCTGGGTGGGCCCTCTAACCTGAGCCTTTCCTGATCAATTTTTCATTTTCTGGGATGAACTTGTAAGTTTTTCATTCTAACATTCAGGACAGAGGGTTTATATCTTAGCAGGATACTTGACTTCAGCTGGTGCTTTGCTTTGTGTCTTCTAGTAGTGAATTATTTCCATTTTCTCTGTGAGTCATGTTCTTGGCTTGCTGGGATAGTTTTAGCTAGATTCATCACAGGCTTAAGCTTTATTTTTATTTTTTTCTTAGTAAATGAAATTAAAGACAAAAATAATTGCCTACTGTGTTGAATTCATACCTGAAAGCCTCAGTGGGCATTGTTTTGGTTACTGTGGTTTGGCTAAAATGTTTGTGAGTTTATGTTAGGCTCTCTATGCACTTTTTCCACATCACTGGTTCCTCATTGCTTCATTATTAATAGTGATTGTCATGCAAGAGACCAAAAAGCATCTGTAAGTTATTCTGGTGAGCTCTCTTTGTGGCTGCATTGAGCTTTGAAATAGTTACACTGTTACTTCTGGAAGAAATGAGCAGTCTCATGAAACAGCAAAGTAATAAGGAAATAGGCACAAGTACCCTAGCCATCTCTTTCACATACTTGAGAATTTACTTTATTCTGGGTATTGCTGTTTAAAACACAAAAGTTTTTTTTTTTTTCCTACGGATTCCTTTTGTTGTTTTGTTTTCATGGGTTTACACTGATCCCTGCAAAGTCTGACTGTCTTTATACAGAATCATAGAAATAGAGTTGTTGTATAACACTCTGATCTGCTGCAGTGACTGGGTTGAAATGATTATGTTTTAGATCCCATAGTCGCTCTTGAAAATGTGGTTGCACTGCAGGCTGTCAGACCCTGAGTACAGATGGATCTGTGATGTTCAGTCTTGTCCAATTTCAGTTTGCACAGGCAAATATGTGCCTCCATTAAAACACACTCTGCCTGATAGATGCAGAAGGTCATGTCTCTGAGCTGTGCAGAATTTATAAAATTCTTCAGAACTGTGGAGCTCTCTGTCTAGGAATTACCTGTCCATCTGTGTAACAGTTGCTAGCAGACTGATGACTTTAATCATTGGCAACAGGGACAGAAACTTCTTTTCTTCTGCCTTTCACCAAAGAATTGTCTTGAGCTGGAGTTTGCTCAAGAAATTCAGAACTAAAAGCATGTTGCCACAGGGCTTGACACAGTAGATTTCAAAGAGCCACCCTGCTCTACATCTTTATTGCCTTTCTTTTTGCAGGTCAAGTCAGCTACAGAACAGTGCCTGAAGTGACAGTGATGAATTATGTAGTATTGCTGTTAGTGTGAAATGGAGTGGCTATAATGTAATATGCGAGCATCTTAAAAACATGAACCAATATACCAATGACAGATGTGGTGCTGAACGTGTGGAATTAAAGTAAATGGCATTGTATGTAAGCAATCAATGATTTGCAACAATAAAACTTCACAGTGTGTGCCCTTGTATTGTCTATTGACTAACCTCCCTGGATGATTATACTGTCTTACCTCTTGCCCAAAGGCTTGGGCCTGTTGATTTTTCTTCTGCTGCTATAAGCCCTGTGCTTTACCAGACTATTTATACTTGGCATTTGATCATTCTCAGCTGTCCTTATCATCTCATACTTAGGAATGCCAAAGTTTCTTGTGTGCTGTGTCTCTCCTATATAGACCAAATGGCCCTCTTACTCTCTAAAGGCACAAGTGAGTAGGAACACTTTCTGTGTTTCAGAAAGAACAGGTTTTCAGATTTTTCAGGAACTTGCTAAATGGTATACAGAGCAACATCACATTTATCTTTGAAAGGACTGATGATAAGGGGGATGGTAAACTGCAAGAAGTGTTGAGAGCTGAGAACAGTCTCTTGCTTGAGAACTATTTGGAAGCCTTGATGTTGATTTTTCCAGCCAAAAGTTCTTAATCAGTGTCTTTGGAGAGTTTTTTTTTGTAAATTTAAGAAAAAACAACAACAAAACAAAACAAAAAAACCCCCAGCCAAACAAAAGCAAAACACAGAGTCTAGGAGATGTGGTGTACCTTACCCATTACCTTTTCTCTGACATATCAAGTTTTTCCCAGGAGGAGGCAAAATATTTGTGTTCAATTGTTTATTGATATTGCTTCTATTTGCTTTCACATCCTTCTCTCTGCCCCAAATGTCAGTTAAGTACTGTGTTTCTAAACATGTCCTTCCTTTATAATATTTCAGAACTATATAAATTAGGAATTAGGAATATTATTGCATTGTTTTCTGGTGTAACTTTGGTTCAGGCGGGAAGAATCATTGGTAGTGGAGATGAAGAAAGAGTACTTTGAATAAATGAAGAAAAAAGATTGAAATATTTTTGCAAGAACGTTTTGAAGCAATATTCATTCTTCTTTCCTTCCTTTCATTTCCTCAATTTCTTCTTCTATGATCTTCATCCTGCTTCAAATGCCATGCTATTCTCCTTTATTCTATTCTCTTATTGTGTAGACTTTCCTAAGTTTTCTCGGTTATGTAAAAAAATATATTGTAGTTACATGCATTATAACACCTTCACTCTGCAGACTGGAGACTGGCAGTACTACAGAAAAGGCAGATGCTCAGCAGAACTGTAGTGATGGATAAAAAGTAGGAGGAGAAGGGCACTTTCTGTAAGCCCAGAGGCAGGACATCATCTCTCACATATCACTGTCGCTTAAGCCCAGACCGCCGTATTTTGTGTTGTTGCTGCTAGGTCATTCTCTATTTTAGGCAGAGCACTTATGGGAAAAACCGTTGTATTAAAACAAACTTCACAATATCTGAGTGTCATATTATTTGAAAAATAGGTTGTATTTTTATGGATTAGTGGATACAGCACTTTAAGGCACTGAGTGAGCCGTAGTTGTTCACCCAGGGTTAGTTTCAGCCGTATGGATGTTTGCCACGGGCTGAAGCTGCATTCTGTTACAGCCCTGCTGTATGAATTATACATGACAGAGAGAGATGGGTTTGGGAACCAAACTGGGGAGAGGCCTGGGACAGAACCAGCCCTGAACAAACTGCTTCAGACTGCTGACAGTGTTCCTCATAGGAATGAAGGGTTTACAACTGAAAAGGGATACTTACAGAGAAAACCTGAAGATAGAAGAGACTGTTATGGCAGAGGTAGGGAAGGGCAGTGGAAATGAAAGGTCATGCAGACCAAGGCAGAATAATGAAAGCTGGCACTTCCCAGTCACAGCCCATTCTCTCCTGGTCAATCAGTGACCTGAAAATAATACAGATTCGTAGCCTTTTCTCTCCTGTCAGTGTGGTCAGTGACCTTACAACAATATCCTGTAGTCCATTAAAACAAACCTATTAAAAAGAAACATTACCGGTCCCACCCCCTGAAATTAAAGCAGGGTGCGAGAGAGTCATAAATAAAGGCTCCTCTAAAGTAAATTAGCCATCTTGGTATTTGGATGAGAAGACAGGAAATAATGAGTGACATTCCAATCTATCAGAGGTATAAGCTAAATGAGATGCCGAAGCGACAAAATGAACATAGTTGGTTACATTTAGGATTAGATTTGTTTTCCCCCCTCTAAACCTTTTTTTTCTTTCAGGGCACATTACAACAAAACCTAAACAACTCTCTATTTTCACTATAGTTAGTTTCTCTGATAAAATTTAAAATCTCAGGGACAGTCTGGAGTTATTTACAGTTGACTGATTAATCTGTTGATTCTAATGCTAAGGTCATTAAATAAACATTTCAGAGAGATACTTAGATTTGATATAAAAAAGTATCCAAGCATGTGCCTGAAGGAGGATTAAAATGTATATTGTTAGAGTTTAAACTCATTTAGGCTTATACGTTCTGAAATCCTTATGGTATCAAGGCAAATATTACGTCAGTACCAGAAAGCTGGAGAGAGCAGATGTATGGGGGGAGGGTGCTCAGATATGTCATGTCTACCTTTAGTAAAGAGGAAAGTGCATCTTGGTATGAAATTATTTTTTTGATGTTGTGTTGGATTGGGAAAATATGGTCTGATAATGGGGCCTTTCCAAGAGAGAACTACATGATAAGAAAAGCAGAACAAAGAAATGAGATATTTTTTATAGGAATATACATTTTAAAAGCTGTAAGTTGCTTCTAGACCAATCCTTGAATAAAATGAACAGTAAACTGAACTGCCATTCTTTCCTTGAGTTTTCAAGTTTCTAGGAAGTTCCATATTTAACTATGTAGTTGTAGTAAATGAGATACTTCCATTTTCCTTGTAGAATTTTTATAATATTTTAAAATCTTCAAAGATATTGTAGTTTATTCAATTAGAAGTGTTGTTGCTCAGGTGAAAAAAATCACCTTTTTTTTACTGGAAAGTCTTCATGCATTTAATGTCACTGTGGCTTTTGTATGTGAATTTGCTAAAGCTTTGTACTTTTTGTGCTCTCACAGAACATAAAGTGTATTAACAGTGGGAAGGCATTTCTAGCATTGTTTCAGAAATGTAAAATAGAAAGTTCATGAGTTTTAGACAAAGCAATCAATCAGTTCCGACTGGACTTGTTCTTTTTAAGGATCAAAATCCAAAGTGAACACATCTGTGTGTGTGTTTGGGATGTGGGTTTGATATTACTTCTGTTAGGGTCAAGAAACACAGTTTGCTCCTATCAGAAGTGTGCACAGAGCAGGCATGAAATTGCAATGGTTGCTTTGCCCCTTGGTGTAGGGAACATCAGAGAAGTCTGCAATGGCTAGAAATGACATTTTGAACCTTTCAGTCTGAGCTCAGTCACATCAGAAGTGAGGAATTCTGTGTTTTGCAGTACAAAAGTTACTGAAATAATTTGTGCCTGCAAATAGGCCGTGCAGAAATAATAATAATATTATTATTAATAATAGTAATGTTGTCATGTGGCTTTTCACAAGCAGTTGCAAGTGCTATTAAATATAATTATAATTCTGAAACATACGCAGAAGGGAAAAAGTATGTTGTTTCATTTATTTTTGGTAAAGAGTTAAACTTTGAAATCCCATGTTGTAATTGTAGTGACTGGTATTCTGTTCAAAAGGACTACAAACTGAAGGACATACAACCTCACTGCACACTAGTACCAAAAAAAACCTGTTGTAAATGAAATCAGTGAGAAGGTTGAGGGAACTGGAGGGATTCATTTATAATGTTACATTAAGGTAAGTAGCTGCAGTTTGCTTAGGCAATGGCAGACTTGCAGATGGGGAAGTCTACAAACACTGCAAGAGTATCCTCATGAATTAGAAAATTGCTTGCAATTAAAAAGGGAAGGATGGAATGAACTCAAGTGGAAGTTTAGTTGGTATGCCTTGGAAAAACTTCCTGAAATTGAGAGTTATGAGTCTAATAATGTCCCAAGGGATAAATATGGAAACTTTATCCCTTGAAATATTCAAAAAGACACTTGAAGAAAAGTACTCAACTTCTGCAGGAAAAGAAAATGTATGTTTTTCTGTGAGTCTCTGGATATATTCTTATCGGCTTCTGAAAGATAAGTGTATTTGCACCTTTCCAGAACCTGGATTCAAAGAGGAGACCTTTAATGAAATTTTGCAGTCCTGTGGAAGGTAGGGCTCCTTCATCAGAAACAGTAGGTGTAAGCAACTTACCAAAATACTCTTTAATAGGAGATAGAAGCACCATCACAGTCCTAGCCAGCATCTTGAGTAAGATAATAACATCCACTTATTTAATGGGATTTGGCTTTTTTTTTTTTTTTCACTTTTCCTCGCTCCCAAAAAAAAACTCCTCCCGAATTTTAGGAAAACAATAAGAACTTTTTTCCTCTTTTCCTTCCACTTTTTTTTTTCCCTTCAATCTTTTTATTTAATTTGGGACAGAAAGGAAGCAAAGCATTTTGTAATATCTTCTTCTTCCTTGCAATGTACCTAGGTAAATTAGAGGTAGGGAAATTCCAGATGTGTGAGGTTGCTTTTCTTCCTTGCAAAGGTTGTATTTTAGCTTAATGAGTTTCTCTGAGAAATTAGAAATTTTTTTAATTCCTGCATTGCTGAGGATTCGGTTTTAACCTAAAAGCAAGGAGAGTTCTACTGAGGCATTCCTTGGCAGTAGAAGTAAAAGCCTAATTTTAGGCTGTCAAAACATGTTCCATGTATTCCAGTCAGGACAGAGCTGTATTGGGTCTCTTCACTTGCTTATTGCCGCGGCACGGTAAAAGGCGCAAATGAGACGAGGTTGCTCTCATAGAGAGTGTAATAAAATCGTCCACTTTATTCTACAAGTCATCTACAAATCATCTATCTTATTCTACAAGTGTTCCACACATATACCTTTTCGTGCATAGGTAATCAGATCCTAAAGTATGCTATAAGTCTAAACAATTCAAACATCCTAGTTCTCAGACCTCTTTCCCAGTAACAGAAGGCTGCTTCTATTATCTCTGTACATTCTTGTGTCCACTGGAGGAGTCATGCTGTCCAAACTCCCTTGTTTTATGGTCTTGTTTTCATGCTGCAGGTGCACATTTGCAGGCTTCCCAACCTTGGGCAGCCTAACAGTCTCACGGTCTTTTCTTGTACAAGGGAAACAGAGGCAAAGAGCTAACACGGCCTGCAGCAGCTTATGGTGTGGCATGGCTGTTTATGCTACACCACAGGTCCTGCTTGGCTTGACATCAACAGGACCACTGACGAGAGTGGCACCAATCTTAATGGCCCTGTTGCTTTGACCACTGTGATGGATGCGCTTGCTGAGCACCATGAGCCTAAATCAGAAAAGTCAACTGCAGAAATAATGTAAACAGAAAAAAATACCCGTGGATATCCTGTAATATGCATCCATGTGTTGTGGCTGGAATTCTTCTGATCAGAGGACGGGATGGAGGCTACATTTCGTGTACCTCAGCCTGTGGTTTACTCCTGCCATTAAATACACCTCCTAATGCATGAGCTCAACCCAATGGAGACACAGGTAACACAACCTTAACATAATCCTGTTTTAATAAGGTGTCCATTTTGAGGTTTTCTAGGGAAGGTGTAATCAGCAGTCACACTGTGCAGCTGCTTGCTCCTTTAGGAGCTTGCACTAAGCTTTGATCCTGGCAGCTGGTAAGGTTCTGCTCAATGTGTGAGAGCAGCTAAAAGATCTGGAGTGGTTTTTTTCTTTTCCCTGCTTTGGAAATAATTTTATCCCTTTCTTTTGGATCCTACTGAATATGGGCACCCTAAAATATTTGAAGAATATTCCACTGAGGTCTAGTTGTGACAAAGGAAAAATTACTCTGCAAAAATGTGTTTTATTTCAGAGCTTCTGATGATTCTGAGCAGTTTATTTGTTAGAAGAAAAATTCTGCCAAGGTACATCAGAGGTATAATGTAACTGGCTAATGAGTTTTTCCTAAAATGGACAAGAAAGTTATACCTCTCTGTATAAACAGTTTCATAAAGGAAGAGGTCAGTAACTAACAATTTCCTAATCACTTCATTGTTCTATTTTACCCAAATATTTCTGTGACAGACTAACAAAACTGTGCCCACTGAAATACATCTTAGTTCTTGAACACTCCCCAAAGTTCAGGGAGGTACCTTTTGGATTAACATACGAATTATGCGAATAGGTTTTTATTACTGACATATTTTCTTTATATATCTTTTTACTGCTTTCTATACCAGTGACTGTTATCTCCTGAAGAGTGTAACCCTTCCCATGGCATCGGTCTGGAGTTTTGTCTTACCTTTAAAAATATCTTACACTCCAAAAAGAATAGTGCAAAGCATGTTACGTGGCTATGCAGTCACAGTGGCTTTTTTGTTAATCCATAAAATCTGGTCATCAATCAAGATGTGCCCAAGTTCTTTTCCACTCAGCTTTTAGACACACTGCATTGACAGGTTTAGTTTTTTCCTAAGTCACGCAGTCTGTACATGTGTGTGTGGGTGTGAGAGAGAAAATGCAAACCACACGGCAGACATTAGTCACTTTGTGTCGTAGTGCGTTGGAAGGTACTCAAGTTCTAGGTTATAAAAATGTTGTGGTGCACTCTCTATATTAGGGTCCTGTATGGTTCAGTACTGCAGCTGCTGTTTTGATAGTTAAGGCACTATTTCAGGTCTGTGTCTGTCTGTCTTTCCTTCTTTTTGCTCTGAGTACCCCTCTGCATGTCTATGACAGCAAGGACCACCTTATTTGCAACAGGCAAGCCACATGCTTTCAAGGCAGCAGATAGAAATCCTGGTCAATAGCACCATCATTTTTGGCAGCATGCTCTTTAATTCACTGGGCACAAGGAGCAAAAAGGAGAGTGACTCAGTAGAATTAAGGTCAGACAGAAAGGTCACACACATTAACACTCCTATACAGGGAATGCAAGGGGATAAAGTGACAGAGATCAGGATTCTAGTCTCTCTGTTATAAACAGATTTTTTTCTGAATGTGAACACCAAAGAAAAGTAAACCTTTGCAGAGGACGTTTCTTCTTGGTGCTCTCACTGATTATGCAGAGTTTAAGTGTTGTTAATTCAGATGGATTATGTCACGCAGTTCTGCAGCTGGATGGCTGACCCACTTAAAGCCCTCCTGTGCAACTCAACTACCCTTGTAACTCTCTCTCTTAGCCAGCCCTTTAGGTATACTCTAGATGCCTCCCTACCTTGAAAACTAATATTCCAAAACCCCTGTAGCTAGCATCAGCAGCAGATGGAATGCTTATCCTGGGATGAAGGTACAGATGTATGCAGATCAGTCAATCATCCCTACAAATTACATTTACCCCTTTGTGTGGTGTGCACATCTGTGAATTTTTGGTAAGGCTCCTGTATACCATCTAGGAATGTCACTAAGCTTACAAAGTTCTATTTCCCGTGTATATCTTTTCTACACATATATTGTTTAGGATAGAACAAGAATGAGACCTTGTATGAGAGTGAGAGATGAAACAAATTCTCTTGGACTGCATTTAGGATGTTCTCAATAAATGAAACAAAGAATGGACAATGTCACCTGTGTTCTCAATATCTTCATCTCTTATGCAGAATTGGTATGAGTAGAATGCTACACTGGCAAAGTTTTAGCAAATTTTGTATCACTTATTTCTCTGTGTTTGCTTCTTTGTGTGCCTTTTGCTGAAGCATTATGATTATGTGTGTCATTAATAATGGCTGTCTGAGAATCTTAAGATTTAGGATAATTTCTCATATTGAAAAAATATGCACTTACACATAACGTGCGAACACAACACAAAGATGGTTCCTACCCAAGGAATAATGTTATGTGTATGCACAAAAGCATCGCCCCTAAACTGGCAGTGAATAGCAAGGGTTAGAAGTACATGAATATGTGTCACAATCTTTTCATCTGTGGGTGACTCGGGGATCAAAATAACAGGGGATATTGTGAGCAATGATAGAAACTTTGGAGGACTTATCTCAGCTAATTTTATTCCACATGTTTTAAATTCTAGCCTGGTGATGTTAACTCAAGAGCATTGCCAGGGTGGAGTTGGGAGCCTGCCATTAAACATTGATTTTCCCAGTATCTCACAATTACAGCAACATCTGTGCTAAATAACTTTTACTGATTGTCTGTAAAGAGTTCATGGTCAATGTATCTTACTCAAAGGTCTCCTTTCTTACCTGTGCAGGAGGGACTTGTAATGATTGTACAGTAGGCTATTCTGTGAGAGGCATGGAGATTCACGTTTTTTGAGGCTTTTCTTTCTATTTTCTTTTAATGTCATCTTTGTAGATATACTGAAAGAAAATTCAGGTGTATTTTGCCTAGGTTTCTAAAACTGTTTTCTTGACTGTAAGATTTATAAGTAGCTGATAAGTCATTTATTTTTGTACCTTCATAAAAACTTGATATATTATTAAAAAAAAAAAGCAAACAAAAATAAAACCAGCAATGAAAGCATGAGTATATGATGAAGTTATAAAATATACTCCTGCAAGTTGAGAAGTCATGTGTCACAAGGAATTCTATAGAAGGGGCTGGTAAACTGACTTTATCCTAACTGTATCCTATTTCATTGTTCATGTTCTGGGTATGGATCCATGTAATAGTGATGGGAAATGAAACAGAAACTGAAATAGTCTGGAAAGTAAAATAGCACATCCCAAATTTCATTTTAGAGAGCAAGTTAAATCCAAGCTTCCCAAAATGCTTTGCAAGTGCTCGTTAATTAGTCAGCCTGTGCAGCACCCCTGTGAGATGGATGTGTGTTGTTGTCTGCATCATTTTATACATGCAGAGAGCTGATCAGACTTGCCCTGAGTGATGCAATAACCCAGTGCCACGGGTGAGATGAGAACACAGCCAACCAAAAGTTCCATTTCCACGCTGGCCAACATTATATTGGACTTCATGATTCAGCTTGAGGCTTGGGCCATGCCTTGCAGAACCACAGTGCAGGCTCCACTGCGAGGGTGTGGGAATTAAAAACTTAAGTAATGAAAAACAGTGATGGGGAGAAAAACTTTTTTCTGTCACCAGAATGTATCCTAGTGCAATACGGGCTACTCCATGCTTGCAAGGATTGCCCGGATCTGGGGAGGAGGAAACTGCACCCATTCCTGCAGTATTTGTGATTCAGGCAAAGCACTGTCATACAAATAACCTGAAACATTTATAAGACACCCAACAGGGATGGGAAGCTATAGGTGTAAGAGTATGAGGAGACAGTTCTGAAAACAGCGCGGTATAAATGGATGCAACTCACAGATGAATATCCTGGGTCTTTTTTCCCTTCAATTAATAGTTTCATAGAACAGTACCAGGGCTTGTGTCCTTTTAAGATGCTTATTTTACTTACTACTTGTATTTTTTAAAACTTGCCTGGAAGTTACATTTCTAAATCTAAGAGAATAAGCTACCCAGGGAGCATTCTGCCTTGTGTGCATGATCAGTAATGCCAAAATCATCCAGAACTTTCTGTACTGCTTTGTTCTTCTCTAGTTATTAAGCTATACCAAGGAAACTTCATTTCTGAAGTGTCTCAGAAATAGCACAAGAGAAAAAGCAGGGGTTAGCATATCCCTTTCATATAGGCCCTGGCAACTTCCTGAAATTTCATAGAGGACAAAGACAGATAAAGCCCTGATGTTTTTAAAGGCATCATCTCCATTTTTATATATTCTGGTTTAAAATCCACTGTTATCTTAAATAGAGATAGTTTTGTATTTAATCTTGAAATACATGGAATCTGGAATTTCAGTAAACTCCTTTATCTGTTTAAAAGGTTTGCACCTGTTAACTTCTACGGTCAGACAGGTTTATTTTGAAAGGAAACATCAAATGAATTTGTGTTTCTTGGAAGCAATGAAGTTTGTTTGTGAGAAACGGAAGGTAAAATTCTGTAAATCATGGATCAGCTGTTTTACAACCCCCCACAGTATATTTATAGTGATCCAAAAAGAGCTATTAAATGGATTTTAACATTTATTTCTATTCATTGGCTTATAATATATTTATATTCAGCATTTCAGATAGTATGTGGGCTTCCAAACAACTTTCTTGATTGAAAATTTCCGGATGCTGTTATAACATTGAATATTACAAGCTAAGTGGAATATTACAAGATGATTCAATCAGACATGCACGAGATTAATTCTCTTGAAATCTACTGTTCAATCACTGTGATTGAAATGGTGTCTCACTTCAAAGCAAATATCATTATGATTATTTCAGCTTTTCCCTTTCACTTCAACTCATTGCAAGTCTATTGCATCTCTCCCTGAAAATCTCTCTTAAACCCTTATGATCATTACGTGATTTACTGTCACTGCCTTTGGTGAGGGATGCCTAACAGTTGTTTTGATTAATAATAACTGACTCTTACATGCAATTTTACTCACCAGTGAAAGAATATTAACATAGAGCATACCAACTGCATGCAAGGGACATGCAGGTGAAAATAGAGTTGCTGCATAGACATGCTTCTACAGAGAGAACTTGAGGGACAAAAAGTACTTCCCTGAAGTGGAACCTGTCTGACATGCTTGCTAATGACTAACTGTGATCAAGTAGTACTATGAGAACTTTGATAACCAAGTGAAGTTAGTACATTAATAACACAGTTCCTTCAACCAAGGACAGAGGAAGGTATTTATATCTGGAGGATATTGCTTTCTCAAACTAAATCTGGAGACAAACTGCAAGGTTACACAGCAGATTTGTGGACTACCCATTTTCTTATCAGAATGAGGCCTCCTTTCCTCCTCAGCATGTAATTTGCTAGAGCAGGACATGCCCTGGAGCGTCCTCACAAAGGGTCTTGGGATAAATATGATCAACTCTCTCTGGTCATCACTGGGTTTTTACCTTCCTAAAAATGCTCCTACTGCAGTGGAATCCTATGATTCTACATCATGGAGGTACAGCAAAGGTACATCAGTATAGTAGATTCATGTCCACTGTGGTTAGCTGCACCAGCTCCCACCTTTCTGCCCTTTATCAGCACAAGTTGACCCTGCCATCCTTTCTTGGGTCTTAGCTCGATGGCACTTGACACAACTGGTATTTGCTCAACCTTTTTAGCTGGCTGTGCAAATAACTTGGCTCTCTGTGTCTTCTGGTAAGTGTTTCTTTCCTGGGCTGCCTCTGTTATATTCAGCCAATTTCATCTGATTGTGCTACCAGTTTATTTCTTTCCCAAGTCACTCCCTGTGCCTTGGCATATTTACAGGCAGTTGTCTCTTCCTGTATTCCCACCTGCTGGTGCATTCTCGTTAGCCCTTTGTTTGAGCTATGCTATTGGTGCATGTGTTCTGTGAAACTCTGATAATATGTATTTGAGAAATCTGCCTCACAGTTAATCAAAAGCTTTCATGAACAGTAACCATACCTCCTTCTGCCATGGTTGTTTTTGTATTTACAGCATATTCATGGACTTACTTTATCAGTAGTACTTACTATGATTGTTATAGCCCTTTGTCTTTTTAGCTTTTCTTAAGGAATCAAAACACTGAAAGGACAAAAACCAAAAAAGTTTCAGTTTAAAAAGGTGTTTAAAAAGGGTCTTTTTATTTGACAAATATTTTTTTCTTTGAGCCTGTGCTTCAGATTTTGCATATTATGTACGCTTGATAGAAAGGCAAAACAAGCAGTATGCTGCTGTTTCATGTATCGGCAACATAAATACGAGATAAATTCTGAATGCAGAATTTTTATTATTGATGACAGCGTAATTGAAAGAGCACAGCTGGATTTTGAGATCTTGTTGCATAGATCTAAATGACTATATAGTTTATGAAGCAGTGGAGAGTCAGCTGCTATCTCTTTTTGCATTTCCTGTAGTGTTTATCTGTTGCTCTAGGTTTCTCATTTTTTTCCATAATTCTTTCCAGTTTATTTCTGGTATTATAGGTGATGGGGGAAGAAAGAAATGAGAATGAGTATCAATGACAACATCCCTATACAGTTTTTTGGGAGGAATCTGTGGGCATCTTCACTGTAAACACCATTTGCAAAGTTGTTTGGCAGTGTTGCAGACTACTCCAAGATCAGCCACAGAAGATATTGAGGACAGGAAGAGAATAACCTATACAAAAACAGCTCAATATGTGATTTTTACAGTTTTAACTTACTACAGCCTTAATTTTCAGGTGTCTGCATAATTTTCTTTAGATTGAACTTGATATTCTCTTTATTGTGAAAGGCTAACATGTAAGCTTTTCATTTTATATATAATTCTTTGTGAGGTTTTGCAGAGCATATGTCTTTTTCTTTCACACCCACATTTATGTGACTCAAAGATAGCTAAGCACAATTTTCACACAACTAAAAGTTTACTTGCCTGTGATGGGCTTTTATCTGCTTTGGAAAACTAGTGGAAAGAAAATCACTTTAATTAACTGTTTTATTGCTGGTGGAATGGGAAAAAGTAGACTCTAATGTGTATAAATATCTGCAGGGTAAAATCCACCTTAGCCTATCTGCAAATCTATTTCTGAACCATTTTGTTGACCTGAGTTTGTAGAATACTTTTCTAATTCACCTGTTTCTTAAAGGATTTCTGTGTCAATGGCAGTGGGAAAAAAAATACTGCTTTTGTTTTTTCCTGTAGAACTCTTAAGTTCTTTTCTCCTCTCTTTTACTATCCATCTCTTTAGCCTTGTTGTGTATTTTGTGTTGTTTTTTAATTACTGTTTAGATTTAATTTCAGCATCAGATTCTTTCAACATGATTTCATTGGAACTACGTTACTGAGGCCTTTTTTATGGCTGTTATTATGAAGAAGTGGATTTTCTGAGCTGCAAGTTTACTTTATGGCTTTGATCACGAGGCACAACAGTTTATCAGAGAAGGCAATTCTGCAGTGCTGGCCCTGCAATTTAAGGTAGGGAAAAGAAAGCCATGCAACTCTCAATGCTGCTGTCCTGTGTTCATTTCCTGTTCTTAAATTTTTTGTTCCTACAAAGTGTCTAAAATCAGAATAAACTTATGAGTGACTTTTGGTGGACAGCCAATATGAGTAGGACTGAGACTCTCCTTAAGTCTAGGTTTGCCTGGTGTTCATGGCTGCAAAAACCTTTATGGCTTAGCTGCCCATAGCTGCTGTGTGTATTAGGTGGAGTATCCCTGTTTGTGGTCATTCCTGGAAACCATCTAAATGGCATGTACCCTCTCCAGCTGACCACAGTGTGGTATACATGTTAAAAACCAAATAAATAGAAAGGAAATTGTCTGGGTGTTCCCCTTCAGGAAGGAAATTATATTTTAGGTTAACAGTGCAGCAAACATGGCTCTGAAAAAGGAAACGCTGGCTTGGAGATCTCATTTTTTTACACTGTATGCTGCTTCAGCTATCCCTGTCACTTGTCAATGCAGTGAACAACTACTGATTTTGTGTTGTCTTAATATGGCACACTGTAAGCTACTGTGATTCAGGACCTGTAACATAAGCAATTCTGGTAACTGTGCAGCAAAGATTGGGCTGCACTGTGACATTCCCAACCCATGTACCTGTCCCTGCTTATTGAGCAGAGCCCAGAATTTACCTGAAACGATCACTCATGTCAATATAGATTTTGCCTTTTTTCAAACAAGGAAATTAAACCAATAGGATGGAGGGAAAAGAGCAAATCATCTGACTAAAATCTTAATTGTGTTACCTACTGTAGTGCCTTGTGGTCCATTGTGCCTTGCTGGTTTGCTGCTAGTGTGAGTGGGATAGCAGAGTGGAGAAATGTATCCTACAGAATAGATACGATGCACTTGAGAGACTGAAGACACTAATGTGGCCAACCTTTTAATAAATCATGATGCTTCCTAGAAGGCCGTATGCCAAATAGTGTTGGCCAAATGTATTCCCTGTGCCACCCTATTGACTTCAGTGGAGTTGCTCCAGGGATAGATTTGGCTCCTATTCCTTGCAAATCTGGTGGAAAAGAATGTTTTTATCTAACTCTTGGCAAGGCTTGAGACTTAGCTGTAGTGTGTTTTATGTTGTCTCCCTTTTGACATACACTTTTAATTATTCTTAATAAATTCAAATTGGAACAAGTATCTTGAAATACTTAACTAAAATATAAGTTAAAGCTTTGATCTATGCCTGCCTTAGGAGGATTTGTCAGCCTAGCATTGGAAGTAGAGAATGAAGAGCTCCAAAATTAAATTAACAGATATTTAACAAAAATAAATAAATTTTGTCTAAGCATTTTTATGCTTTACTGTGTCAAATAAATAATTCACCACATTTTCTTCTGTACAGTATATATTTTTAAATGGCTTTTCCACAGAGATATCCTGCTATTTGTTTCCACTGGGTATAGGTAGAGATGGTAGTATATTACCCTGAAGTAACTCTTTACAACTCTCATCTCAGCAACTAATTGTCACTAGTCTTAATAGTAGTACTATTTATTGCACACTGCAGAACAGTGAACTTTTGGATTTCTTGTAGTACTTGTGTCCACTAATGTGTCAGCAAATATAATGATGGCATCCATTTCTTTTGGTCTACAATACCCAAGAAAGAGAGGCAGTAATGACTCTGTCATACAGCAATAAGCCTCAAAATAAAACCAAAACAAAAGGCTACCCAATACGTTGTACAACCCAGGAGTCCCAACTCCTAGTCTACGGTTCAGTTCACTTAGTTGGACTGTCCAGATCTAACAGTCTGTTTTGGTTTTTAGTAGCCTTACTCACTGTTTGCAGGGAAAAAATACCTCGTAGGCATGGCAGTACTGGAAAGCTGATCTGCCACCTCAACTGGAAAAACCATCTCCAGATCCTCAGTTCTCAGGACCGATTGGTAGGGTTTTGTTACAGCTGGTGGTGATAGCTTTTCATTAAGCTTGTCCATGAGAATATTTTTAATGTATAATGGTAAATGCTTGGTTACTGTTAAGTCAGAGCATATCTGAACTGCACTAATTCTGTTTGGAAGACCAAACTCATCCAGAATGATTCATAAACACCAGGTCAATGCTGGTAGCCGCAAGTGCTTTGGACACAATCCATCAGAATTACAGTGGGGATTTTAAAATTTCCTTAGGGCATTGTATGAAGATCCTTTTACTCAAGGCCTGTAATCAACTTTGGTGCTTCTGTTGTCAGACCTGTCTCCTCACTGCTCATCAGCCATGGGAACTTGAGTGTGCTAGAAAGGATGAGAGTAGTTCCCTGAATATGGTGGCTGGTGCTGCCAGATAGAGCAATGCACAGAATGGTGGGACAGAACAACATGGTGCATGTTTACACTCTGCTATTCTCAGCTGCCTTGGTTGTCTCAGCTCTGGAGGGAGCACAGTAAGGGCATTCTCCAGACCTAAGGACATTCTCCAAACAAACATGAACAACTTTGCTGGCCACATTTCTTTCTGCAGCACCTAGAACAGCTTGGCAGCAGTACAGCTGAAAGATTAGTGCAATCTAATTAACTCCCTTAAAGCTTCTGATCTATAAGACTGCCACTTCTTTTACCTTGTGCACCTTCTGTGTGAAAGTAAGATGTGCCTGTGAGTATAACATGCCTTCAGAAACACTGAAGCTAATAAAGTCCATCCTCGAACATCACTCCTGTTAAATTATGCTGTCATTCTAGGGTATTCACACCAATATTGTTCTGCTCCATCATGAGGAGTTCCATTTATTATGAGCAAATCTGTCTCCTGTACACACCAATTATTTTACATAGGATGGATTGGAAGCAGGTCCCATAATTATACTCCAGTAAACCAATCAAGTCCATAAACAAAATCTTTCACTCTCTTATTACCTATTTTCCTTCCATCTATTATTCTTCAAATGCTTATAGGAATTGTGTGTGTGTGTGTGTTTTAATCCGTCAACAGCTGCACATTTTTCAAATCCAAATGCCCTATAACTGTGGTTATTTTTCATAAGGTTTACAAATGCCCTTCCTGTTTTCTTGTCCTGAAGAGCAGAATAAGCCATCATTAAAGGCGGCATAAATTTCACTGCTAATTAACAATATGGTTGGTCCTCTATAAACCTGCATTTTTAATTTTTTTTCTGCTCTTATTATTGAGAAAGAAGTTCAATGATGAAATACCTTCCTCAGTCTCTCTTTTTTATTCCACTTACAGTCTGTCTGTCTTCGCATTCAGTTTACCTCTGTTAAAATAATGAATTGATTTTACAGAATCAGTGCCATCTCTGTCAAGATAAGGTCTAGTATTTTTTTCCCGTGTCTGATCTCTTAGTTTGCTTGGTTGTTTTTTGTTGGGCTGGTTTTCTTTTCATACAATTGCTGCTATTAATACCAATGTTTACACAAAGGTATGCTGTCTTTCTCATCAAATTTACTTAATATTGGGATATTGCCAAGGTGTTTCATTCAGACCTGTAATTTTTACCACTTGCCATTTTGGGAGCCTTAGATACTGAGGCTCTCAGTCAAATAGCTCAGTTGGCTAGAGCATGGTGCTAACAATGCCAAAGTTGTGGATTCAGTCCCTGTATGGGCCAGTCACTTGAGAGCTGGACTCAATGGGCCTTGTGGGTCCCTTCCAACTCAGAATATCCTGTGATTCTGTGAAATAACAAATGATTTTGCAGCTCTTGCCTTGGGGAAAAAACAAAATCCATCAGAGGCTATGGTAGAGAACCATATTGACCTGCACAGCTGCAAAGGGCATTGGTGGTCGAAGTCTTTCAGTTTCTTATGTTCCTCTGCAAGAAGATGTTCTAATCCTGAGAGCTGTGCCAGCTTTTAATTAGTTTGGACAAGAAATTGCTTTGCTTGCCCATAAAACTTTTAGATACTTTTAAAGAAAATGTTCCAATTGAAGCTGGGATCTGCAGTGTAGGGAACTCAGATTCAAATTCTTATTCTGCACAATTCCTCCATCCTTCTTGCTTCCAGGTGTATTGACTGCTTTGAGGTGAGTATCTAGACTTTTTTTAGACTTCTGCCTGTACACTGCAACTCACTAGATTAAGGATTTGAAACTGAGTCTCTTACAGAGCCCTTTGAGTGCTATGAATGACAGTATTAACTATCTTCCCTAAAACGAGGGAAAAAAAAAAAAGCCAAATGAGCCAAAATCTTAGTGTTGTTACATATCCCTTTTATAGCATAAGTTGTACTTAGGACAATTCTTGCCACAATTGAGTAAGAGAATCAGCAAGCCTCACATACCTAGAATACTCTTGGGGTTATTTCCAGAACAGTTCCTTGTTGATGTTCAGAGCAACCTCCTCCCCTGTATTTCTGTCTCCTGATCTCTACACCCTTGCCTTTATCTTGGACTAACATACAAGCTGCCACTAAAGCTGCACACAAAACAAGTCAGAGTATTTTCTCCAGTTCCAACACTGTGAAGACAAATCCATGGACCCATTTACGAGCAATGATGTAGGAATCTCCTGGAATGGTAGAGACCAAAATTAAGCAGAGTAAATTGAGTCTTGATGATAATGCTAAGACCTGTAAACCTGGAAAGCTATAGATAGGCCTCAAAACATTATGTGCCCAAGATAAGAGGCTTGAGTACCTAGGCTGCTTGTGTTGTAAGTGGAAAACAATCACTTTCTCCAAAAGGCAATGTATCACTTTGTACAGCCTGGAAACAGGAGTTATGAGAGTCCAGTGCACAGAAAGGTTCAGGCATGGCATCTCACAACACATCAACTGTTCTTGCCCACTCTTGTTTTTCTACCTTTAAACATTGAGCTATTAACCTGTCAGTGAGGTAGGTACTATTGTAGCTTTTCATCTCGTATATTTATTTCAATAAAGCTTTTATTTAATATATTTGCCACACTTGGATGGTTCTGCTAACACCTTCTCAGAATAATTCCCACTCTGCATTTGTCAAAGCAACTTGTGCTAAAGCTGTGCTATGAACTACCAGGCTTATAAATAGCAGAAACTTGAACATTTATTCAGATAGTGAAGTTAGAGTCCATAATAGGGTTGTAGGAAAAAAAAATAAATTCCTGTTCTGTGGCCTAGTGTCCTATCATGTGTCTTTCTAGGGAGAAAAAAAAATCCCCATGTACACCCAGAATTTCTGAATAGCAAGGTGTCATACACATAGAAATATCCACAAAACCTAGGTCATGCCCCAGTGCGAGTAGTCAATTAAAAGTGTAGCAACCAGAAACTGACAAATTCTAATAATCAGTGATATGTCATTCCTTGGCTGGAAAATCCTCATCTTTTCCTTTATCTCTCACTAATCTGAATACATTAATGGAAGTGGTCATGCTTTCCAACACAGTGTTTAGGAACAGATCTGTCTACTCAAGAGACTCACTGGTGTGCCTTAGCACTGCAAACTAAAATGTCTTTCTTGACCTGTTGTATTACCCTTCTTTCTAGCTAGGTTATTCACATTTTCTTTTCTTATTTTTTTTCCTAATCATTTGTATTGTATAATGATTTAGAGAGAGAGAAGATTAAGAGCGATGAGTGTGACTGTTCAAGTTTTGGCTTTATGTACTACTTCTCACCCTTATCTAGTATTTGGTCTAGGTTGCCTTACCTGCCCTGAAAAATAGAACTAAGGTCACTCACTGTACGTACGGAATGCAGTGGGCATGATAGTGTTAGCACTGTGCTTGGCACTGTACCCGTCTTGAACTTCCCAAAACAGATACTGCTGCTTGAAACTTAAAAGGAAGCAGTCACAATCAGTGGTTGTGTTGATGTTATTTTCTGGTAGTTCTTTGTCCTGACCGAAGCAATAGACACATTCATACAGAAATCAGAAAGTATTAAGAGCCAAGGAAAGAAAGGTAATGTAGACAATTCTTCTTAGAAATTGATGCATTTTTACGATAGGTGAGCAGGGGCTAAATAAACTAAACAAAATTAGATGTCATGTTTTATTGTCAGGGTAATTTTTTGATTTTATTTTAAATTTGCTGGAACAAATATTCTTTTCTTTCTGCCATTGATTGAAACAAAGCAAAAGACCATTTGTGTAGGCCTGTCTTGGCTAGGATCATTTTCAGACACACATGCACTCTGGTAGTAATGTGGAGGGGTATGCTTGTTCCTCAGGGCAGGAGTTCCCTCCTCTGGATGACTCTGTAGTGCAAGTTCTGCATCTGTGTTGAACTGAGCTGCGAAATCTCACGTGTTGCCTTCTTTTAGTAGGCAGCCACTGTGAGTGTGGACGCTGGTAGCAGCAGCTTGCCATCATTCATGTTTTCAATACATGCAGTATTCAGAGCATAAATGGTTGCAGTGAAGTCACATCAGCTACCTGGGCAGCTATCTTGGTGAATCAAGTCTTTGGGGAGGAGATGGTAGGATTTAGTGTACTGTGTAGTTTCCAGCAGTATCAAGTCATGTTTTGCAAACTCTGCTTCTTGTTTTCCAGTATGCTGGTGGATGGATACAAAATCCCATAAATTATTTTCAGGATAGAGCCCTTTAATGTAACAGTTTGGCAAAGGGCAATACCTCTGCATGCACATGACAAAAAAGGCAGATCAACTGTAACTCAGCAGCAACAGAAAGGTGAGATTTATGGAGACTTTCACAGGTGAGAAACTGATGACTATGGATGGACAGTGTTAGAAATCTTGTATGTGTTTTCAGACACCCTGGCCAGACTATCAAAACCCATTTTAGGCTCACAAATGTGTACTTGGGCACTAAAAATGCTTTATTTTTCCAAAGGCGCTGAGTGTCTCCTGTGGACAGCAGTCCAATTTGTCCTTTCTTGGTATAAGAGTTCAGGTTCTTATTGGGAAGGTGGATTTAGGAGACTGCTTTTAAGTACTCAGATCAGACCATATTACTTACTTTCTCCAGGCCGCCTGTACCAAACATGATATTGAGCTGATCCAACATTGTGTAGTCCCCTCTAGCAATTCTTCCCTTCTGTAACTGATTTCTTCTTTATTGCCTGGGCTTAAGCATGTTTCTCTGAAAGCTGGTTCAGGTTGAAGTCTGAGCTACTTAGTTGAAGTTAGTAAGGCACTCTGATAAGAAATTACATTTTGAAAAATTATCTTTCAGCTCTAATTCAATAAAAAGCAGTGTTTGGCACTTATGGGTTACACTGTCCTGTATTTTTAGGACAATGAAGCTGGTGAGGAGTCTAGAGATTAAGTCATATGAGGAGCAGCTGAGGGAGATGGGGTTGTTTAGTCTAAAGAAAAGGAAAATCAGGGGTATCTTGTAGCTCTCTACAACTTCCATAAAGGGGATTGAAGCAAGGTGGAGGTTGGCCTCTTCCCCCAGGCAACTAGCAACACAACAGGAGAACATGGATTCATAGAATCATAGAAGATCCTCAGTTGGAAGGGACCCACTAGGATCATCAAAGACATAGACTCAAGCGGAGCAGAGTGGGGTTCAATTTGGACCTTAGGAGTAATTTTTCACTACAAAGGTTGTCAAGCATTGGAACAGGCTGTCCAAGGAAGTGGTGGAGTCTCCATCACTGGAAGTGTTCATGAAACAAGTAAATTAATCCCTTAGTGCTGTGGTTTAGTTGGCATGGTGGTGTTTGGTCAAAGGTTGCACTTGATGACCTTGGAGATCTTTTCCAACCTTGATTCTATGATTCTATAATTAAATTAATATTTTAGATTTTAAAGAAGAATTTTCTCACTAGGTCTCTTAGACTTAGGGGCCTGCCACTTTCCTATTTCAGTGCGGAAAAATAACTATGTTGCTTTGAGATTACAAAAATGGGAAAATCTTGTAATTACAGTGTTCCACTTACTCATTGATTTGTAAGCGTTGTCCCTCTTCATTGTCTTTAAAGTCTTTCACAGATCTCATTGGCATTTAATTAGCTGCTCTCTCCTTCTGTTGTAGTTATCTTTAGTGAAATATATAAATATTTCTTCATTAGTTCATGTTAGTTACTTCTCGGTAAATTTAGCACATATGAGGCAGCTGAGTGAAGAGATGAGTAAGTTTTAGATAGCTAAAAAATAATCAGGAGTGGATAAAATGAGCTTGAAATTGTTTGGTTTGCACCAGGTAATCTGCAGAATAATAATCTTTGGTTTTGTTCTATTTATTACACACCACTCATACAGCAAAAACTGTGATGTTTACTACTCTTTAGAACAAGATTTGTAGGGATGAATGATGATCCACACTGTATGCAGAATACCATCTTCACGATTTATTGGACTGCCAAATAAAAGGCAACTAAAATAAGACTGATTTTTCTGCAAGGGCAGCTGCTAAATTTAAAAAGAAGGAACAGTATCCAGTCCCATGCTATTCAGACCGCAGGGATTAATTATACTGAAAATCAGTGCTAATGTAGGAAAGAATCAGCTTTCTTTTGGCTCCTAACAGCTTGTCTATGTGATGTAAGCTGTGACAATGTCAACTTTGCTGCCACTGGGGGCATCTAGCAAGGAAAGAAGAGACTGTAAGCAGAAAACCAAGACAACCTAGATTCACCCTTTACCAAAGTAATACCTGGTCTCTGTAATTTTTACATAGCAGCAGAAATCAAGCTCGATTATGACCCAGCAAATCACAGGTTCTGCAGTACAGAAAATAAAGCAATTTCCTTGGGCTGGCCTGTTGTGTACACACACACTTCCCTTCCTGGTCAACACCTCTAATGAGTGCATTCATCTGTGCAGAGCAGTTGACAAAAAAGAACTTCAGGATCATTTTCCATGCCATTCCCCTTGAAACAATTCTCTGCCAGTATGATTTCTGAGGACTAAACAGAAATGTATAGCAGTTAATCTCAGAAGTTGTTTGATAGACAGCATAGATTGATGGGCAATCCCTAGAGAATACTGAGCCCAAGTGGTCACATCACTGACCTTCAGGAGAAGATGGCAGTGCCAGCCACAGCCAAGTCCTCAGCCCTATTCAACAGTGTAACATTAGGGTTTTCTCTTGAAACCTCTGTCACCTTCAGGCTCAGGCGAGCCTTCATGCTTACTCCTACTTGAGAGTGAACAGAATATGCACGACTACATCTTCAAGTTCTTCTTTCTTTCTGGAAAGGCAGTCAGGGAGGGATTTCCAAACCACAGACAACCTTGATGAAAGTCAAAGGATTAGGAGCCGAATGATAACAAATTCCAGGCATAGGCGGTTGTTTTGATAATCAGCAGTTTCATTTATGAGGAATTTTTGTTCTGGTTTTAAAGTAGCTATTTCATTGCTACATTAACCCTTAACAAAAAGTTTTGCTGTTCTTCAGGAATTCTGACTTTTCCAGAGATGCTGTTCCAGCTGACTGCAAAGGGATATATATCAAACAAGTAAGGGTTTGTGAAAGATAGCAAGGATGGAGATATATTTATGATCCATGCAGTACCTGGATTCTCTGTAATTTTTTGATGGAATTATGTGACTAAGTACTATCTGCACTTCTCCATCCTGTCAGTTGTGTTGACTTTGATTATCTCAAAACCTTGCATCACATGGCAAAAAATCTGTCCATAGTCTTAGTGTAAGAAAAATATATTGGTTTCTCTGCTGAAGCTGGCTGCCTGTCCATGACTGCCTTATGTGAGATCAGGTACACACTGAGGGTGAGATATGTAGATATGAAGAGAAATCAGAAGATCTCAGAGAGAATAGTCATAACTTAACATAGCAGATAAAGTCAACTTATTTAAAAACCAAATAGAAATGCCATCAAAATGGTAATTAGGAGATGACATTTCAGTGAATGTTTTGGAAATAGATTCAATGAAAGAGTTGAGAAGAGAGGTTTGGATGAGATACTGATGATCCAGTTTTTCCACTGGCTCTTTCATATCACTATATGTAAGCTGTATTTTTATGTGTTTTCCAGATAAAAGGATAGTACTTGGTTTTGAAACAGGAAGAGTACAAAGTAGACCATTCTCATTTGATATATACAATGAAAGGACTGGGGCCCAGCAAGTTTGACTGACATAGGATGGGAGAATGTAACAGAGCAAGTCTGTGAATTTTAGGTGAAGTTATAGCTGAATGAAACCTGAAGATTTCCAGTTTCACCTGTGGTCTGGTGCCAGTCATTTAATTTTTACCTCATTGAATATGTGTAATAAGGCCAGGCAATCCAAGCCAGCCCCAGTGAGATCAAGCTAGGAAGCTAAGGAGATAAAGGGATAGTCATTAACTGGCTCTCCTTGGTGACCCACACTGCTAAATTGCCAGTGTGCTACCTGGCAGCTTTGGCCCATGGCAATTAGTTTTGCACACAGTGCCTGGACACAACTGAGAGAATACTGAAGGTCAGAAATTATTTTAGACAACTGGCATGGATGAGGCCACACTAGGATGGCAAGTCAAAAACTGCTTAGTTGTACAAACGTAAGCTCTGTTTCTCATGTTGGATAAGATAATAGACCTTGGACAATTTTACTTGTTACTAAAGACATAGTCTCTTTGGCTTCACTTAATTGTTTCCACCGGACAAGGGAGCTGAAATAAGTAAAACCTGTACAAAGGCTGTAAGCTAGAACATGGTAAACCATCTGTTTCAGGTGTTTAGTACTTTCATATCTAGTTTGATTGTTTGTAATAAACTTTGGGTTTGGAGGAAGGTAGTAGGTACTGAGGCTTTAACTATCTCACTCATTCTTTGTGCATTTCATTATTTTTTTTTCTGAATACCAGGAACAACATTTTCCAAGAATGGAAAATGCATTTTATTGGTCAGCATCTGTTCACGAGTGTTAGCACATATATTTCCTCATCCATCTCCAATTTCATCCCGAGGTACAAGTGACTGTGTTCAAGCAGGCATCGACCCTGTGGCTAACCTCACCTGAGCCAGTCACTCCTCTACTTTACTTTGCAATCTGTGGAGAGAAAGTGGCTGGCCCAGTAGTTCGCCTCAACCTACACAGGCACCTGAAGTAGGAAGAATTGCAATAAAAGCACTTTTATAAGAGCTGTCTCTGACAGATACCTGTCTTGCAGACATATAAAATCAGATGAAATTATTCCACCCAAGAGTTCCATAGTGTAGTATTGTCTCAAACTTCTGAACTACCTGAATTTAATTTAAAAAAAGCTACGAGTTTGTCTGAATCCTTTGTATTGTACTGTCTGTGCATGAAGCAGCTCAAGCACCCACACCAGTGAGTCTCTTGTGAAGCCTCAGACAGATTTTTTTCTTTGACTGACTTTACCTGGTTTTACCCAAATCAGATGTATAGCATGTATTTTTCCAAATCACTACACAAGCATAAGTATTTGCTACAAAATAAGCTTTATTTTACATACCTGAAGTTTAAGGTCTCTCTGTTTCTGGGGTCAGTTGTCTACTTCTGTTTCATAACTAGAGATAAGCAACAACTGTGAACACTGGAAGGCTTATTCCAAATACTTATACCAAAGCCTGTGCACTTGCTAAAATGAATTCAAACTTCTGACTGGAGGATCAAGATTTAAAGCTCAGACAAGTTGTCTATTTGCTATTATTTTTTAGACTAGAGTATTTTCTGATTTTGTTTGAAATGGAAGAATTTGTGGCCTTTTAGTAACATCTGCTTTTGGTACCAGACAAAATCAGGAAATGCAGAGACAAGTAAAGCTAAAATAAAATCACCAGTGCCATTGTTACTAATTGGTATCCTTGTCAGCAAGCTCAGCAGATATGCCAGAAAATTAATTTATATATACAAAGACACAGTAGTAGACTTGAGCCCACAATTTAAAATGAATAATTTATTCAATTAATTTAGCCTGCTTTTCTTCTTAGCAAAACAGATTACAATTTCCTTAAATTTGTCCATTATTCAAAAGTGTTCAGTAAAAAATACTTCTTGTTTCCACTGTATAGACTGATTACAAATATTGTAGCATTTAACTGGGTTGTTAAGTTCCAATTGAATAACTTGTGTCACTCTTTCACTTTTTTTTTCTCCTCCCACTAGTTGAATGGACAAGCAAACACTTAGGGCTCACACATGTGCCAGTGGGAATTTAAAATTTCCTGTCAGCAGGTATTCAACTTGCTCAACTTTACAATTGGTTTCTAAGAATTTTTTTTCGAGTTTTTTTGGGGAGGTTTTTTGACCAGGAAAGGTCAAGAACAGTTGAGACTTGGCTTCTGATGATACTAAGTGTTGCTCTGGTCAAGTGTTACAAGTGTTGCAAAAGCTTATTCTTTAAAAGGACACAAAATCTGTGGACTTTATTTTACTTAGAGCTGTGTGTGATGGCATGGGAGGACAGTTGACTGTGTTGCAATTATTTGTGGAGTGTTTTCACCAAAGCTATCAAACCAGGCATTTTTGTACACTCCCTCTTCTCAGGCTGCCCCTTTCCTCCTTCTCTTTGAGTTTATAAATGTTTTCTTTCTGAACCTACACAAAGATTAGACTTATTTCAAGATTTGTTTGAAACTTAAGGTTGCTGGTTTAGCTAAATGTCTTCTGCCATGCCCTAGCAGCAACCTGCAGCACTGAAATCCGAGTGCCATGATGAAAGAGAAGAAAGAAAGGGAACACGAAGAAGTTACAGTTGTTTGTCCTGCAATTCCTAGCCACAGCTGAATTTCACACTACAGCATGTGTTGCACCAGAGCTATAGTTGCATAGCTCTAAAAAGACACGCTGGCTATTGCCACTCTTGGATGAGCCCTGTGAGGAGTGATGCAGCGAAGGGTGCGAGGCCCTGGGCGCTCAGCTTGCCACATGCACAGCTGCTCCCACAGCTTTTTTGATGTGGAATTACAGTGAACAGGAAGGTCTCTATGGCAGAGCAGAGCCTCAACCCTCACAAGGTACATGCTTTCCTGAAGAAAGATGCCTGTGCTCCTCCTGCCGTGTTTGCAGCTCTGCCGTGGGGCGGTGAGAGCCCATCTGGGTGGGGGAGCCACGCTTTGCTTCGAGCAGCACGCTCCCAGCCACGCCGATTAGCAGCAATATCAGGCTCTTGATATCCGACCGATACAACATCATTCTGCAGCCCAGCAGGCAGGCAGAATTTGCAGCCGTGGCAATAATAACAGCTGGGTCATTACACACAAAACCGACAGTCTGTTAGTGTTTACTGTGACTTTTAAGCAAATTCGGGTTTACTGTATTGGTGCCTTTTTGTGTGTGTGGCATGGTATGTCCTAAAGAAGGAATGTTTTCACAACAGTGAGTATTAAGTCTGTATTGCAGAGTGGTCACTGCAAGGTGCTGTTCTGTTCTGTTTTGTTTTGTTTTCATTCAGGCATTATGGTTTGCTCAAACTGATATTTTCACAGACTATGCTTGGCCAGCCAAGAAACTGAAATGAACACTGTGACTTGTGTTTAGTAAAAGCAGTTGGAAATTCAAAGCTTGGCTCTGTACAAGGAACTGCATGCAGGTAATGCAGCAGGCAGGTGATGAATCTCACTGAATACTGGCGAATAATGAATATATTTTTAGGACGCTTGTGGCCTCTTAGTGGACATATACAAGAATCATAAGATATGTTGCTGAGAAAATTTTGAATGCCTGTGCCTATATCTAAAATTTGATCTTGACTTAAATAATGAGATTTTCAAATTAGATTAATGCCTATTTGCTGGGATCTCTGGGGAAAAACAAAAAGACAAGAAAAGATTACTTTTCTGTCTTTCACCCTGTAGTTAAGTGAACATCAGCCACAAAGCTGTAAAATAATGGATAGTTGTCTTACTTAGATATTTGATCATCATATGTATCACTATTTGATAAATGAAGAGGTCAAATATAAGAAATGTAAGAAAGGAAGAAGGGACCATAGGTAAAGGCCCCTAGTAGTCACATCAGACTCTGAATCTATTTCCAAATTTTGTTAAGGAAAACAAAATAATAAAATACAATTAAGGCAGTGAAAATGGACTTTTAAGAATTGCTTGGAACCTCTAAAGGAGTTAAAGAGAATTCTTAAAAAGTCTCTGTTGGTTGCAGGACTGCTTAAAGATATTCCTCCAAAGGTAAGCATGTCTTTTTCTTTCTGTTTATATTTTCTTTTGTCTCCTTCCTTCCTCCCTCCCTCCCTCCTTCCCTCCTTCCCTCCTTCCTTCCTTCCTTCCTTTCTCTTTCTCTCTTTCTTTCTTTCTCTTTCTCTCTCTCTCTCTCTGTCTCTCTCTCCCTCTTTCTTTCCTTACTCTAAGAATGATACGAGTACTTTAACACATGGCTTTAACAGGCATATTTTCTAAATAGTAATTGATGAGGCTTGCCTTTTGGTGCTGTAGTATTCTGTGGCCTGAATTTCTGGTCATACATCATGGCTGTTTTTGGAAGGCAAATAGCCATCAAATCCGCAGAGCTTGCTTCGCACATGGAAGAATCACTGTTCTTGCTTTCTTTGCCTTTACCTTTCCATCTTTGATTCAAGATTGAAACGTATCAGATCATGAAGGAATCAGATCATGTTCAACTTCATATTTTATGATTTTTCTTTCATGTGGTATGAATTCTGTTCCTTATATAACAGAGAGGGGGAAGTCTGAATCCTATCTGGTCCCATGTGAGTTCACAATAGATATAAGGAGCAAGGAAATCAGTGATTGCAGAAAACAGTGTATCATTTTACCTGTATTTGTCCTGGTTTTAGATGTGACATTTTTTGGCTGTTAATACAGCACTACAAGATATATTACAAAAAGTGGAATAATGTCTGATCACTGCACTACTTCTGCAAAAATCTAGCTCACTGGGGCAGTGTGCTGCAATTAAAACAGTCCTAGACTCTGCCAAATGAGTGTAAGTATTCACAGCGTGAGGTGGGTAGTAAAGGAACCTCAAGGAAGTTACTTCAGTTACCAAAAGAGATGCACCTGGCACAAGTATCTTCTAGCACTCTTGAAGAACTACATTCTCCTAGGTAATTAGTGCAGAAGAACTCAGCTGAAAATGCCCATTTTTTGTTAATACTATCCCCATACTCACAGACTTGAGCCAAAGCCCATTGAAATCTTTCCAAGGGTGGAATGGTAATGTTAGGAACATTTCCAAGTTCATATGGGACATCTTTTTTCTCTTTATGGTCTATTTCCATTTCATGAGTTTCCTGTTACTCTCAGTTAAGTTGTTAAAATAGTGGAACCTGAATGAAGAACAAATAAGATGTAACAGCTTGAGGGTGGGCACCCTGTGAAGTCTGTGGGAGTTTTGGAGCATGGACATGGGAGGAGTCCATCCATGTTAAATCACTTTATTGTTGATGAATTTTTTTTTCCAAAGTCCTGATTTGCAATTAACAATATTTTGCACAAGTGAATTTAAAAAAAAAAAAAGTTCATTTCATTTATTTTCTTGCTTGTTTGTTTGCCTATTCCTATTTCTGCTACAGGGAGTTCAGAGCATTCACACTGCAAGGCATGCAGCTCGAAATTCACAGGAAGTAGTATTGTCACTAATGGACATTTGAACAGATTCTTTGTTGCTTCATTTCTTCCGCTCAAATGTATTTATAAGAAACATCTATTTTTTGCTTCAGTCTTCTCATTACAGCTTCCTTGCCAGCCACATGCACATATGTAGCAAAAAATGCCTTCTTCATGTCCCCTGAGTGGTACCATATGCTGACAAAACCATATTAAATTCACAAGCCAGATTTTGTTGGCTATTTGCCCTTCACTTTAAAATAGACTTGTTAATAAATACTCCTCAACATCACTACTCTCAATCTGCTCCCCCTCTGCCAAGATAGCCAGTGAATATAAAATTTAACTCTCAACTCAGAGGGCAGCCTCAGGTCAGCTGTTTGCAACAATTGCATGATTCCAAAGTTCATTACCAGGCAAAATCTCACAGATTGCCACAAAAATCTCTTTTCTCAGGCACGTTTTTCTTCTTATCATTTGCCTCTGCTTGCTTTCCTCTGTAAACGGCCTGCAATCACTCTTTGCTGTTCAGACTCTGCTGGAGTTTTAGGAGCTTTCAGGCACAAGTGCCCAGGGCTGGAAAGGCTTGACATTTAAAAGGTCTTGACATTGTTCAAGGGATTTTTACCCAGTGTTGGACAAGTGCAAGTGCACTCGATAATGGGGCCATTGTCCCCTGCCAGCTCCATGTCAGCTCTGCTTCGCATTACTGAGGCCCCCTGCCCTGACAGCATGGCTTAAAAGGGCACGAGTTCAGACGGGTATTGTTTAGGCTGAGGCCTGCTATGACTTAATAGAGAATAGAAATCTTCATCAATGGCATGCAGATGTGTGGGCTGAAGGAAAAGTAATGGTTTAAGTGAAGCTGTGTCCCAGGTTCCAACAGTGTGTGGATTGCTTGTGAGGTGGGTACTTTCCTCAGTCATTCCTCATCATTCCTAAGTTTGTTTGGTCATGGATTCCCATGGGTGGTCATACAGAGCGGGCTGCAACTAGACCTGGCTCTGTCCTCTCTTTCCCAGTTCTTCTACACCCTTCCCTTGCATACTAGTTTGCCTTCAATTCCTATATGATTGCTTTCTTTGTCTCCTCATCCAGCCTTTCAAGTTGCCCCTCATGCCTGGAAGAGCTTCTCCCTTCATGCATGCCAAATTCTGTTCCTCCTCAAAAAATATCTGAATATGTGGCTGCTCAGTCCAGCCCAAGTGTCACTAGAACTGTGCCTGTGTCAGGCAGGGTAGGCTGCGCTGGCCTTGCAAGTTTGGCACAGAGGGAAGCCGTCATTTCTTTGTCTTGCCCCACAGAAAGGTCTCTCTATACCTTAATACACAGGGCATTCATAAAGTGTTTTCTCTTACTCAGCATGTGATTTAAGAGCACTACTTAGATTATTGAATTTGTGATCAGGAAGCCCAGAATCTGTTTCTAATATGTGAAACAGCAATGATTGTGCCTAAGGAAAACTTCAAACATCTCACACTGAAAAAAAAGTATCTGTTACCTCCTAAAGTTCTATGAGGCAGATTAGTTAGTAGTTAACTCCAGCAGACAGACAGGCTTGGAAAGATCCCTTTCTAATCTTTTTATTTAATACTTCTTGATTTATCATTTCCACAATCCCAGACCTGATGCTTTCTAAGAACCCTCAGAGAAATCTGTTGTGAGAAGCAGAATATTAAAAAAAAAATAAGGATGGTACGTGCGCTGTTATATGCATATTAGTTACCTCACCTGCCACTGAGTACTTCCTTATTCACAACTTTTTCACTACAAAGTAAGTCATGACATGTAGAGATGCATCAGCTCAGAGTTAAAATCAGTAGGATGAGAGAATACAAAAAGGAGTCAGAGAAATCAAAGCTCCTGTAGTTTCAGAAGGAGCATGACATTTAGTTGCTTGTATTGCAACCTATGACAGAAACAGTGCAAATAGCCGCATTACAACACAAACAGAAGGGAAACATAAATAGCAAGTCCTGTAGGGAATTTGCATGTGTTGCTTTAGGAAAAAAATATACCTCTGCTACTTGTTTGTGTCTATCAGTTTCCTGAAGCCATTTCCCAGGCTTTTATTGTTAATGATAACCATGCCAAAGGTGTGGCTGGGTTTGATAGGTGTAAAAAATTCAATGGCAATGCCCTACAGATGCTAAAATACCCATATCACGGGACATCAGCTAAAAGAGGTTTGCAGCTGGTGGTGTTCTGAAGGTTGAATCTAGGAGTTGCTGAAGGTTTGAGCTAAGAGATGAACATCTCCATGTTTCACCAATTTGACCTAGGGATTCTTGTCACGTTCAGATCTTTAGCTTGGTGTGCTTTTGCAGTTTGTGCTTTTGCAGTTTGTGCTTTTACTGTTTCTAGCAGTTTGTATTGGGGAATGAGAGAGGAGGCAAGAAACAGCAACACCCGAAAGCCCAAAAAAAGGATTAGTTAATTTCACATTTTCTTGAGAGCAACACCTTCTTTTGTGATTTAGGCAACAATAGTTATCATAGAGTTTCTTGCGGGGATTTATTCTGCATCCTAGCATGTTCTTCAAAGGATAGCACATTATGTGAGGGCAAGCAGTGCTGGATTGCATCCAGCACTTTACCCCTCCTCACCACCCACAGCTGGAGCTAGTAGGGAAGCTGTGCAGCAGGTGCACTAGGCTGGATCTTGGTTTGAATCAGCCTGCTTTCCTTCTTAATGAATCTTGTTAGTGGAGTGGTTTATTTTATTTTATATTTTCATAAGGAGGAACACTTGACTTGTTGTTATGAAGCAACATGTCATTAATCCATCTGATTGCTGAAACCTGCTCAGTATAAGAAAAATACATGGGAATAGTTAGAGTAGGATCAGTATATAGCCTGGTGTTCAAATACATACACACACATACAAAGGCCTTTTTAGCCCAGCTACAGAGACTGAGTGGCATCTGAATTACATATCTCCATTTTCCTCAGATTAATTTATCAGGTGTGCTGTGTGGCGAGTTCTATTTTCATGGCTGTGCACCAGTCCAAGGTGTAACATTCACACTGTACTTAGACTCTGTCACCTAAGGATCACTGAGCATGTTTAAATGATAATTAAATTTTGCAGCATGTTTTGCGAGGTTGGATTATTGTTGGTGCTGTAACCTTCCCTTTTGAAACAAATACATAGGCTGAAATTAAGGGATTTACTGGGGGTCACGTAAGAAATCACTGAGGTGAGAAGAAAACAAAAAAAAAAATTGTCCTTGAATCCTTTTTGTGACTATTAGGTATATCCTAGTTGCAATATAGGTAGTTTGGGGGGTTTCTATGTCAGCTGTGATTCTATTATAGCTACGCAGTAATTTAAAAACACAGAAAAAGGCAAGACAAGCCCTGCCTGCCAAAGATCCCTTTCTTATGGTTCTTCTAAAGTTTAAGCTAAATCCATTTAGATTAATTAATTAATTTAAGTAATTTAGCGTAATTAATTCCTAAACTAAATATTGATTCCAGAATCTAAAAGCCAACTCGAGGGTAATTTAAACCTGATTTATGTCTACTTTTGTGCAAATATGGGCTGCAATACTGTTATGGAAAACTCATATAACTATTCCAAAAGTGTTTCTAGATCACCCTATTACAACATCAGAATTTGAAACATTTTTTAAATTACTGTAGTTCTGGGGAAAGATCTTTCTCTCTTTCATTAGGCAAAATTCCTATTAGCTTTAATAGGAATTTTGACTGAGTAAAGATTACTGGAAATCACAGCACTTTGTGGCCTTTGTTTGTGAAAAATAAAAGATTTTTCATCAGCAACAATGGTACTCATCATCTTTGGGTTCTCTTTTACTTTATCTGTATTTTTTTTTCTTTTTTAGTCGAAATGGATAGAAAAGCCTGAGCGTGTTTCTACTGTGGATTTGGTTACCTCCTGAGATAAATGAATATCTAATAGAAAAAAGAAAAGTCAAAGAACCCAATTCCTCTGGTTTTCTCTAAATCTGCAGTATTACACTGTGTTATCATTGATATTATTGCAGAAAAAAATTGTAACAAAAAAAAAATTCAACAAACAGACCACTCCAGAAGTCCAAACCTTCCTGGTAATCAAATACTAGAATGAATCAGGACCTTTAAAAAATAATTCTTTAAATGAAGACGATTAATTCCACCAGAAGCATAAATCTTTTCATCCATTTCAGTATTGTTTCTCTTAGCATGAAAATCCCTGTCATATAGAGGATGAATTATCTAAAAGCTTATTTGAACATAGCCAGGAATTTCCACTGCTAGTGTTCTTGAAAATACAGTGGATCTAGTCTTGAGAGAATCTGGGTGACCATGGTTTCCTGTTCAGGCAAGGAGTTCTGCTAAGCACATTCTCCTTCTCATATGGGTTCCTAGGCAACTTTCTTCTGCTTATGGTGAAATAAAACCTCTTTAACTTGTGGGTCAAGTGCGATGCTGGCCAGCCTGTGTGGCATTGTTTTTCTGCCTGACAGTGAAAATCAGTCTTGACATTGCAGAGATGTTCCCTACAATTCCCTATCTCCAAAGAAATTAGGGTATTTTTTCCCCCATCAGGAACTAAATGCTTACAGTGCTGCTCAAGAGAATGGAAGCAAACTTTCATGAATATTATGATGCATGGACTGTATTTTCATGAAATTAAGATCACAAGGTAGTTTATCAGTAGTATCAGCTCGAGTAACTGTTTTTTTCTGTTATCTTTGATATTCAAATAAACATTTCCAGCACCAGAAATGTGCCTTATTATAGAAACTGACCTATGCCTATTATCCTAAAGTTTATGCTCTTTTTTAGTTACCTCTGCAGATAAACTCTACACATAATTTGAGGGGGGAACTACTTGCAAAGGATGTGATTATGGATGTTAAACTAAACAAAATGTATGTGTGTTTTTGGAGGGAGTCTATACTCTTGCAGAGCCCACAACACATAGTGGTTTAGATGCACACACTACACTTTCTCTGTTCAAAGCACCTTCTCAGTAGCCATTATACAGCTATATATCACAGATGCTTACATCCAAAGGCACTGCACAATTATTGGAGTGTGTATGTATTGCCTGAGCTTTTCTGTGTTCGATGAGTGATAAGCAAACAGTGTAGCTTGGTTTTCTCAGAGGTGTCAGAATCACACAAAATATTCTCCCCAGTCCATTGGGTATCTATCCTCTGAGTTTAAGAAGTAAGAAATTACAATAATAAAGAAAAGAAGTGTTAGGTTGTGGCATGGCAGCCTTCCAAGTAGTTATGATAAACCAGCATTGTTTGCTGCTTGGGAAGTTAAACAGAATTATGCATTGTTCTAAAGCAGCTGGGGAGTGATTCCCCAGGCTGTCTCTTACAACAGTATTTTAAGGAGGTATAATACAATCTAGTATCGCTTTTAATTAAATTAGCCTAAAAGGCAAAAGCATGTACTTGCTAATTTTCAGAGCTGCAGCTGAAGAGTAAACATTGCCAAGGTGAAAGCAAAATGGCTACTTCTGGGGAACAGTGTTTTTGTAAAGGAGAAATCGTTTTTTCTGAATATTTTTTCATTATGAACTAGAAACAAAATACTTTTGAATTAAGCACTTTAACTGATTTGTTGTTATTGCATATTCATTTCAAAGTCATTGTTCAATATCTTTGTTTCTCATTGTGGGTAATGAATGGTAAAGACTTCAGTTCAATGCCACCACATAGAAAAGAAGCAATGCTTTACCTCTGAGACACCTTGGGCTAAAAGCTCATGCGTATTTTCAGCATACTCCTGGGCAGAGGGCAGTTTGAAGGATGAATGTGACTACTCACTTGAATTATTTCAGGACCAAACTTTGGGGTTCAACTTTACAGAGGGTGTCAGGAATCTCAGATAAGGTATTTTGTGGGAGGTCACAGGAATCTCTGTGAATTCTAGATATACATACATTGCACACGTCTTTTAACAACTGAGTTTTGAAAGTTAAAGCATTCCTTGAAATAAGCTGCATCTCCTTTGACCCTATGTTTCAGATGCATCAGGGTGCAAAACAGTTGCTATAGAGACTATTTACCTAAAACAGAGGAATAGGGAAAAAAAAATAAAAGGCAACAGAAAACCAGAAAGCTGGTGAGTTCTTTTTAGGTAGCAGGAGCTCAGTGGCAGTCCACAGAACAGTCGAAAATATATGAGGAGGCCACTAACCTTGCTAGATGTTGTGGAGATTTCATCCTTCCTACCTGTGTTTAGAGGACATCCTGTGGCTCTGACTTGTAGTAGTGAGAATTACCCATTTGATGAACTGTAATAGGGGAAGAAAGAACAAATACTTCCCCAGAACTTAAATCATGCCTTCAGCCAGTGAGGATGCTGATCATTTTGTTGTGGGTAGAAAATAAATTTTCAAAGTCTTGCGAGGAGAAGGAATAAAGGTCTCTAGTGCCTTTTGAAAAAGGGTGGCTGCAGCATGGAATTTCCTTCATCTTTAGCATTAGAAACTCCTTCTTAACTAACGTTATTGGAAAGATGCAGACACTTGAACTCTTGATATTTTCTGTGAGTCTGCCTTTGCTTCAGTACAAAATGGAACTAATCCAAAGTCTTCCCTAGTTGTTACAGAGCATGCCCATAGAAGCTTCAGTGGGCTTTTGAGCAAGGTATATGTATGTCTTAGAGTGTTTACATACATTAGATACTGGTTTTCTCCTTAAAAAACAGTGTTATTAGTGAACATTAGTGTTCTGCTGGTGATAGTTGGTTTTATTTCTATTTTAAAGATATATTCATGACGTATTTTCCCATTTTGCCTGAAAGGGAAGATAATTTCGTTTTCATATTTAAATGTACAATGTTCATACGTATTATTACATCTTGAGGATCCTTTGATTTCTACCTTCCTCTTTTACCAAGCTCCTACGGGATGCTTATAAATTTCTAACTTGATAATTACACCTTGAATTATTCCCAACCAAGCTTTTAGCTACAAAGAGAATTAGTATGATCGACATTGCAAAGGTATCTTCCTTTCTTCATTCTCTTGCATATTTCATTGTTGTAATACTAAGGATTCATATTTGTTCCACTGAAAATTCTTTGGTGTGAGAAAGAGGAGAAAAATTTTGTCAAGAAAGGAGGGAGAAGGTATTTCCAGTATTGTTATCTAATTATATCTGTTGCAGTGAATCACTTAGTATTGATTTCTGTCTGTAGAACTACATATTTATGGACTGGCATACAAAGCCATAAGGCTCATTTATACAACACTTATGTTTTCCCTCAATAATAGGAACAGCATTATTATTGACTTGATGATTTTTGCTTTCAAGTGCTTTTATTTCCCTCATTGCTTAGCTGACATTCATTGGTTTCCTGCTGGTCCCTGATGTGAAAAAAAAATAGAAGAGAAAATGATAATTGGAGACCAATTTGGTATCCAAAGCTACCCAACAGTACTCCTTTTAATAACACATGGGTATTATGGAATGAATATTTCATATCATAGGCCTGCATAGTACAGATTATTTTTCCCAATTTTCACTATGTATCAGAGTATCATTGTCTGAGATAACATATTGTAGTGAGTGATATTACACATTTGGGTTTTATATATGTACCTGCTGTCATCCTGGTCTGGCACTTGAAAATAAGGAAAAGATCTGAATGCAGTTATTAATTCATAGGTGAAGATGAGGACTAGTGCTTTCCAAGGAACTTAGGTTATTGCAGAGATGTGTTGGGAGGATGTTTTCAGTGGAGACAAAGAATGTCTTGGAGCCATTGTTCAAGGCACAAGTCACTGGAAGAGCAATGCCTCTTATGGAGTATCTTCTTCAAGAAGATTAACTGAAGCTGGGGTATGTAAAACAGAAAAACAAAAGTATTTAGGTCACTGACAGACTGAAGAGTTGTCTTACAATGATGAAAAGGCTAACAGAATAAAGTCTAAGAAGGATCTGGTTGCTCTTTATAATCATAAACGAGAACGACAATGTAGATACAAGGCAAAGTGACATAACATGGCTGTGAGCTATGGTTTAGGCTTAGAATCAGGTTTCCATCCTGTGTAAGAAAGAGTACTGGAAGTGCAGGACTGAATGCATGTATGGCAGATCTCAATAGGTGTCGTAAATTGGGTTATGTGACTGCAGTAGAGGGGAGGCTGGCCTCAGGAATGGGCAACATGGATCCTCTAGACCTCCTTACCAAATAGTTGGTAAATGTAGTTGCCATGAAAAACACTATCACATGCACTTCAGCTTTGGCTAAGATCAACACTGTTTCATATAATTGTGAAGAACAGGAGCAGGAAAGCATATTGGATAGGATTCTTTTAAAAAGCCCAGTGATAACAATAGCAGCAAAACCAAAGAAGCTTGCACAGACCTCTCTAAATCAGTGTGTCTGCATACACTTGTATGCCTCCAGTTTGTGTATGTTTATAAATGGACATATTTAAATCATTAAAAGACTAGGTGGGCCCACATTAAGTTGCTGTGACTTTTTTCACGCTAGATGTGTTTTACTTTCTACCCAAATATCAATATTTCCTACTTCAATTGCTTTGTTTCACATATTCTTTTGTGGCTATAATGCTAATAAAATTATAATTTTTATTTTCCCCATTAAATAATTTTTCTCTGCCTCTTGAATTATGTCTATGACATGCAAAGAGGCAAATCATTCTTTAAATTTTAGAATTTAATGCTAATCCAGCACTGCAAAAATTATAGTTAGGTAGACTACAACCTTGGGTGCCTGAAAAGGAAAATAAATTGAAGTTGTTGTTTTGTTAGGCCTTTGTTGGCCTTGTTTCTATCATGCATAAAGAGCTTACCACATTCATTCATACTTTTGTCACCTTCAGACTTGTTAATGCAACCTTGTGGTTACATAAGACAACCACTGTGAAATTTCATCTGGTTTTAAATGCATATAAATATTTCACATGTGGAGCATATTAAACAGATGTTTCAGGAGTTGTGCAGGCTTAGGAATTTTTCACTTGCATTTATTCATTTGCTCCTTTTCATGGATATTTTTGAGTGGCAGTTTTTATCCATACAAACAACAGAAAGTACTTGTTTGATTTGCCTCTAATTTTCTGGGGGAAAAACCTCCAGAAATTTCCAAACCATTTATTTCTCCCTGTACTCTGAAATATCCACTCAAAGACATTTTTTGAACGATCTCATGTTCTTCCTGACCCTTTGCCACCTTTTCTTCATCCATCAACAAGCATGAAAACCTTCAGATTTTTCAGTGGTCTCAAAGCTTAAGACTCACTCCCAAAGCATTCTGCCAGCTAGCACCAAGTTGTGTTGGACTTTCCAGATCAGAGAAATAGAGATTGCTAAAGGATTTTGAACAGGGAGACTGGGTCAGAGTTAGACTAATCTCTTAGTGGAGTGGCAGTTCTGCCAACAGAAGTCGCTGTTGCATCTCTGTAACTCAGTTACACAAACCCTTATATTTTGATGTGTGCTGTCATGTAAGGCTCATATGAAGTCATTGGACCATGTTTGCTGTCAGACCAAGTCACTTAAATTCTTTCAGTCTTAATTTTCCCACATATAAAACACAGTTAATAACACACCCTGCAGATTTCTAGTATTCATCAGGATAGCTGCAGGTGTTGTTTGTGTTAGGCTGACACTGACTTTATTGAACAGAAGTGAAACTTAAGACATGGAAAAGGTAAATAACTCACAGAGGGAGGGAGCAGAGAGGGAGGACATGGCTCAGGAAATTACTTGAGAAGTGTAACTTTTGGAGAGCTAGGGAAGGAGGAGAAAGGAAGATCTTTCCCCTCATTTTCTTCTCTGTTACCCTGCTGAGAAGCCATATCAGCAGCTCTCTCCTGATTCTTGAGTGGTATGAGTTAAAAGCAATGGCCTTTTACTGCTCTTCTAGTTTCCAGAAAGTAATGGTGATTCCTATTTAATGAAACATATTCCCTAGGAAATAAACAGCATGATAAGACAGAACCTGAGCCCAAGAGTTCATGAAGACTGCCAGTTATGAATGTTGAGAAATTGTCAAATTTCTCAAAATTTCAGGCAGAAATCTCTACTCCAGCCTCTCAGTTCTACTGAGTGTCGCAAATTTGTGTTCCAGTTTTTAGCCCTTGTTTTGATTTTAGTTTTACTTGTCTGATCTTCACTTGCTTTTTCTGAGCTCTTGATTCCCTGTTTTTGGAGTGGGACAGTGAGATTGCTCTGTAGACCTAAGCTGCCCTCCAAAAGCTGATTTTTTTAAATTTTTTTTTAATGAAAGCAAAACTTCTGTTCTTGCATCATCTGTACTCACACTAGTATATTCTGACCTACTGTCCAATTCCAATCAAATTTGATGGAGGTAGAGTATAGGAACATAATTCCTAAAAATAGTCATATGAAAATAGGTGTGTGAGCACAGGAAAATTGTCCCTTTGACAAACAAAAAAGAGGAAGCAGAAAGTGTTGAATCCTTACTAGACATCTGAGAATGCACTCACTCAGGAGAAGGCTGGTAGAGAAGCTACAGCTGCAAGAAAAACTTAGTATGGCTCTTTGATCTTCACAACAGCCAAGTCCAATTAGACATGAGCCATAAATTTAAAGGAAATGAGACTCATTAGTCTTCCTGTTTAGGGAACGACTTGCTTTTCGGTGTTTAGCATTACAAAGACTAACCTGTGGCAGAAGTGGGTGTAGAATTTAGGGTCCTGTACCCTTTGGCTCTGGTTAGTCTGTTTAAGGCAGCATGAGCTTGGAAACCACAGACCCAGCAGAGCTGCATGGTGAATTCAGAAGCTCAGCCTTCATTCAAAATATAGTTTTCACATGAAACTACAGACAGTTTTCTGAGATAGCTATCAACTGTTTCACTGAAGTCTTCATCCCCTTCTAAGAGAACTCAAGGCCACAGTTCATGGGAATTTCAATTGGACAACACTTAAGGCACATATTTAATGTCTAAGTTAGATTATTTTGATGATCTGTTTCCAATTCACCTTCAGCCTGATGGCTGGTTAAAAGCACGCCTTTGGATGCCTCTGGCAGCTTAAGATATAAGCATTGTCATTTATGACTTGCATAATGCAAAGTGGGGCAGAGACCCCCATTTCCGATGGAGTAAAAAAATCCCATCCTAAATATTCAGGCAATGTCAGGCCATATCCCCCACATGTAGAATGTATTACCTTAAAGAGATATTACATTTAACTTACGCATGGAAACCTACTAGAAAGGACTGGAAAACATCCCCATGTCACTAATATTATCCAGTAACAGTGCATTATAATTAGTCTTTGATGCAGTCTTACCTTATGATGTCTTCTTAATTGTTTTAAAATTGGTCTGCTTGCTTTTGAAATACTCACCAGTGAAGAGGGTTAGTGCTCACCCACCCTACACCCTGCTGCACTAAACTGCTTGGTGATGAAGTGCTTTTCTTCATTGGGCTTCTAATGCTCAAATATTATAAGCACGAGTCTGTTTCCAGAGGCAAATAAAATGTAATGGTATGGCAGGTGATGAGGCTTATATCTACAGCTCTAAGATGAATATGATACTGTTTAATTCATAGTTAAGGCTGAAAGCATTTGGAACGATTGGTACATTAATGAAATGATAATTTCATGCAAAATGTCTGACCATTATTTTTCCTGAAAGAGGCCACAGTATTGGCCACATATCTTTATAGGGCTCTTTGAGAATGAATTATTGGCAACTCTCTTTATGTTTGAATTACATTCCTCTGATCCCAAGTGGAAAACAAGCCTAAAGAATGATTACAATAAGCCATCACTTTCAGTAGCAGAATGCAATGTAACTTGTACTGAATCAGCTAACATGCAGAGCCCTTTTTCGATGCACTTTACATACCAATTTCATTAGCAGGTGGAATAGGGCAACTATGCTAAATGAGTCAGGATTTATCCTTTCAATCTCTTCTCTATCTGATATTTTGCAACCTCAGTGCAACACTTTAACCTCATGATTCAACTGTAATGATCTTGTACATTCCTCAGAGATATGTTTAATCTTTTTACTTAGATAAGTTCTTGGCTTAACAGTACAGTATCAGACAAGTTGAACAGAAGGAGAATGCATTTAACCTAAATGGCATATCAGAAGGACTGTCTCTTTGCCCTAATATTAAACAAAATGGTTAGCACAATTAATCGCTAGCAGAGATTCAAAATACACCCATGCAGAGCAACAGAAGCCTAATCCCACTGTCTAATGAAGCAAGTGATATCACTTCAGCTAGAAGGGGATTAGACCTATCAAGTAGTCACCTTTTCAGATAAAACACCCCCAATACTTTTGGACTTTAACTGCATCCTGTAATAGCATTGTAGGAGATAATGGAACAATGAATCACAGGCAGGGTCTTAACTACTGTTTAGGTTTTAACTACTTCTTTGGCCTCTACAGGTATCAGAACAAGTGGTCTGATTTTTCAGAAGTACCAAACACTGCCAGTTCCCTGCAGAAGGGGCCTTGTTCATGGCTATTTATATTGAGCAATTTTCTTGTGGTGGGATGGCTCCTAAGAATATACAAATTACAGTAAAGATCCTGATAACCTGCCTGGGCTCTGTCACTACAATTGGCCAGGAATAGAGGAGTATATGAACAAAACACTCAGAAAATTATAATTCTTGCAGAAAAGCCTCTTGCCTGCTACCTATTGCAATCCAACCAGCCGCTGCTTACATACCCAGAGACAGGATATCGTTGAAGGTGGAAAGGGTGTTGTCTAGGTTTGAGACTCCTTTATTCTTAATCTGGATTGCTTCCACACAAGGAAACTTTTTTATTTATTTATTTCAGAAAAATGGTATTTCAGAATCTGCACCAAAGTGCAGTCCTTAGAGCATACATTGGAACCAAAGGGCTGAAAGCCTCAAATGCCTCTTATGGTAGTCAGAATTGAGATCATGCAGGAAAATTATTCCTCCTCCCCTCATGAATTACTCTGAGAGAAAAAATAAATTGTTCTCATTATTGGCTGAGTTCTATTTCCCTTAAAAGCAGGTTTTGGAAGGAGACACTGCTGTGCTTTTTGTCCAAGCTAAGGCTGAGTGTAATGATAATGCAAAAAAAATTCAGTGGCATAAAAATGTTTTGGCAGTGAAGAAAATCAGTCTCAAAAGTAGGAATATCAAGGGAGAGAATTTACATGGTAAAGACTGTTTAATTACAGATTAAACAGATTAAATTAGTCATTCAGTGCAACAAAAAAGGCAGGGAGGGGATGGTTCATGGGGTGGAAAAACTAAAGGAGTTTAATAAAATAGCAAGTATCATCCCTATTCTGTTAGAATTGAGAGCATTTGTTCCACTGAAGCTATTGAATTTACAGGGATGAAGTGCAGGTTCCTCTTGTTTAAAATGAAGGTGGAAAGGTAATATTTGAAAATGAAAAGCAGCAAATAGGGCAAATACATTAATCTATACATGTATTTTGCCTGCTCATTATTTCCATGAGGGAAAGATTCTTTGAGGACCCGTTTTGAAAAATAATTACAACACAGAACATTGGGCAGAATTTCCAAGCAGTAGCTGATTCAATAGAACAATTTTGCTGTTCAGTTGCTAAATTGGGTTTGGTCTGCTGTTCAGTTGCTGAATTGGGTTTGGTCTTCTGGTTTCAGTTCTTATTATTCTCTTCCTCTTGCTTCCCACATTCCCATATGTAGTATTGACCTTGTAGGCAGGTGCATGTAGCATATTGTCTATAGGAATATGAAGGAGTTTTGAGAGATTGAATCAAGATTATGGAGATGCTAAAAAAGAAAAAGAATCCTGCACATTGCCTGTGAAAGCTCTGTGGTAGTGGTTTGCTGAGACCTCAGTTCTTCTGAATCACTGAACTTCCAGGAGAGATGAAACTGAAAAACTACCTTTCAGACATAGATCCTCCTTACATCCATCCTCTCCACACATTCTGGAAATTTTCTCAATTTTTATCTCCTTTCTCCTTTCTTCCCTCTTTTTTCCTTCCTTTTCCCTGATGTAAACTCTGTTCCCCATTAACTTTTCACTGTAGGACTAGAAAAATGGAAGGTTTTGTTTTGTTTTCTCTTGGGAGAAACCCTTCAACAGAAATCAATATTACTCGTGCAGAGAGGAGCCCACAGCAATGTGGTTTTCCAGTGCTAACTGAACAGAGTGCAGCAAGGGAGACCAGAGGGCCATGTGAACAAATCTAGTCACCTGCTTGCATGCCTGACTCAAACTGGGTGAGATGCAGAAGAAAAACTGTGGGAATTATTTCTCAAATACTTAGATTTATAATATTTATATTAATTTATTTATAAGGAATTGCTAACAGTTCCCTAAAGCATTCCTGGTGCAAAGGTCGAAAGTGAATGGCAGTATAAATCTAGAAATGGTTTACTTAACTTGTATAGTTACCCTATGAACATAAGAGTAAAAAACTTATGAATTTCAGCTTTCATATTTGGCAGCTTTTCTTCACATTACTTTTACTGACCAACTCAATGGAGTACAGCCCCTGCATTTTGTGAATAGCCCTCACTGATCCAGCTGCTCAACAAAGTACAAATCATGATGCTTCCATTGGTGTCAGTCAAGTACTGATGAGCTATTCCAGCATGACAGTCTGGCCTCTAATGAGTCAAGGATGATATGAAAGCTAACTCGTATCTGTAAACTGAGAGCAAGTGATTCAAAAATTAAAGATACTTTAACCAAATCCTGGAACTATGCCTAAAATAATAACTTCTATCCTGTGTTTGAACTTAGACATTCATGAGTTACTTCGTGTTATTCAAAGCTTTACTTACATTCATTGCTGTGAGAACCCCTCCTATAACGCACATTACAAGTGACATAGATCACAATCACATCAAAGTAGGTTAGACTTCAGAGAGGATAGACAAGAGGATAATTTGCACTTACATAGTTTCTTTCATCCAGGGAGTTCAAAAAGCCTGTATTCATTAGGTCTAAACACTACTCCTTATGGACAGGTAAGTATAAGTACCAAACCCACTTTACAGACAGATAAATTAAAAGGTAAAACAAAATAGAAACAGCAAAATGCACTATCAGAATGACAAGAGGCACCCCAGTTCCTGAAACCACTCACTTTCATTAACCATTATGATCTGCCCACTGCCCTAGCCCAAACTATTGCCCTTGAGATAGAAAAACTTACTCCTGGCACTATTCAGGCTCTTCCTAGGGAACACTGTGGGCAGACTATTTCATGCAAAAGTGGAGGGTTGATTTGGAGGTAGGTTATTTGCCAAATTGTCTTTGCACTGTTCTGCATATGAGGTAGTCAAATATTAAACAGATAAAAGGAAGCATCAAACAGTTGTAAGATAAATAGCTATCTTTGGCAGAAAGATGAACAGTACATTACACTAGATCATTACCAAAGACAAAAAAGACAACTTTCAGGCCAAAAGGCCTATGCACCTCTGACCTCACCATAGCAGGTGACTTTGGAGATGGTTTGTTGTGCATGGCTGAGCTAGAACAACCTGAATTCCACACATGGTTTTTGGGGAAGAAAAACAGAAGTGACTCTTCAATCCATTGTTTTAATAGATGTGGAATCATGTCTCTGCTGAGCAACATACAAACTCACAAACTAAAAGTAAGTGCCTGAACATATGTGCAGAAAGGGGATTTTGTACTTATTTATAGCACTCAGAAGGACAGACTCCCTAAGTGGAAAAGGGTTAGAGTGAGAAAAAGTCAGACTAGCCATTAAATCTTTGGGACAGTTTCTGTAAAGAAAATCAGTAAGGTACTTCTTACCCAAACTGTGTAACTGAAGGGGCTCAGAAGACTAGGAAGAGGTTACTAAGCCTTTCACCTCAAGGTCAATGATTGCATCATGTTTCAAAGTAAACATTAAACACACCATTACCTCTGACAGCTGCTGGTAGTTCTTTGTTAAATAATCTAGAGTAGGTGTCAACTTTTTGATAAATAAACATCTAGGTAAACAGCTATTAATGTTGTTAATCCATCTTGGCAGAACAGAATCACAGAATCATTTGGGTTGGAAAAGACCTCTAAGATCATCATGTTAAACCATTAACTCAAAACTCACAAGTCCATCACTAATCCATGTCCCTAAGTGTCACATCTACACATCTTTTGAGTACTTCTAGGGATGGTGATTCCACTGCTTCCCTGGGTAACCTGTTCCAGTGCTTGACAACCCTTTCCATAAAGAATTTTTTTCCTAATATTCAAAGTAAATCTCCTCTGGCACAGCTTGTGACTGTTTCCTCTGTTTGTTCTCACCTTCCAGAAATCAACATTCAAAACTCTGTTTGAATGGTGGTCTAACAGCACAGAGGGAGGTTGCCCCATCACTGCAAATGTCCAACCTCTTTGGGCTTCCAGGGAAGGCTTGTGTTTCTAGGGCACCTTACCTTAATGTGGAGATCTTATAAAAAAATTTGTATGTTGCAGGGGAAGGCAGATTGGTCTCCTCAGTGGGTGACAGTGTTTTTCAGGACCCCTTTAAATGAAAATAGTTGAAAATCAGAAAATAGCTACCTACTTTAAATTTTCAGGAAAGGATGATCTTTCCTATCTTTTTCTTTCCTGAATAACTACACAGTAAAAGGCTCACGCTGAACTTGGCCAGATTTTAAGACAGCATAAATCAGTGCACCTCTGTGCTGTGTTTCCAGCTGAGGATCTACTCAATACAGTTTAAATGAGCAAAGATAAGATACCTAAACTGTGTGCTAAAAGGTGTAAAAATCTGTTGAGAACTGGGAAAAAATATGTGTGTACAAATGACTGAAGCCCCCATGCAGCTTAAAGAGAGTTGATCAGTAGTTTATATGTAAATCCATGTACTTGTAAAATGTCAGGAAAACTTAATGTACTCTCTCTTCGTAATTCAGTTTCAAAGTACTGTCATGACTTTCACTCAGTGGAAATGTCTTTCTCCACCAAAGCTGCATGTTCTGTCTTAAACAATATTCAAATAAGATGCAAGAGTTGAAATAATATTGTAAGGCAATGGTTATTTTATCCACATTTTATCTCCTGGCTATAAATTTTAGATGTTAGATTATACAACTCCCAATAGATCTTGGTATAAGAGACTTCAATAAATCTCAAACCATTCAATACAGAGGAAATTTATTTGTTATTTGTGTCATGTTTTATTAGTGCCCTGCAGTTCAATCCTGACACTGGAGAGATTGCTCCTTTTGCCAACAAGTAAGAAAAAAATCTTTACAGCTTTAATTTATGGTAACAATGTATTTATTATTTTATACTATGCATCTTAATTCACAGATTCAGGTATTCCAGCATATTTGTCTGAATATACCTCTTCAAATTCTGTGACACAGTTATATTTTATGCCACTGATATAGGTTTTATAAATCAACAACATTTAACTAGAATATGCATGGGGAAAATAGCATGTAAAAGATTTTATTTTCCCACATTGGAAGTAAAAGCCACAGAGTAATGAGATGGATGGGTAAATAGATAGAAATTCTCTTTACTTTTCATTCTCTGGATACTGCATCTGTGTGGAACATTGTGCCAAGTGCTAGTACTGTTTCTGCTGCTGTTGTGTCTCAAAATTGCTTTGTAATTCATGAGCTGTGTAACCATCTCTAGCTCTTGGAATAAAAAAGTAGATTCAGTCTCTTGATATATATAATGAATATAAGAGTATTCATTTTCTTATTCTCACTCTATAATAGATGAATGGAAAAGAAACCTGGCTTCTAGCTTGTGGAGGGAAAAAAAAGAGGTGGTATTTCACCATTATCATGTAAACAGAAGGCTACAGAGTAGGGCTGGGAGGACACAAACATGGTGGAATACATTTACAGGTTTGAAAAGGAGATTGTGGGGAAGAACCAAACAGTGGCTGCAGACTTTTTATTCAATAGGGTGTTGTTATGTAAGTAAATTTTTGTTGATAATGGGTAAAACAACTAAACAGGTCAGCAATTAGTCCTGCCCATCCTTCTGCCCACCCTAACCCTAGCCCTAACCCTACCCTTGGCCTCATGGTCCTAACTCAAATTCCTCCACTTATCATACCTGAATTCCCAGCTGCAAAAATCTCCCATACAGGGATATCACCCCAGTCATGTGAGGATGTGTGGCCAGTTACATGAAGTATTCCCACAAGGAACTGCTATCGTCATAAGAGACTTTCAGGTTCCTTCAAAACTACATGGACCACTGGTTCTCTTTCTTCTCCACTAATTCCCATAAAGTAAAACCATGGTCAGAATGCATGATTAGCAGTCACCAACAATGGATATCTTACCTACCTTCAGCTCTGACTTTCTCCATGGCCTCAGGAATGCACCATCACCTCACAGTGAGATAGAGATCATAATCCTGAGCTCAGCTTTTAGCAGAATATGCTTTCTTTCTGTAAAGGAAATCCTGAGGAATGTCCCATGATAACATGATTACCAGGCTTAATAGGTCCTGGGGTCAGAAGGTCAGTGTGTTTCTACTTATTTCCAATTTACAGAGTATTACAGACCAAACTTTCTTCAAGAACATCTTTCCATTTCGACTTACCTAAATTTAGTACCATATCAATTATGCTGAAATGTCATCATTCGTAATAAGAAGCTTTGAAGATGTTTATACAAAGTTTTTCAAAGTTTTATTTTGCAATGGTTTTTCATTTTTTGAAATGTGTTTTGAAACATATCCCAAAAATTATGCTATTGAGTCAACACTGGATTGAAAATTTTGAAAATTGCAGTTGAAGGGAACAAAAGAGGAAAATGCTAACATTTTGTTCCCATCTGAAAGGGAAAAAATATAATCAAAACCAAGGTCAGAAAACCTCATTTTCAAACACTCCATAGAAATATCCATTTTCTCCCATATTGGTTCTCTCTGTATCTCTTATGTATTTTTATTTTAGGGATGTGGTGTTTGCCTCACTGTAATGGAGTCTAATACACCAGGATAACAGAATATGTTATGAATATAATGTCACACATCATGTGACAGTGTTTTCAGTGAAACTTCATCTGTCCTCTGAAGAGAACCATCTGGCCAAAAGTTAATTTCATACCTCCATGCGTAAGGCCAAATGCTGAGAGATGCTGAGTGGGCTGCTGGCACTTGCGGTGATGGCCATGAAAGTCACTATGCCCAGTACCACCATCCCTTCAAGCCTGGACCTGAGCTTGGATCTGGAGATAAATTCTGTCCACAAATCTTCAGTGTGTTATAGGTGAAACTTAATCTCTTCATCTCATTCCATCAGCACTGCTAAAAATAACATAAAATCTTGATATCTAGCACAGGAAAATAGCTTTTTCAGTGAGGTTGGACTAGCTGATCTTTTTAGTTACTTGGCCTGAATTATAAAAATACTAAGTGACAGGTGATATATCTCCTCTGAATACTTACTCCACTAGTTCTAATAGCAGCTTTTTGGTTTGGTTTGGTTTTTTGGGTTTTTTTCTGTTCTCATGTGATTATTTTCTTTGTTTCCTTTTCATGTTTGCATTTTAAATAGAACTTTGAAAAACTTATTACAGATCATGTTTATAACTTTGTTTTTCTTTTATCCTACAAGCTTCATATTTTGTTTAAGGTCAAATACCGAAAACAATACTGTGAGTCTGTTAAACTTGTTACTCCATTTACAAGGGTGGTGTTTGACCTCCAAAAGCCTCCTTTGTACCTGTATCAACAAGCTTTGTTATCAAAACAGTACCACCAGCCTCCATCCTGGAAAAATGCTGACAGTCAGGGACAAGAGAAAATTTTGTCTTGATACTTGCCGTAAATTCTAAAGGCCCCAAAGACATGTTGCATACGATTTTCCACCTTTCTTTCCATCAAAGGTATTAGGAATTGGGACTAGTCCCTCAGTGCCGGGAGCACAGGAGGTGAAGGAACATGCTGTTTTGCAGAGTATTAGGGCTCTTGTTTTCTGCCAGGCTGCTCTGTCTGGTCTGTGTTGTGTTTTTCAGCAGCTCCTCCCATATAGCTCCATCTTCTTGCATATCTGCACATGCCACCGTGACCTTGCTTTTTCTTTTGTAACATCCTGAGTGCAGTTTATTTCTTCCCTGTTTCCTTTGTTTCTTTTAGTCATTTTTCTTCTCTGCCTTTAATTCCTTTTCAGATAGTTTTAAAGACTCACGTTTTCATTGTTTTCCTCTTTTCCAAGACCTCAAAGTGGCGGTCCTGCTCATGACACCACTTATGCACCCACAGAAGTTGCTTGAAGCCCAGCAAATATGTCCCTATGTATTTTCTTAATCTCTCACTCTCCTTGGCTTTTCTCTTTTTTTTTTTTACACTTCCTGTTGTTCATCTTGAAAGCAATCTTTTTATGGGATTTTTTTGTTTTTATAGCAAAAGTTTTGGGCTTATGGATTTTTTCATTATTCTGTTGTTCTGTTAGGCTGAAATAAAACCTTCAACATCAGGTAGTGGGGGCTTGAGTGTCTCCTGTTTCCAGCTGAGGTGGTTATTTTTGTGAGAAGTGGAAGGATCTGATCAGAAATCAAAGCTGTGCCTTTAATGAGACACAGACAAATTCTGAATTCAGAGATAACTGCATATGGGGCATTTTAATTCTTGGGTCTGTAGCTCAAATCCATCCAAACTGTCAGTTGCAAAAACTCATTCCTGTCTGGTGGCCACTTTGGACTTATTTGAAATTAGTGACAGTGAGGAAGGGGAAGAGGAAGGGGATTTAGAGGGGGACGGTAGAAGAGGAAGAAATCATCTTCTATCACTTCACTTATGACCCCATTCCCCAAAAGTGAGAGGGCTTGCATCCTTGTCAACAGCCTCAGCTACGGAAGGCAAAATATGGAGACCCAAAGTGTACAGCAAATCCTTACACCCCTTCAAAGGTGACCAAAGTGTACAGCAAATCCTTACACCCCTTCAAAGGTGACCTGTTGAGGCAGTGCTCAAACACTCTGATGAGGCCTCAAGGAGCAGCTTTTCCTGGCACAGGCTGTTGGAATTCTGGTGGCCTTCAGGCTGCAGTACTGTCAATGTGCCACATTTTTAAACACATTTTAAAACATCCTTTGATGTTTTATCTGTCTCATCAGAACAAGTAGCTCCTGCATGCTCTCCACACAACAAAGAAAATTAATTAAGAAGAGTCAGATGCTGTGATACAGAGCAGTGTTTGGGAGATTGCAGTGTCTTGGGTGGGTTTTGATATTGCAGCATCTGAACTGCAGATTGTTGTCACGTGTGGCAGGGTATAGTTGGACAGAAGGATTTTATTGAAAGGGAGAAAGTCACTTTTTATAAAAGCTCTACGTTTCCACCCTGCTAAAGGTTGTTTTTCTGTGGGCAGAGACATAAAGGGTATGCATGTGGGGCAAGCAGCCACCCTGAGACTCTCATGAATATTACAGTGCACGAAGAACAGGAAAAGACCATATCTGTGTATTTTCAGTTCCTCAATATACCCTGGCTGGAAATCAAAGTGGAGTAGCTCTGCTTTTGCTTCCCCCATTATATTTCTAAATGGACTTTCCCTGTAAGGCACAGAGATGATAAACTTTGATCATAATCATCTGACTTTGAAACCAGAAGATATCAAGAGCCATTTCTTTTTGTGATGTATGCAATCTACTGACATGAAACGAATGCATTTAATGTGATTGAGAGAAACAGAATTTTGATACCAAGAATTTGAAGGCAGTGGCTCCTGCTTGTAAAACTTGAAGTACAACAATGTTTTCTACATGCCTGACAGATGACTGGAGAATTTCTTTCTCTTTTTCATATTTTTTATTTTATTTTATTTTTAAGGTAAGGTGGGTTTCTGTTTGTTTTTTTTTCTTCCGTGAATCCCTCAGATTTGTGCAGGTTCCTCTCATTTCCCAACTGCATCATTGTGAAGGAGTTGGTTGTTGATCATCATTCCCAGTAATACCAAGCAGGTCGTAATGTGAGGTTTTGCAAGTCCTTGTGTGAACAATTGTGAAAGAATGTGTAAATGTAGACACTTGACTCTAAAGAGATGCTCATGGAATGCTGACACTGTCCTATGACATGAGAAATAGGTTATCAAGCCTGGCAGAAATCTTTGGATAATAGATTTTCTTGACAGTTTCTAATGCTGCCAATTCCAGGCAGAGTGAAAATGTGGATGGCATCTTGGCCCTGTGGGAAGCTTTGCAATGATTCCTGTTGGTTGTGGATCACTCATTTTCAGTTTCAGAATTGCAGTCCTCTGGCGTCTCTGACTGCTGACCTCTTGGGAGTATTGAAGAGACCTAGCCCTTAGCCTAAAGTCTTTGCCCATCAGTTTTGGGGAACTGATCAGACCTACAAAAACCTACAAAGCAGGTTGTACCCATGCTCTGGCAGCAACTGAGGAGACAAGACAAGCTTCAGATGGCAATGACATTGCTCAGAGAATCTGTACTTTTGTGTTGCACCCTGTCAGGCAGAAACAGGAGCCTGAATGAAAGCATACAAGACAAACACCGTTACAGCTTCACAGGGAACAGTTTGTCCTGGGAAATGGAAGACAGGTAACAAAAGGTGAAACTGTGAAAAAAAGCATCATGAGAGGAGAAAGCTCTTCTGTGGCAGAGGTTACTCCTCTAAGTATTATCAGTAATTTCAAAGGAAATGCAGCCAAATACAATAAATGCAGGCAACTAATGTTCATAATATAATTTTAAAAGTTTTCTCAAGTATTGAAGGAGCTCTTTTAATGCACAACCAAATTACCTGTTGAATGGATGTGGGCTGCAAACCAATTTTCTCCCATGAGAGTCAGAATGTTTTAAAAATACTATACTTTAGTGGTATTTGCATCTGGAATATTTCTTTGTTCTCTTATTGAAAAGTACGAAAAAGTGCCAAATAGTGGAACTTTGAAAGTAGAGACAAAGGGAGGAAATACATGAAGGGTTGAAAGATCTATCAAATTGTGTGTTGCTTCATTCTCCCTAAGAAGCATAGGCAAAAGTGAAATGAAGGGGAAAAAGAGCTGTGAACCATGATGAAGATGATTAAAGAGGGTACAGAGTAGCTGTCATAGCAAATATCAAGAAACATTAATAACTTCATAGCACATCAGAAGACTGTCTCATACCTTCCCAAGAAAACAAGAGCTTTTGTTTTACAAGGTAAATAGAACTAATCCTAAGGTGCAGGTACTAGTTTTTGTCAATCTGGAGCAGAACAAGAGAGTTTAATGGGGTTAATGTGACTACAAACTGCCAACAATTGGTTCCCAGATATCATAAACTTACAGTTACATGGGAAAAACCATCTTCAGTGGGGAACGTACACCTTCAGAGAAATGAAAAAATGCATTATCCTTAATATCCTGTCGTGTGCATAAAGGAGGTGAATTTCTCTGTGTATAGAAAAGGAAAACAATGAATGTGTCCTGCAAAGAGCTCATTTTTTTGGTCAAACAGTTGACATTTTTCTTTCCCTAAAAGAACAGCAAACTTTCATCTCATGCAAATTCATGAAAAATTATGCTTTGGGCCACAGAGTGGAATTTTGCCCATCTTTCCTTCAGTCTAAGCAAATAGCTCTTTTCAGAGTCACAGAAAGGAAGTTGTCAGAGATCTGTTAGTGTGGCTGACACTCCCTGGACAGTATTTTAGGAAAATTTTCTTTCAATCAGATTTGCTATGTCCAACTGATTCCTGCGTGTGGATTAAGAAAACAGTCATCAGCAGGCATGAGCAGGTGAGCAAAACCATTGCCTTACAGGAACCAAGCAAATTGTCTTCAATGTTTTGGTGTGTGCATGGTGTAATCAGCTTGTAAATGGACACAAAAGACATTCCTGCAAGTTTCTGTGTTCTGTGTCTACAGCCAGAACCAAATGCTGCTCTGAGGCTATGGTTTGATATCACATGTAGTATGAAACTGTAGTTCCTCGTGTTTCTGCAGCACCCGTTAAAAAGGGGTACACTGGGCCTGAATAGCTCCCTTGAATATTAAAAGATTAACTATAAGGAAGCTCTAACTGACTGTAGTGGTGCCTGTTTTCAATCTCCTTTTCATATTACAGATATTTCCTCTGCCTTGGATCAACCTGGAATTATTCCAGTTTTATCCCCATTTGAGATGAATGACTACATCTGTTCACTTGTTTAAATGTCCCCCTACACTGACCTGGTCATTGCTTCTTTGTCACTTTTTAAACAAGTTGAATCATGTAGGAATGCCTGAAGCCAACATAAGCAAGCATTTCTGTATTTTTTACGAAGTTCCACAAAACTAGCAAAAATAGAATTTTGTCCATTTGTTCTGGAAAGCACAATCTACTTTCTTAGTCCCCAGTCATAATTATATTTTTTAGATCATAGCTCTGCTATTCCATTCTTCCTGCCTCAGCCTCTCATGTAAAATCTGTTAGTGAGCTAAACACTCATTTCACAATGAAAGCCATTTCTGGGTTTTCAGTACAGATATAAAGACAAGAGGGAAAATCATGCTGGTGGAGAGACCGGAGATATTATGACTCCACTATAGGATATAATTTGTATTTTCAAAAGACAGTATAGTCCAATAGACTATATAGTCCAATATGCTTCCCCTTTGCTTTGAGCTGACTGGTGAGTATATCAATGTAATGATGAGATGCAAGTCTTTTTCTTTTTGAACTTTTTAATTAAAGATGTGATTCTAAAAGGAAGAAAAGCTTGCACCATTTTTTCCTTTTTTACTTCTTTTTTTTTTAATGAATTCACTATGTGAATCATGTTAAAATCTGTGGGAGTGCCCAGTAAAACTGAACAAATTTTAATTATCTGCTACCAAATGAGCCTACACATCTAGTTCTGGCTTTGCAGAAAGGAAATTTTAGTGTTTCTCGGGCTGCATCTGCTTTTAGGAGTCACCCTCTTCTGTATCCGTGTATAATGATTGCTTAAACATAATAAGGATGGTGAAGGAGGAGGATGTTCTTCATTAGAACAAAAATCTGGTAATAGCAGAGAAAAATTACTATCTGAGATAAAAGCTTGGCAACGTGAAAGATCAGATGGGTTACTCATACGTAATTACTCACTCATACTCCATATGGCCATGGTGTATTTACTATTCCCACTCTGCATGCCAGTGGCATTTTGTTGGTGTCTTTCCTGTTATTAACCATATCGACTTTACTCACAGACTTAATATTTTTAGTGTCCTAAACACTTATTCTGCATTCTCAATCATCCCAGTCTCAGTATCTGGACTAGAAGCCAAAGGACGTTTTGTAAGAGGCACAGAATTTTCACTGATGGAAGGTCATATATCCCCCTGCAAATGAGATCTGGGAGCCTATCCTAAAGTCTCCAAATGGGACTTGCACTGCTTTGTCTCCAAGGGACATTCAGAGATATTATGCTAATGGTGCTTATTTAGAAGTGTTTTAGCAGTTCAGTCCTGTTAACTCCTGTGTCCTTTAGACTCCCAAGAGTTATATCACATTTGAAAATGAGACTTGGCATTTTGAGTCTTTTAGGCAGAAGTCATCTGTGTCTGTAAGTCAGCAGGAGTTTTTAATCCTAACTGGAGTCAGTCAGTTGGAAATTGCTTTCTTGGTCCAGGTGTTTTTGCACGTGTGTGTAAGAACTTTCACACAAAATTAACATTTTTCTCAGAAATAAAACTTTTTACCTTCTTTTAATGGTATAATAAAGTACTTGAATATGTTGATTTTGAAGGACCTTGACATTCTTTAATGCCAGTTTGGCTTTGCCAGAGGGAAGTCTCCCCATAGTTTATATCTGAGATACTGAAATATGAACTCCTGAGACTCCAGTGTGGTTTGATAAGGCTTTGAAGAAAAATGGAAGAACTTCAGGAACACTTCAATAATTTGCAGTCATACAAGAAGCCATCAGCCACTTAGCTTATGAAACAGAACTTTTCAGCCAATATATCTTCTTAAAATAGCTGAGTATTGGCAATGTGAATAAACTATGCAGGCTGTCTAGTCATGTTATTTCCCCTTTATTTATCCACCAGGAAAGCATGTTGCATAGACAGGAGAGTTCTGGAAGGGACAATACATAAACACACTTGTCTAGTGCATGTTTCTCTGAGTATATGTGCACACATCTGCTGATTCTCTCACAGAAAGCTGCCAGAGACTGGTTAAAAGATTTTTGCTGGCATTTTTTTTGAGTTTGGCTGCATGAATGTGATCTTCATTTCAAAATATAGTCTCAGAATTTTCAGCGATTTAAACAATGGAAGGGAAATTTTTTCAGGACACTCATAAAGCCTTCTAAACTTTTTTTGATCACAAGAAGAAAATATTTTCCAATCCTTTTGCTAAGAGTACTTCTCTGGGTGGACTGCCTGGTCCCCACCAGGCAAGAGCCATAGCTAAGTGTGGTCTTGAGATCATGTGAGAAAATATATCTAAGGAACTCAGAGAAAGAAACGCTTGGCATTCTTTTCCCATCCCAAGGCTGTCATGCTCCTGTGTGTGCTTTGTGCTTTCTGCAAGTGCTGTAAAGTTAAGATGGTGCTGAAAACATTCACTTGGGAGCTTGGCCACAGACTTCAGCAGGAGTAAGAGCAGTTGCTCAGAACAGAAAATGCACAGAAAAGATCTTGTTTTGTAAGAAGAGGATGAAGAAAATGTAAATTCCTTAATTGCTATTCAGACTGGAGGGGGGGAAGAATATTATTCACACTGTCAGTCAGCTTTAGAATAATTAACACAAACAAAAGTTTGGGGATCAGGAAAAATACATATAGGTCTCTTGTTTTGGAAGGGATTACTCCTGAATGTGCTGCTAATCTGATTAATACATTTATGTTACACTTTGGGGGTAAAGGAGATTAGGTGGGAGGAATTAAAGAGATTTGATATGGATACCATATTTGGTAGAACTTCTAATGAGATTACTTAAAAACAAAACAAAAAAAAGCTGCCTCATGCATCAGCTTGACTAAGTCCAGAGACTCTAATGAGATCATGAATTCTGTCTACAGTAGGGGAAATGGTGCCAATTCAGAACTGTGCTGATAAAATTCATTGGACTCTGATTAACTCAAGGATTGTAGCAGTACCAAAATTGGCACTTAGAATTTCATGTCTCTCAGAGGTCATAAGAAAACACTGTGGAAGCAGAACAGGCAGTCAGTTTTGTACCAGTGCTGATGCATATTTATTTTCCACCAAACTAAATTTCATGGATGATGTTTTATTTTCCTATTTCTTAAAAAGGAGGTTTTATGAGGGTTTTTTTTCAAATGAACTTGGAGCTGAATCAATGGTGTATCCCTTCTGTTCATATGATTTCTGATGCCTAAAGCCACAGGATACGAGGTGAGTTATTAGATATGTCTTTCCAAAGAGGAAATGGTAAGACAAAAATGACCTGCCTGAAGTTACAGTTTATAGATTAGAAAAAGGCACAAACAATTAAAAGACGGAGACAGTTACAGCAAATTACTTGCAATCAAGCTGCAGCTAAATGAGCTTCTTGATGAGGAAACCAAATTTATGTTGCTTAGAACCACAAAGAAATGTTCCCAAAACAAGCAAAAAAAGTCGAAGGTGAGCAAAGTGTTAGCACAGTAGGATACAGATGTGTTGATAAGAGAAGTTATGGGTGCAATTAAAGTTCTGGTCTTGCATAAGAGAAACTACAGAGAGATTTCCTGTCAAATCCACCACTTAAGAGCTGTAGGTTGGGATGGTTTTTTCCCCTCTCTGTTTTCATGTGTAGCTAGAAACCTCAATAATCAGTTTTGACTCAAACCAAGCAAAACGTGGCAGTTCAAATCAAAACATATATTCTCAAAAAAATCATGTATTTAAAGAAAAGGGTGGGTGCTAGGGGCAGGAGTGAATACATTTAACACTAGAATTAAACATTTTGTTCTCTCCTACTATAAGAATGTGAATTAGCTCTTTGGCAGCTCTTTGAAAATATCTTTGTAAAGTTATGTATATTCAGCAAGGAAGACAAAGTCACACAAAAGCCCTGAAGATATGTGAAGGCTTCAGTGTGAAGCATCACATTTTTCTCTTTGTTGCTCTACATACATTTTGCATTCAGTGCAAAAATTCAACAGTTTTTCTGAGTGCTAGTCATTGTCTACCTATATTTATCTGAAAGGAGTGACTTTAAAGACTCTGTAATTATGAAAAGGCATCAAGCAAAGCTATCGCTCTCCGATCTTATTGCACTGGAATGGTAGACAAAACCAAGGCATAATAGGGCTCCATTTTGGCAGTCAGAAAGTACTGTAGAAGGAGAGAATACTCTGCTGAAATTTTTCCTTCTCTTGATTCCTGCTGTCCTTTCATGCAAAAAGTTTTGTGTGAACCAGACCTTTCAGAAATAGGTGAGGAAGAGTGAAAAATCTGTAGTCTTGAGCTAGATGAACCGAGATTTCCAAGTATAAAATTTTGACCAAAACATTAAAGTCACTGGCCCTGTCATATTTAGAACAGTAAAAGACAATCCCAAACCCCTAAGCTCCAGAATATTTTGTGGAATTAAAGCACTAATAACACCGTATATACAAGCTTCTGCTCAGTTGAAAACATCATCTGGAAAACATCCATATATTATAAAATGGTGGGCAAACCAGTCAGTCAGTAAAAAAGAATTAAGAAGTTTGTCCATTGATATGGCATAAAGTGTAACTTGTCTGTTAGTTAAGTTTTGAATTTTGAAAAATCAAGACAGATTTTGTGCATATATATATATATATATATACATGTATTCTGAAATAAGAGAGGACTTTGGGAGGGCTTTCTTTGTTACCAGTGGCTCTTCTCAGTTTATACAATGAAAGTTGTTACACTACTTAATGAAAAATGTGATTCACACAAAGTAGGTTGATGTTTGGTTTGTAATTGTGGGCTTTCTGATTAGTCACTAGTCTTAATATTGTTTTACAAATGTGATTAGGATTCAGGTCAATACACATAATATGCACTATTTATTTTTATATCGCATGATAACTCATATGCTTACAGTATGGAGAATGGTAGTTTTATCTCCATTAGCTGTATCTTTCTACAAACCTTCACTCTGCCTTTTCACCTTGATGTGGAGATGATCAAGGGAGGAAGGTAAGATTGGCAGAACCAATCTTATTTCTTATCAGAATCATAAGGATAGCATCACCTGTTTTAAGGAATTTCTGGCAATTTGTGAAATTAGGAAGGAAACTCAATTTTCATTACTTGTAATTTGGGCATTATTTCAAAGTCCCCAGAGATTAAAAGTTTGGATGATTAGACAGATAAGTAATGGGCAAAGTCTAATGACTTGGAGCTGTTGAAGGGAAAATTTGGCTTCTAATTTATATACCAACAGTCCTAGAAAATGAAGGTGTCTTTGATTAACAGCTGCAGGAAGATTTTAGAAGCCAGGTACTAATTCAGTGCCAGAGGCCTGGCAAGAGGGGGTGAGGGTTTGATTTGGTCTAAATGAAGAGAACTACCAGTGTCCCTCTGAGAGCACATTTGCCTTAGCCCAGTTTATCCTTTCCACTGTTCAGGAAGAAGCCAACTCTGAGACCTTGAGAAGCAGAGAAAGAGAGGAAATGGCTGAATATATCACAATGTCTCTTCTACAACTTTTTTCCCCCTACAACTTTTCCTCCTCTTTTTGTTAGGCTGAGTGACTCAGTGACTGAGCATATCCAGGTGATTACATGGATGTACCTATTTCAGGAGCTGTTCAGAGCTGTTCAGTTGCATTTGATGCTTGTCTTTCCTCTAGCTAATATTGAAATAGCTCCACTGAATTATGTTAAATGTGGTCTTTAATGATAATAGCAATCTCATTTCATGCTGCCCAGCTGCATTTTAGTGGAATGAACAGGTGGGACAGCAAACTTAAGACAGTTTACCAGTGTCTGTGTTGTAGAGATGAAGATTGGCATTTAGATTAGAAGAAGCTATTGAAATACTGGCACGGAATGAAAACAGAGTCATTAAAAGTGTCTTCCCTGCCTCTTCTCCCCCTCAAATGTACAACACAAGTTTCTTTTCTTTCCAGGGAGAGGCAACCTTCCTGTGCAGACTTTGGCTCTAATTCACAACCTCTTCCAGTGTTGCCTTGAACTTGGATATAGAGTTTTATTTTTCCAGTCTACATGCAAACCCCATTCTGTTCGTAAAGCCTGATAGTCCAAATGTGTGTTCAGTCAAACATAGTTTTGGAACCGTGCAACAAGCTTGTCTCCTCCTGCAGCCATTTTTCCTCGCTTTACAGCTGCAGCTAAGCATGATGGTTATCCTTCAAGGACCAGACAATCTTTCTCTCCCTTTTTCCAGGAGGACTGTTCAACCCAGAGGGCAACAACAAAGCTAAGGAAAACAGACAGGTCTTCTGCTTAGACATGCTCTTAAAAGGCCATGTTACACAATGCCTACAAAATGAGCTTAGAGCAGCAGGTCAAATGCTTAACTCCTCTGTCAACAAATGGCATCGAAAATACCCCCATCTTTCTGCCAGAAGTCATCACTGTGCCTAAAAACCTCTCAAGTTAAGAGTCCCATTAAATGGGTGATGTTTGCACTCTGATTATCTCTAACATATCTTCAGATGTAAAACAAAGGAAAACCTTGCTGAGTAGAGCCCTTTATATTGACTTGTTATGGTTTCAGACTGACTCTGGAATTCCTTCCAAATAGCTTGGAGCCAACACCCCAGCCTCGGTGAAGGTGTTTAACAAAAGAGACAAAAGACATGCAGATGCGGACACTTAAGTACTGTGGCTAGGCTTTTTGTTGGGATCTTCCCCCTAGCAGGGGGGAGGGGGTTGGTTTCTCTCTGGTTTTTCTGCGCAGGTCAGGGAGGGCAGTCTGTGGTGGGAGCGAAGAGGACAGGGACACAGAGACACTATCTCAGCATCACTGGATATTGGATTTTGTGTTCCTTTTCTTCCTTTCCCAACTCAACTGTTCTTCATCCGTGGGTGATTATAACCGTTACAAGGCTCGCCGTGAGGAAAAGAGGTGGGAGAAAGGGCCTCGGTTTTTCCCTGCTTCTGCAAAGACAAGATTGCTGCTGGTTTTGTTTTCCATTTCTCCTCTCACCGGAGCCAACCCGGGAACTACCCTGCCACCTCGCCTGAGGGGAGAGCCCAGCCGGCCGGGCACGACATCGCCACCTGCTGTCCGTAAATATAAACTGCACCCCTGAGAGGGAGAGCGAGGCAGCGGAGGTGCCACAGCGCCACCTACTGCCCGTGGATATAATTGCATTCCCCAAAGATCTTTTGACTGTTTTGCCTTGTTATTTGAGGGGTGGAGTGGTTTTGTTACAGACTGTTCTGTTGTTGTTTTGGTTCTTCTCTGGATATATATATATAGTGGTGGTTAAGAACTGTTATCCTTTAATATATATATATTTTTTTTTCTTTTCTTCCCTAATTAAAATTCTGTTTTCCTAAATTTAAAGGAGAGAGAGATTGTTTCTTGGCCAGCATAATATCTTAGTTCTTGAACTAAGACATGACTTAATCCATCCCACAACATCATCTTTCTAATTCTCTACAGATACAGACATTGAAACACATTCCTAACTGCATCTTTCAGTAGTTTCCCACTGCAGGCACCAGAATAGCAGCATGTACGAAGAGTTTGCCAATCTGGAGTCCAGATATTGCACATACAGGGTACTGCGGTCAGATCTAAAGTCACACTGGAAAAATAGACTTTGGGAATTTTTACTCATGTCCCTCAGGCCACTCCTTATAGCAGCTGTTCACTAATGTTAGCCAAAGCATCACCCTCTGTTCTTGAAAAGGCAAGGTGAAGGCTGGAAATGAGAAGTCATTGGCAGTGATCTATAATAGAGTCCCTGTTGCAACCCTTTTTTCTACTTCTTTCTTCTGCAGATGATCACCCTCTTCCTTTCTACATCTTTTCCCCCGGAAGCTACAGCAATAATGCAACATGTAACCCGTGTTGGGCTGTGAGCAAATGTCAGAAAAATGTTGCCTGCCTCTTGCTGAACTGTTTCCTGACTGAGGAGCTGTTTTACCTCCAATAGGACATAGTGGGAGGAGAAGGCAGCAACTGGCTGGACTTAATCCCTAGATCTTGGTACGATGTGAAAGAACTGTCATACAACTATATGCATTGGGGTTAAATTTAGTATTCCTACTGAACAATGTATCAATGAAGTCATTAAGTGAAGGCATGTGATACCTTATTTTCTGATAAATAGTTCTTTGTTCCCTCAGATATGAATATATTCTTTATATTCTGAGGGGAAAAGGCTACATTTGTATTTTTGTGCCAACATGGAGAAACATTGTTCACTCAAATTTGTTTTGTCAGGTGGAATTTGGAGATAAAGAACTAAAAAAAATTCTTAAGAATGATTTGGTGCTTGTGTGGTTTACTGGCCTTTTGGCTCCTCTTTGTCTTGGCGTTTTATCTTTGCCTCATGTGTCACCTTCCCAGGTAGGATATTCATTCTGAGCTTCTGAGGGATTGAGCATACTCAGTTGTACTTTTCTCCTCTTCTTCTCCCCTCAAAGCAACCTGAAAACCTAGTGGCAAAATTCTATTCAGTTTCACAGATGAGAAAAGACCTCAGAGTATTTTTCAAGTTCTATGCAAATAGGTGTCCAGGTGTCCAAGAGATCCTATTAGGGTCTTTCTCTAAGGAGCAAACTGAAAAAAATCATTCTTTGTTTGATACGTGGGAATCTACACAGAGGACAGACCAGGCTTCTTTAGTTCTGCTGTGTACAGAGGCACCACATGTTCCTTCAGGTTGGTGTAAGCTATGTTCCTGTTTTCTTTTGGACTGTCTCATGTTTCAGCTGATGAAATGGCGATAGGACGTAGGTCTTCACATATCAAAAAGTGTATGTAAGGTCTTCTCCATGTGTGTGTGTTTGTTTCTCAAGTGCAAGGTGCTTAAGTTAAACTTTGCTGCATACTTTTCATGACCACAGAAAAGAAACATCAAAACCATTCAGTTCACATCTCAGAAAAAAAAAAAATTCAAAACGCACAAAAGGAAAGATGTGCATTATTAAAGGCAGTGTTTTGCAGTCTGGAGGCTTCAAGGAGCAAATGGATTTTGTGTACACTAACCAGCAGATTGATCAAGTAATCTCAGAAGGAAACATTCTGCAAAAAAGTTCTTTTAGAAAGTCTACAATATAGTACCCTCTTAATTGAGTAACAAGGTGGGTGAATTCTGATCATACCCAGGATTATCACAAAACATAGTGTGATAGGGTATCTTTCTCCTTTTGAGTCTTCCCTAAATGTGTGTGTGAGGAAGAAAGGAAAAGGGCTTCTCTGAGGATCTGCCTTTTTTTTTTCCTCACTGGCGTTCTGCAGAATGCAAACCTGGTGCACATACTGCTAGAATGCTGAAGAAATGTGTCCCCTCAAGAACCTGTTCATCATTCCTTCAGGCTAGTGCTGAAAACTCCTATTTCTCATTTACTGGAGTGTTACTCAAGGGTAGCAACACAGTCGGTACACTCACCCTCACCCAACTTATGGATTGGACAAATCATGTAAGAATTAAGACTGAATTCTGTCTTTGCCTGAGATTTTGTACACTTTTGTGATATGTGTTTGCTTGTGGGTTTTGTGGGCTTTTTTTTTTTAACTCCTCTTCAAACATGCCCCAGACTTTGGTTGAGAAAACCCTTCTGTCCTGCTATCTGGCTTCATCATGGAGATGTAAGATCAGCGTTGCAAGCCTTAAATTATGTGTTCTGATCAGCTTTGCTTTATCATAAGACATGACCTTTTCAGAAACTCCAGGATAGAAGAGGTTGGATGTTTTGAGCCAATATAGTGTAATGATGAGTACAAAGAGATACAGATGTGAGGCAAATTCTACCTCATGGGCATACAAACCATGAAGGATGATTCTCTGGTTGAAGAATGACTCAATGAGATAATGCCAAATATTCATCTCATGCTATATTCAGTGATGAGATTTTGGTCTCTTTTAAGATGCTCACAGGAAAAGAAAAAAATATCATTGAAGAACATTAAGAAAGGCTCAGGCAAGAATCAGAACTGGAGAATGCACATGACACAATACTGTTCTCAAATTAAAATGGCATGTTGAGATCCAAGATAGATCACTGCTTGAGAGAGGTTTAGGAATGCTACTGTTCCAAACATCAAAATTAGTTCCTGAATTATAAGATAGAGTTTTAGTATCTAGAAAGCGCCATAGGGAAGCATCAGACCAGGGAGGTGCTTTTCTCCTTTTTTTGGCAAGTTGTTGAGTTGAGACTCAGAGAAGTCCAATCTGAAATTTTCTGTAAGGACAGTCAAAGCTTATGAAAGTCTGGGTCAAAAGAAGGTCTTAACATTTTGTGCATAAACATGTATCAATAGTTAACTGTGACTGTTTTAGCCTTTATCCTACTAGCTCCATTCACCTATTCCAGGGAGTGGTTTTGTGCTTGTATAATTCTCCATCTCACTTGGAGTGGAGCACAAGTTGTTAAAGTGTAATGTCAAATTTGCAGTTTCTTGTGTATTAAGGCAGATTCATTATGCAGCTGCTCTGAACCTTAAAATGGGTAATGGATTTATCACCATTTTATTAAAGGAAGACCAAAAGAGAGGAGGAGGTTAATTTTTTTAAGTATCTCACCTCCACCATTATTTCAAAGATCCATTACCTGTTCTCTGACTTTTCTGTGTGTTCTTTCCTCAGTTATCCGTTATCAACTGCTGCCTTTTTTCTGAAGAAGGATTACAATAAGTCCATTAGCATTTGTTTCTTAATGGGAGCTCTGGGTGGGAAGTGGTGTTAAAGCAAGGACGTACTAGAAGAGTTGTATTTACTGAACAAAGACTACTACCCTTGGTTCAGGATACTGCTCTGATCCACAAAGTTCGCTCTCACCACCCTGGAGTAGTTCCAGGCACTTCAGTAATTTCACTGCCAGTGAACACTCTAAGAAGGATCAGAGTAGGTCCTGGTGTCTTTGAAGAGCTGGGCTTCAAAATGTAGCTGCTATGTGAGAAGTGAAACCTGCCTGGAGTCTGTGGCTGCATTATTGCATCTCTGCAAATTCCTCCAATGTTTTTCTCCAATAAAGCCACCAAGGACTGCTCGTCCTCAGTTTAATTGTGGATGTTGCAGAGCTGCAGTGAGCCAGGGCCACAGGACCCGTGCCTAGGCTGAAGAGGCAGAGAACCTCTGTGCTTTACCCATCTGGACTAGCCACCTCTGGCCACCCCTGATATGGGGGCAAAGTCACATTGGTTGTTTTACATCCTTAGGGTACAGAAGCTGCCACACTGACAAGTCCTAATCCTGGGTGGGGAAGATACCTTCTTGCTTAATACTCACTTTGGGTGAAATCCAAAGCAATCACCACAAAGAATCTACTTGTCATCAGTTTGGGTGGAGAACGGAAATTTTTGCATCAATCCAGATTACAGTGAGTCAGTATCACTGGAAGAGTCAGAAAGATTGACTCAAGAGTCTGACGCTTTCTTTAAGTAATGACTATTAGCATGGCCTAGTAATGACAGAGCTGTAAATGCCAAGAGATCCACTCCTCTAGAGAGAATCTGGGAAGGGTGAAAAAAAAAGTGCTTTTTCACCTCCAATTTGAAAGAAGGCAGCTCTGTAAAGTTATTTGTAGGCCTTTAGAGTGCTTTGAGCAAGGAAAGAGGACTTTGTTTCTGAGTGGAAACCATAGAGACATTTAATTACACTACAAAAAATATACACAATAAACAAGTCTATTTTATTTTATTTTATTTTTTTTCAGCCAAATATACTGGAGAGCCCTAGAGGGAAAATATATTTTAGTACTTTACAGTTACAATTGCAATTTATGTTAGTCTAGTGTCTTTTATACGAGAAGTACCATATCATAAAACACTTTACAGTCTGTTTATCAATACAATAAACTGAGAATATTGCTCAATTTACTTTATTAGAACTTGCTGAGAGTTACAAAAATAAAACCAGCTTGGATTGTTTTTTAGGTTGGTTTATTTGGGGATTTTTTTTTCTTTTTTTTAAAGCAAGTGAAACGTTGGGAAGGATAAGCACAGATAGATACAGATTTAGTTATGAAAGAAAGTGTAAAAAAGCTTCAGGTAATAAAGGTTGATGCAGGAACAGATTTCTCATCAAAGTCATCCAAAAAATGGCTGGATTGCAAAGTACATCAAGAAATTTTAGTGAATCTTAGAGCCAAATAAAGCCATTATGATACCAGTATTTGTGCTTGCTTGAATTGTGGGATAGTGTTCAAGTTGTTTTTATGGCCAGTATTTGCTGGGGTTTGGTTCATTAAATATTTTTGCGATACTGCAGAATCTTGCAGTAATGCTTCCACAGGGGGTATCCCTATGAAAATTTATGACATAAGCAGAAAACTACAAAACAGTTTTGATAGGTTAGGGTTCCCCTATTCCTGTACATATTTGCCAAGCACTAATAACTGGTATTGGAATCAGTCACAAATAGATCATGGGCAGTAACCAGTTTGACAGCAGAGCTTAATAAGATATAGACATGGATTTTTTATGTTTTAAAATATTTTGAGTACTTTGACTATAAATGCTTAACCTGCCTCAGAAACTGTTGCCTGTTGCTTTACATCACACTCATCCAGCGCAGTGGACCTATGAGCAGCTACTGTGTCCACACAGAGATTTTGCTGTCTAGTGATGCTCTGCGTCTGTGTATACTTCTAATGAGCATCTGAAAGGCACACTTTCCTATTTTGAGGTGATAAATACAAACATGCATTAATTGTGTCAGAAGGTTATTGAATACTGCCCTGCAGCAATATCACTGGCAGCCAGAGTTATAGCTGTTCAAGAGGCTTAAGTGGACACTTCCATATGTTAACAGCTTTTGATTTTTTTGAACTTTACCTCATTTTATGACGTTCTGGTTTGAGGTGATTGAACTTTTTTCCCTAAATTGCTTGCTATTAATATTCCAATAAATACTTTCAAATTTCCCCCCATCCTAGTGCAGTTTGTAAGTTTTCAGTCTGTCTTTTTATAAAAATAATTATAGGCATACTTGTTTTGGAATTTTTTACCACAAACCTAAAACTAGCCCAAATTTCATGCTGTGTCAGTTTATTGTAAATTATAATATTTCATCTTTCTGCGTGACTATATGTGTGTCTCTACAATGTTTTGCCTCGCTTTGCAAGCAATTGTTACCATTTAAAACACTGGCATTTCAAAACTGTGCTTGATATTATATATATGTAATACTGTACCCTATCATTAAGTCAGGAAAGATGGGGGTAACCGAATTATATTCATTGACAAGACTAAATTCTGAAAGGCAAATATCTGTGCGATAATAGGAGATTAGAACAAATAAACTAGTTATACGTTGAAAAAAAATTCAGTTCAAGTGATTCGTTGCTGCTAATTTCAGTACAAGAAGAAGTGTATTCTAGTGCAGTTACCATCAGAGACTCTTCAGGAATGCAAGCATAAGCCCAAAAGTGAGAAATGCAAAACCCATCAAATATTTGGAATGCAATGATATACATTATCCAGTATCAGTTTAGCAGGTACAACAAGGTCAGTTCAGGAAACTCAGGTTTTGAAACATAGGGTTATTGTTTTTCTAATTGTTTTAGATACCTCTGTGTTATTTAGTAGTTATGTGTTCAGTAAGAGCACCCTTTCTCGGTAACTTCCAGCCAAGATGACATCAATGCAATGCTGCAAGAACTAGAAGACTGTATGAGCTCTATTTGTGTTTCTGTCAGCATTTAATTGAATTGTCTGTGAGGAATTGCTAGGCCTGGAGCAATTACTATCAAGAGTGGAACTATTACTTTAAATCTTCCATACCCTCTTTCTTCTGTAGAAATCACTTTTTGTAGGTCTTGCAACTTCTCTTGCTTCCTAGATAGAATCAGCACATGCAAAGTCAAGTCAGAGGTTGTGGTTGAATAAGTAAAATTATAATTTTACCAATCTCAGTATTTATCAGGGTGATATTTAAATTCCAGAGCTTCCGGTTTCCAATTTTCAGAGTTAGGTTGATAAAACATCCATGTTTGACAATACTTCATGGAAAATGGAGTTTGGTGGCAGTTCATGCCAGAATAAAAGGTCACAAACATAATTTTTCAATTAACTGACTACAGACCTATAGACTCTAATAGAAAGAAGACCTGTAGTGTTCTACACAGCTTCAATTGTGGCCTGGATGAGGGAAAAGAAAAGTAGGACTTCTGCCTTCACACTGCTAAGTGGCTCTGAATTGCAATCTTTAACATCTTTTTTTCCTCTTTGTTTGCTTATTCAAGGTGCAAATTAGTGACATCCCAGACTCTAGAATTGCCATGAGAAAAAACAACGCTTATTACTCTACCTTGAAGATGTGCACTATTACTAATTTTAATACTAGCCCATATGAAGGACATAATGGTGTATAGCCCCCTAAGAAAAAGTTGCTTCCTTTAGCATTACCTTTGAGACATATCCCTAAAAATGGTGATGGAATAAAATAGCACTCCCGGAGTGAGAAAGAATAAATAAGGTACTCGAAGGAAATGGTGACAAAAGAAGTCAAACATCAATCAAGCTTTAAGCACTGATAAAGAAAAGAAGTTTAGCCTATCATCAAAGAAAAACAATTATGGTGTTAAAGAAAAGAACATCAAAGAAATAAATGAGAGATTAATCCACAGGAAGAAATAAACCATCACAGCAAGGTGGGAAAACATAGAACAAAAGGTAAGGGATGAGAAGTGGTTTTGTCTTGTTCAAATATAAGTGTACATGTAGCATTTGGGAATAACAATATTTTGCTTTACCACGCAAAGGAAAAGGAAAACATCAACGACAAATTAAGAGGAAAAACATCAGGAAGAGATGGGGTAGGATACTAATGAAGAGAGTACAGTGGCATGAGTGAGCAGAGAGAAAATGTAGAAGTGTGTCTTGTGCTAGAAACATCTATCTCATGGAAAAACAGAAAGCACAGATCAGGGGATTGAAGGGTAGTGGATGAACTGTCAAAGACAGACAGAGGAAAATGTATGTCACCAGAAACCTGCCAGGGTAGGAAACTGAACACTAAATGATTATGGGAAGTGGTTTGCTGTAGAAAATGTAAAACATGTTCCTCTGCATGTATGGCTGATATAACATTTAAATGTCTATTTTAGCATGAAGTTAAATGGACTAGGATCTCTGAAACAATATGTTTACTCATATTGATAATAATACTTCTCTGGTACTTTCCAACTTGCCTGTATTTAAAACCTCTTTGTTCTTCAACCATTTAATATCTCCTAAAAAGAAAAAAATCATTCTCATTAGTCTGATACTAAACAGTTGCCTATTACACTTCCCTACTGCAGGCAAGGGTTTGGACTTGTGTTTAACCTTGGAAGTTGTGCCCTGAAGATAAGATGACCTTGTAGGTCTTTCTTTTTCCTCTTGTCAGCTTTCTGTTTTAGTTTACACATTTGGAAGCTCCCCAGAATATTCTTTTATTGCAAAAAGGAGCCCAATAAAGCTCTGGAAGTAAATACAGCTGAGTTCTGTAAAATGCCATAGAGTTTGTAAGCTTGGGTGGAAAAGTTCAGGTTAAGAAAAAACATTTCTCATGTTTGTTGTGTTGGTTACTGGCTGGAGTAAGGGGCCTGGGCTCTACAGAACTTCACTATTTACTCCGGCTCAAACTCTCTCCAGTTCATCAGTTACCTCCAGTGAGGGTGATTTCAGTAACCTAAGAGACTTATGTGCTGTAGTTGGCTTCCCTTCCTTGTATGCATCTCTTTCTCGGGTATAGTGCTGTTGGGACATACTGTAAATTGCATTCAATGTAAAGTAGAACAAATGTCGGGCAATCCTACAAGCTGATGGAGGTGATGATCACCTGGGGAATTTGCTGTGTCCCTCAGAATACAGGTAAGAGGTGGTAGTGGAAGAAGCAAGTTAAGAGGCCAAGTCAGGAAAAATTAGGCCAGAGGAGAGAAATTGGACTTCAGATGACTTACAAGGGCTAGTGCATGTTTGCTGGCTTCCAGTCCACTCTGGCTTCATGTCTTTCCTTCAGTCTTGGCTCCAGCAGAGCTGTTTCATTTACACTCCTGTTTTGTCTGCATAAGAGAAAGAAAGGAATTTCACATCTGAATTTCTTCAAAACATTGTGTGGCCCAAGACAATTTTCTTCTAATTTCTTCTTTCACTGTGAAGTACTAAGAAGGGACCGGTTTACCTTGCAAGTGGGAGAATGCATGTGGTTATGAAGTGAAAAAGATTATAAGTGTCAGAACTTGCTTTCTTTAAGACTGTACTAGAAGGAAACTACTTTGTCTAGCAGGAGAATGGTTGGAGAGGAAAGACTGTGGCCTAGGTCAGCCTTTGATTTTTCTGATTGTAAAGGGATGTGGTACAATTCAGGTCTGACTCCATTCTTACCTTCTTTTCACCTCCAGCTCTAATCCAAAGGGATCCTAGGTGGAGAAAAGATAAGTTCAGCCTTCCTGCCCTCCAAATGCTGAGACCCTCTTACCAGGTTAAGGGCATCCATGTGCATGGATTTTCCCCCTTATAACTAGACTGAGACCAGCAGCTCTCAAACAACCGAACACTGGTGATTTTTTTTTCCTTTTTTTCTTTTGTTTCTTTAATCACCATTGATGTGAGTCACAGTTTGAACTAGCAGGAGTCCCCCTTCCCCTCCTCCTGGATTATGCAAAACCTTTATTTGTTTTTAAACCGGTGTAACTGCTCCCACTAGGAGGGTGTTAGGTAAGCGGTAGGTGAGGTGGTGTTAGATGAGGAGTAAAGCTGACTTGGGGAGCATGAATCTAAGCCTGCACCAGACTGATAAAAGGCCATTAAAGAGTACCTGTGTTTGTCATGGATCTGCAGACACAGTCCTTCATCCCCTTGATTCATGCAGGGAATACCCCGGCACTGCCCTCAGTCTCTGGGAGACAGATATTCCCTCTTCAGAAATAATTTTTTTTTATTTTTATATGATTCATCTATTTGAACTAAGACAGGAATATCTGCCCGCTCTGGCAAGGAAGTGATATTTATGTGTTGTCATACCATATGTATGAGAGGTCCCTGACAAAAGGTGTGAAGAAGTGGAAGCTGTTCAAAGTCCAACCTGTTCCCAGATACTTTTTGGAATAACATTACAGCTCTCCACTCCCACAGAGAAAACAAAGGATAGAAACCATAGTAAAAGTAAATCCCTGTAGGTTGAGGGATTTCCAGTGAGTGTTTGCAACCTCTTCAGGCTAGTTTCAAGGATGATGCTTGAATCGGGCTCATGTGACCCTAGGAGTCATCTGGTATAAAGCAGGGAAAAGGATTTAATTACAGAGAACAGATAATCTTTGTTCTAATGCCTTTAATGCTATCACTTTCTCTGCAGCTGCTTTACACATAATAACAGCTTAGCTTTCATTACAGATATATATTTTTTTAAAAGGCAGTATCCTCCTGTCACCACATAAGCAGCACTGCTTTCATTCATTTAAAGTAATTGTTTCTCTGTGACTGCAGGGTATTGCATCCTATGTCATTCCATATAATAGTCTTCTAGGAATATATATTTTTTGCCTTTATTATTGAGATTACTTCAGTCGGTAAGTGCCCATGGAATGGAATTGCAAATGATGCATGCAGAAAGTTGGCAATAAGCTGTATTTCTTCTGTTGATATGCTATACTGCCCCGCAGGAGTGAGTCTTAATACATAGTATAATCTTAGGTGTCTTTGGGGAAGGTGGAACATCTGAAGTGTTTCCTCCAGAGAGCTGAAATCATTCAACGACTCCCTCTCACACACTGTTAACTGTGTCTGACACAAAGAACTGGTGCCTCAACATACTGGTGATGAGCAACAGAACGTTCTTCTATCTTGGATACTGGGTTTGCTTAATTTCCACTGATATCAGCCAGTGATTGCATCAAAGTGTAGGCTTTGCTTAAAGAGGATTTGTGACGGAAGGCCAAATCTGTTCTTGAAAATGTGAGCTGTGTAGTAGTGTCAGATGGGAGATATAATTTTTGATAGCACTTCTATACTAAAAAAGTCCAAGGATAAACATAGTGAAAATGTGATTTTGATGATAAAAATTATTTTGGCTGAAACAGTTTAAAGGTTAAGCTATATCAATAGCACTGCTAATAGTAGCAGTGCTAACATGCTCTCCTTTTCACTGCACAGGATTGGCTTCAGTGAAGTTTCACCCAACGCTTACAAGTAGGTGAAGGTCTGAGTGCTGGAGTTATCTTTGCTGACCAGTAGGCACTTCCTTAGTCTGGGATGATGTACATAACCATATGTAGGGTTGTCCATAGTGCACCTCTGCATGGATAAACAAAGGAATTTAGTCTTCCCACCTGTCACAAAAGCTGAATTTGCTTTGAGAAAAGTCAGATATAACCTCTGCATGTCGCAAGTAAGAAATCAACAGGTTGTGTTAGGATATCTATTTGTCTGTGGAGAAGTAAAATGCAGAATGTCTCATCTTGGGCCTGGTTGTCTTGTATTCTTTTGCCAGGAATTCTTTGGGATTTCTGGTAAATACTACCTGCTGCTACCAGGCTCAGAGATGATCAACAGCTGGAGTATTAAACAAGGATTTTTTTTATTAAATAGTTTATTTTGAATTCTTAACATAATGGCATAAACTGTTACTCCTTTGTAATTCAGAAAGCCTCCTACTTGCAACAAATCTGATGCTGAGAAAGCACCACTGAAGGGCTTGTGCAAAAGTCTCCCTGCCACTCCAGTGCTACTTCATAGGCAGCACAGAACAAGCCCTGAAGGATAACTTGCATAATGAGTTCTCCCGCACTGCAGAGGGGTAGAGTGATCCCCAGCTGGTATACTGGGGAAGCAGGAGGTTAATTTCATTTTGAATTCCCTCAACTAAGAATTTGGTCTCAATAAGTGAGTGAATTGAACCATCAGAGCAGATGGGTTGATGCTCTAAGTCCCATGCCACAAGGCTTGTAATATTTTTCAAGAAACAAAGATGAAACAACAGCTCCTTCCTCTGTTTCTGAGCAACTTTTAGCCTCGTTATGGGGTAATGTAGTGCTTTGGAAGGTGCTTACAGACCTTTGGCACTTTGGGTATTTCAACTCATGGTCATATGCAATACTAAGAATAAAAGATTAATTTAGGGGAGACCCTTGAACTTAGCTTTCCATCTGTGTCCCAGAAGAAACACAGTACAGATCAGCAAAGCACAGACATGCAAAGGCACACATGTATGTCCTGAATTCCTAATCTAAGTAGAACAATAACAAAAGGATTTAGAGTCTTAGCCTCTGGATATGGCTGATTGGTATACTTTTCTGCTTTTTTCCCCTCGTGAGATCATACCTTTTTTTTTTAAAAAAAAAAAGGTCTGCTTTTTGACAAGGTGTTCTGCATTCTTCCTGATAGTAGCTCCAGGCAAATGTAGCTGTCACACAGAATGAAAGGCATTTTAGTGGGGTTGTCTTGTATGAAATATGATGCCAAGATGGTGGCAAAGTGTCAAGTTCTCTGATAGTCATTCTATAAAAATCAGTTGATTTGGAACAGGTGTGTTGAGTTTCATCAAGTTAATCAAGTGAGAAATGGGCAAGGTGGACAGGCTTTACTGTTGTGGGAATTTTCTTGCTCAAGAAAGTAATTAAATTGTCCACACACAAATTACCTCACAATAAAAATACATTTATGATAGGACAATCTTGTTCAGCTTGATGAACCAGACCCCAAACTCTTCTGCAGATTGTGTGTGCATGTAGGTTCACTGTGAGTAATGATACTGTTTAGAAGTTATACTATCAGAGTTTGTGTGTGTGTGTGCATGAATTATACAATAACACAGAAAAATACATGATATCCAATATTTATATTACAGAATGGTAAGAAGAGTGAGCTTATAGCTGCTTCTAAAAGGAATCAACACACTTTCAAAAAAGGTTGATGGGGCTTAGGGAGTCAAATGTTCAGAAAAGTGGTATTCCAGATAAAAGTGGATAGAGCTAAGTAACATATTTAAACGTTGACAGTGGAATTCAAATTTTTGAAACTAACAATATTTGTGCACTTTTCTAAATGTTGACAAAAACATGCTCAAATGGTCACTTGAACATTTAGCTCTTTAGGAAACCACAATTTGACAGGATCTCAAAATTTAACATGACACTCCTTTAGGTATTTCCTGCCACACCCCTCTCCTAGATTACATTTTTGTCTGTGAGAAAGATTCAAGGATGATCCCCTGGTTATCCTGGAATTTCAGCAATCTTCAATTAACAGAAGTCTAAAACTTTCCAAAGCAGTTTTCTTGATCATTGAGTCATCCTAGCTCTGCACTCTGATAAAAATCTCAGGCTATTCTTTCATTTATTTGCCTGTCAATTTATCTGCCTGCCTCCGTAGATACAAAAATGGAATACAAAAAGTATTGCATAATACTGAAAGTTTCTTCGGAGGGACAAGTCACCTCTGGGCAAAGTGTAACCATGGAAAATTCCAGATAGCAGAGGATGTTTTCCTTTCCTTTGGAAAATACCAGCATTCTAAAAGGAGAGTGATAAAGGACAGGCAGATTTCTCCTCTAGCAGAAACTAGAAGGGGAAGCAGGGAACCGCCAGCTTATGTTAAACAGCTTGCTTATAAATGCTGGCCGAATACTTCTTTTCCTGAAGTATACAATTTCTGACTGCAGAAACACAGCAGACACCATTTTCCAGGGTATTTAGCCTGTGTGGCCTCAAGATTTTCTTTGTGCCAGGAAGGAATGACGTGCCCCTGTTGAAATTCTCCCTTTTCCCTCTCAGGGAAGAGCTGGGAGCAGCCCCCCACCCCAGGGCAGTGGGCAGTAGGAGGCCCAGGTGGGGGAGCTCTCACTGCATGGGAAGGGAGTAGGGATGATGCTCCCAAAGCTTCTGGCCCATCCTGGCTAAGGATCTCACTTTTATTCTCATCCAGTAATCAAAAAGCAATATATCCGAGCTTGTTTTGCACTTCAGGCTTTATTTGTAGGTTACTCATGATACTTAAATATCATCCCACATCTTTGATCTCAGAGCAAAGGTGGGAACAGTTACCAGGTATCAGGTTATTTCAAATGCTGCTGTGGTGGCACAGAATTTTCGAAAGAGTGCAGTTTTTTCATTAGGCATGTAAATTCAGGGCCAGTTTTCTTTATATCTCCTGGAAGATAAACATGTCCAAAGTTTTGTGTGAAAAGGATTAAACTGGATGCTAACCACAACTGGTTATTTTTCTGAAATGCCAAAAAAAGAACCTGATTTTCAGAAGGTTGTAAAAATAGGAGGGGTATAGAAAGGAAATGTGATAAAGCAGTAGCATATTTTACGTCAAGCATGTTCACCTGCTGAATCTGTTTGGGCCTTTTCAAAGGATCAAATTGGAGGGAGTTCAGTAGGAAGCAGCAAACCCTGGGAGTAGGACAGAAATCAACCAAAATAGCGTAGTAATTTAATAATTCATTACATCACTAGGTAATGACTAAGGAGAAATGATGTTATAACAGGCTAAAAATATTTGAAGTGTAGAAACATCCAGAAATGAAAGAAATGTGGTTTGATACACCCAAGCATAATTAAGAGACATGGGGACATAAAACTTCTGTGGAGATACATTTAAGACAAAAATCAAGTTAGAGTTTTCAAATGGAAGACATCTGAAGTATCTTGCAAGGGAACTACTGAAAAGCCCTATTGCTTGTGACTCCTGAAAGTAGTTTGGATGAAATACTGATAAGACTCCTGACTAAACTGAGTAAACTAGTCCTGCTCTTTCAGAGACTGAATGATGTAACACATCTTCCTACACAGGTTGGGATATGCTTGACCTTAATTAGCTTTTTAACATAACAGAAATTTCTGCAGATGGACTCTTTAAGTGAAGGGTTGTCACACATGTTAATTCTTTGACTTTTGAGGTTGGGCTGGTCTCTGAAAGGATCTCTTGTGAAGAAAATTATTATACTCTCGTATTTGCCACTCACCTGCTGTGTGACCTTAGGTGTGTTATCGCCTTTACCTTTCTGTCATGCCTCTCTCCAAGAGCCCAGATGTAGTGAGGGAAGGAGCTCTGGTGAGCCTGGGTTTGTCTGGTGAGAGAACCAGACCCATGTGGCATGCACCTGAGCTGTTGGGCGAACAAGCACCAAAGTAAAGGGTTTTATTTTGTGAGCTACATATAGACAGTGTAACTTCACCACCAGGGCTGAAAGAGCCAGTGTTAGGAGCAGTGTCTTCACTTAGGCCAAGTGAGAGATAGACCATGCTGCTAGAAAGTGGGTAGTACCCCAGGATACTCTGTAACCAAGAGAGTTGTGAGTCATCTCATAAGATTTCTGGGGGTTGTGAGGATACTGAGATTTGCTGCTCACTACAAGAGATGAGCTAAGGACTCTTTTTTGTTTGTCTCAAATCTTGAGAGCTGTAGAAATCAAACAGTCAAGAGATGTTATTGGTGGGAGGATTACAACTCTTGTTCTGACAGTGGAGCTGGTGCATTAACTCCCAGTATTTTTATGTATTGAAAAATCAAGTAGTAGCACTGAGTTGTCTTAGCATAAGCCAGGATTTCAACACTATTACCTTCAGGAGAATCAGTGCTCAAGAGGTAAGGTGCTTGAAATCTACCAGATCTTTATTAAATTCCTCATTTGGTCTAACCTCTCGAATTATTACTTAGTCTCACATTTCCAATACTTTAGGATATCAATGAAGACAGAATATACCAAAGATCAGGAGACTTTTCCTGATGCTTCTTATTCCTAAATTCTACAAAAGTTTATTCTGCAAGCCTCAGGCTTTGGAACAGCAGAAATAAAGAAATCTCAGCCCAGCTTTCTAGGATATAGTGTTGGTAGATGGAGTTTTGCCTCATCCCTGTGTGTATTATGTGCTCTGTTGTGTGCAGTTGTCTTGACTAATTTGTAGCATCTATAAGCGCTCTAGATAATGGCAGTGATTTAAAAGCATGCCACAAAATTTCAGGAAAAAAAATAAACATGTCTTCAAGTGTCTTTATTGATTCTCTCTCCTTTTCTCTTTCTCTCTTCATAAACTTTTACTATATATTTGGTGTTATGAAATAAATTATTTGTATTCTCTGTAACCCAGTCATAGGGGAAATTATCTTCATCCTTTTTTAAAGGTCTTGTTAAGGATTCACAACTCCTTTGATTAAATTAAACAGCAGGGCACCTTGAGTCACTCAGCTGTTACTTCACCTGTAGGCATAATTACCATTAGTAAAAAAAACCAAAACAAACCAAAACAACTCTAAGAAGTTCCTAGTGTCTGGATTTGCTAACCATATGTGTGTATTAATTTCCTAATAAGAATTTAAGGAAGCAGGGAGTAATAAAAGCAAATAACCATTATGGCCTCTGTCCCTGCTAAGTTTTACTTTCTCTTACAGCTCTCTCGGGAACTTAGCAGCAGTCCTGTTATTTACGACTGTATAACACATGCTTCTTAGGTTTGAGGAGGGCTCACAAAATTTAGATGCTCCCAGAAATTTCAAGGCCCTTTTGTCATCTCGTTTATAGTCATACCTCTCCTTTACTCTCCATTTCTGCAGACAGTCAAATTTCTCTTTTCTCAGTATACTCTGAATAGTTAATCAGTTAATTTAGACTTTTCTGGATCAGGCTATTGGTCAAATGTGAATTTGTAAAGTTTACTTCAAGATAAGCAAGGGAAAAAAGACAAGTGTGAGGAGAAGAAATTTCTCAAGTTCTCTCTTTCTTTGGAGAGCTTGCTTTGTGCCCTCTCTCCCCAGTGTTTTCACTAAAATGTTTCTGTAGGGTTCCTTAATTCTTCAGGATGAATTACAATGTAAAGCAAACACAGGTGTGCAGCATGGAAAGTTTGTATTTGATATTTTAAAAATGACAACTTCTGTACTCAATATAAGCATACCAAATATGTCAAGCAGATTCCAGGTATTTTCGTACTTTCAATATTGCAAAGAAATACTTCAGCAGATGTAGCTGTCTCCTTGGTGAGTAAACACCAAATCACTCTCCTGTCCCATTCTTAGCAATAACCTCACATATCTTGTTTAAGGTGTAGTACAACATTATTAAAAAAGACCTAGCCTGTGCCCAGTTTTGAAGATAAAGTTTCATGTTTCAGGGCTATCAGTCTTAAAATTTAAACATGCACTAAAGAAACATACACATACTTAAAGTAATCTCATAAGAGATGAAGAAAAAAGCCATCATATCAGATCATATGTCTTCAGCCTGTGAAGGGTCTTGGCTAATCATTCTTTGGTCATAGTAAAATATTGGGTAACAATAAATCTGCCAGCTCAGATTTATTTGGGCTTGGATTATTCAAAAGTGTTTTAAATACTGTGTTTCTATTTATTGCCAATTAATAACCTTACTGGCTCAGGTGCAATGCTGGTCTAACACAGCTACTTGAACAAATCAGGGGGACTGCATGACAGACACAGCTTGTAAGCATCAAGCTTTACTCATATATGGTGTACTAGCATGAATGTTCCTTAAGAACATGTGTAAACATCAGTATGTTTTCTGTTTTTTGAAAGAGATGAAATATTAGCAGAGTTTTATTTAATTCAGTAATTTTAGTTTAATTATGGTGATGCTGTCAAAGGTAACTCCATTGCAGAACCTTCTTTATTCAGCAACCCAGAAAAAATTTAAAATATAGATTTTCAGGAGCATTACACAAAAAAAGTCCGCCAAGTTATGCAACTGTCACATGTCAAGTTGATCAACACATGTGAATGATCCATGTGGCCAAGAAGAGCACCCAAACGCTTCTGTTGTGCCTTATGCAGAAGGTTACACTCACTACTGACACACGCACAGCCTGCCTAGGAGTGCGAAGTGTGTGGAGGATGCCTCTCACAGATACTTGCAGACCACAGCAAATCGGCCCAGTATGGGGGAAGAGGGCAGGTACAGACGTCACCAGCCATCTGTCACAGTCTTTTTCATGTTATCTGATTATGGACAGGTTTGTCTACAATTTTCAGCAAGGAGTAAGCATTATTAAATAGATCTCTGGCTTAAAAGAATGCTTTGCTATCGCGAATTTACCACTTGATTGACATCCCTGGCGACTGGAGTCTTCTCCCACCCCGTGGGAGAAGGGAACAACAGGCAGTCACAGGCAGCACATGCAGCCTCACACCTCTCCTCCGGTGGCTCGGCCTGGGAAACTGCTGGGAGCGAAAAACAGGTTCAGTCTTTGGGTCCACTAAAGACCTACAGTAACAGTTGACAGATAAGTGGTACATTGTCAAATACTCCCCAGTGAAACTTTTTTCCTGGCAAGCGAAAAGGATCAGAATAGTCTGCAGAGGATGAAACACATCTAACACTCCTGTCTAACTTCACATTATGAGGAGAGGGTTTTTTTCTGCAAAGAAACTTGAGATACACACAGAGGGCAGAGGAGACAGAAAAGCCCGTTTATGTAATACCATAGGAAGAAAAGCATTGACATTCAATAAGCAGAACTAGCCAGTAGAGCAGTGGAAGTGAGGATTTGTGAATGACTACACAAAATGTAGAAGGAAGGAGGGGGGAATTTCTGCTTTAAGACTTTCCATTTAGTGGGGATCCTACTCATAAGTTTCCTTTCCTGGTTAGCTTATATTCCCCTAACCTTGATTACTAATTAGTTACTTAAAATATTCTGCAGGGGCATCACACACTGTGATATCATTTCAATTTTCTCACTGGAAAAAAGAGCATTGATATAACCTTGGATGCAGCTGAGAAGAGCAGCAATCCAAAGACGATTACTGAGGATATATATTTTTTACTCCAGGGGTACAGAAAGAAGCCATGTATTTGTGTGTGGGAAAAAATTATTGGAAAACGATGTTAATGTATTTTTCTGAACAAGGAACCATAGGTATATGCAAACAGTTCAGGCTTTCCTACTCAAAATCTACGAACAGAAAGCAGTTGCTCACATTGAAATAGTTTCACCTTTGCCTGCCTTTTAATCCTGAGCTGCAACATTTTCCATTAAACTTTCTTCACTCAGCTAGTGCCCTTTCTGCAGTGTCACTTTCAGTTCATGAAACCTTCCTGCTCTTCTCAAAGTCCCTTTTGTTACATGAAGTAGCCTTGGTGTTTAAAGATTGTGATTTGTTTGTTTCTGTAGTGGTGAATGTTGCAATGTACTTACAATGAAATGCCTGTCAAAGACGATGTAAAGTGTTCATTCACACCAAACAAACTGTATTTGAACTAATGCTTTTGCAGTAGGTCAGTTTAAATTAAAAGTGACAGGATACTTAGCGTTACCAGGAAAAAAAAAATGCATCCGAGTGTCCTGTTAATCCAGCAGCTAGGGAAAGCTTAGTGAAAATCCCTCAAAAGGCCTTCATCATTTAGGACCAAAGTCAGTTACATAGTCTGGATGAAACTAATGGAATAACAAGAAAAAGGCAATAGAGACTTAGAATGCTACTCTCTCTTGGGCTGAGATTTCACTGTGCTCTTTGTTACTATTTCTATTAAAGTGTCATCCAGCTGACATCAGGACTCCATCATACTAGGGGTGGATTCACTGTATAGAGTCCCTGAGCTAAAGGACTGTTTGCAATGCTTGCAAATAAATGCAGGTTTCTAACAGCACAGAAACTAAAGTTTGACGACAATAGATTCTCTGTGAAAAAAATACCTTGTCCAAGCTCCTAAAAAAAAAAAAAACAAAACCACTCTAGCATTTTTCTTTTAAAAAAGGCAAAGCAAAGCAAGTAAGTGTTAAACACTCAGTTTCTCCGGCTTTGATATGATAAAAGACCAAAACTTTCTCTCTTCTTTCTTGAAAAAAACTTCTTTCTCTCTACATATTCCTTAAGCAGAAAAATTATTCAGCAGATGATTCCCCTGAAGCTGTATTGTTTAACGTCAACATATTATCCAACACTCACAAACATGTGGGCCTTGGACCACACACCTGTAATTAAGAGCCACTTTTGAGTACTGTGCATTATTTCAGAAAATCACATTTCACTGTTGTTCACATAGCACTGAAGTCTAATTCTGAAACCAAAGACCTACATTCTGTTTTCTTTGTCTTTATTTTTCTGTCTGTAAAATGGGCCAGAAGCTGTATCAGCTCAATAAGGAAACATTTGAAACAGGTTAGTCAGAGTACTGCATGTATGTCCTTTGAATGGTGGGAGGCTTCTGTAATAATGTTGAAATTAAATACTTGAAACACTCATTCCCTGAAAACCTGTTTTCTTGTTGCTTTCTAATGGGAATATTGTATTCTCTCCAAAGAAATGGATGTAAATAGAGAAACATATAGAGCTGAAATTACTTATTCCCTGCTGATGCATTAGTTCCTGACAGTAAAAGCCTGTATTATGTGAGTTTGAGTAAAGTAGGTACTGTATGAAAGCTCATAATAGATTCAACTTTCAGGAGAAAAGGAAAAACATGTGGTAAGATTTCTTCCAGGGCTACAGATGTTACTTAAGTGGCATTATTCCAGGGAGACAGTATTTGAAGGCATTTGTGCTTCAGAAAGTTGCAGGGACAAAGGGATAAATGTACCTTTGCCACAGGCTGTGGCAGGGTAGAAGATGCATGAAGGGAGATCCTGTGGAGTTGCTGACACGCTGTGTGTGGCTTACCTGGAGTAATTTGAGTAATTTATGTCTGCGTCCTCAAGCATGAATTGCTTTCCAATTCTCCTTTTCTCCCAGGTTGACAGTCATTAGTTGCTGACTTAATTCCTCTGCTTGTATAGCTGTAGACTACAGTCTACAGAGTAAAGGAGATAATCACTACCAAGCATATGAGCCACCTTTTCTGCTCCGCATATTCTGCACAGGATAAAGAAAGGGAATACATCTGGGCAGCATAACCAGGCATGTCAGAGTTGTGCAGTAATTACCATCCCTCTGTGGGAATGTGGTCCAGTTGCGTTCCAGTGGAGTGATGGGGTAGGTACATTGGACTCTGTATCCAAACAAAACTTGGGTTTCTGTTTCAAAAACACATTTAAAAAGTCAATCCACATTCTGCTGCCATTTGTAACTCGTGACAACGCTGTTGTTTCAAAATCCACTGCACCGGTGAACCAAACTCTTCCTACATCAGTAGCATGTAACACAATTTTTAGTCAGCTGTTGAACAGATAGTGTGTTCATGTAAACTGTTCAGTCTACTAACCTGCATCCTGTGTTATGCTGTTCACACTGTTCAAGTGCTTGGTGCTGCTGAGGTCAATTTTGTGCATCAGTGGGTGCACATTCACCAAAATTAAAGGAAGGCCTTTCATATAAATAAAATAGTATTTTAATAAAAATATTAATTAATAGTTAATTTAAATAAAAGGAAGGCCTGTAGTCCATCAGGACTACAAGCAGTTAGGGGAAAAAAAAAAAAAGAAAAGAAGCAACTGCAAGAACAGTGGAGGCTGGTACTCAAATTTTTGCCTCAAGAATGATGCCCTGTGTAGATTGCATGGAGAAACTGGCTGCATCAAGACAGATGCAGTCTTTGGTGGGTGCAAAACCGTCTGGATGCCCAGGCCCAGAGGGTGGTGGTAAATAGAAGTAAATCCAGTTGTCACCCAGTCATTAGTGGTAATCTCCAGGACTCAGTATTGGGACCAGTCCAATTTAACTCATTTACTAAGGATTTGGATTAGAGGAGAGTGCCTAAGTTCACAGATGACACCAAGTTAGATGGGAGAGTTGATCTGCTTGAGGATAGGAAGGCTCTACAGAGCTATCTTGATGAACTGGATCTATGGGCTGTGGAGAACCACATGAGGTTCAATAAGGCAAAGGGCCAGGTCCTGCACTTGTGTTGCAGCAAGCCCATGCAGCAGTAGACACTGGAGAGTGGCTCCAGAGCTGCTCAGCAGAAAGGCACTTGTGGGTGCTGGATTACAGCCAGCTGGATATGAGCTAGCAGTGTGCCCAGGTGGCCAAGAAAGCCAATGGCATCATGGCCTGTATCAAGAATGGTGTGGCCAGCAGGACCAGGGAAGTGATTAGCCTACTCTACTCAGCACTAGTGCTGCTGTTCCTCGAGTACAGCATTAAGTTTTGGGCTACTCACTTCAAAAAGAACATGTCCAGAGAAGGGCAATAGAGATGGGGAACGGTCTGGAGTACATGTCTTATGAGAAGAAGCTGAGGGAGCTGGGACTGTTTAGTCTGGAGAAAAGGAGGTTCAGGAGAACTTTCTCTTTCTCCACAACTACCAGGAAGAAGATTGTAGTGAAGTGAAGTCAGTCTCTTATGCCATGTTTGACTTAGAAAAACTTTTTTCACTAAAAGAGCGGTTAAGCATTGGAGTAAGTTGCTCAGGGATGTGGTGGAGTCATCTTGACTGCAAGTGTTCAAGAGAATTCTGGGTGTGACACTTGGAAGTGTAGTTTAGTGCTGATTATGGTGGTGCCGTGCTGACAGTTGGACTAGATGGTCTTGAAGGTCTCTTCTAACCTTGATGATTCTGTGATTCTGTATTTAATATTCACTGAGATCACACTACCACCCTTCCCTCAGTAGAGGTTCTATAAGATATTTTTTCATTACCTAACTCCTTTTCCTCTACGTTTTAGGGCACCTATCTCTAAGAGCTTTATTCTTCTGCAAAATGCATTGAAAATTAAGTCTAAAGATTACAGGAAGGATGGAGAGGGAAAGAACAAAAGGAATAGATGTACATAGGTGTGTGAGTGCACAGGTGTGCATATATACACATACGCATCCCTTTGTGTAATCATGTGGGTCTTGCTTCCCGGGCTAAAATAGTGAGATCCAGCTATGAACTCTTTTGTCTTTGCTGTCCTATAGTTAAGGTTTGGAAAAGTTCTTTGCAAGATTGTGTACCCAATCATATTTTAATTTCCCAAATTAGAAATAAGGCAAATCAACATATCATCAGAAGGTTCCTGGATATGTTTTGCCTTGAAGGTAAAGTCTTCCAAGGTCTTGGTCTAAGTTATGGGTATCAGAAAATGCTTCTAATTGTGTACTACTTAACACACTGTGAGCGCAGAACTGGTAAGCAGTATCTCTGCCAGATGCCTCTCTTATTTCCTGACCTGCTCCCACATGTGCACCATTCAACATCAACCCTTGCTATAACCACTAGATTAAAGAAAAATTTCTTTTCCTTACTGCAGCACCACGGTTTCCTATAGCAAACAGAGGAAGTAACTAAATGATTTCAGGATATAAAAATATGGGAAAACTTTCTATTATTATTGTATTCAATATCAATCACATTAACATGCCCATCTCAAAAAAAAAAGAATCCTCAAAAACCCCCCAAAAAAAACAAAACACAAAAAAACCCCACCTGAGATTTCAGCAAAATAATTGTACAGGATTTTGTCAGAGTAAACACTAGGGGAAAAACAGACCTGCCTTCTCCCTTTCCCCCCAAGTACAATTTTTCAGTTCAGATCTAGTTAAAGTTGTCCTTGCAGGTGGGATGGACTAGACTGCCTTCAAAGCTCTCTTTCAACCCAAAGTATTCTATGATTCTATCTTAAGTGCTACTTGTAGTAGTAGTAATGACAAGGACACATGAGAAAGGAAAAGAAGAAAGAAAAATAAAACCAGTTCTTTTTAGTGCACGTCTCCTTAAGTAATTTGTTTTAGAGTTCTGAGGCTTACTGGTTGGTGTCAGGTAGCAGGAGGAAATGAGTTATCTTAAAAAACGTTAAAAATTGCAGAGTCAAATTCCAACTTGGCAAGATTTTTGTCTTTGTGGAAAAGACCTGAGGAACAAAGTAATTATCTTTGCTATTGCATTTTAGTTCACTGTAGAAAGTTTTCACGTTAGATATATCCGTTTTCTTTGTGTGTAATTATGGTCCACAATGGCTCTATCTCTGACCAAACCACCATTTATTTTGAGTGATTTCAGTGTCGACTGAAAAGGAATAAGTTGTCTTTTTGTGCTTTTATTAAGACTAGAGAGATAAGATGTGCCTTGTTAGTAGGGTCTGCTGGACTGAAATAAGTTTAGTCCTCTATGGTTTTGTTTGTTTATTTGACAAATTCCATTTTTATGTGTTATCTCTCCTCCTTAATTCTGATAGTCCTGTCTCACTACGGCAAAGTAGACTTGCAGTCCAAGCTGATGAGCCAGCTGCTGTGGAACAGCAAATGCTTCTGATTCAGAAAAGAATGTAAAGCATGTCCAGGCTTTATTGTTTTCTCCGCCTTCCCCCGCTCACACCCTCCCCCCGCCCAGTGTTTGATTTCTCTGGTTTCTTTATTTGTGTTTCCCCAATGCACTAGCGTCAAACTAGTACCCCTACTTAAGGGTAGCTACGGTACTTAAAGGTAACATTTGTAACTAGGATTTGGTGAGAATCATTCATGTTAAGAGATAACTTGTGCTGAATTGTAGTGGTCTCTTATTTGTGACTCTCTATTGCTTGGATATTTCTGAATTCATTCAATCATAGTCACGGGAGCTATAATTTCATGTGGCTGCAAAGATGTCGGTTTTAGCACCGTGCATTTTATAAATAAATCTTTGTAAATGGAATTTGGTTCCTGTCACAGTTAAACTGGAGTGCTAGTGATTTTGATGGAGGGGGAACTTAGTCTAGCAGAAAATGCTTTTGAAAGTCTCTGTTTAGTAAAAAGTGATCTGTGAGGGAAATTCTTGGTATGACTTGTATACATTTTTGTAAGACATAATCCTAAACATAATCACTGTTTAAGCCATGTGGAGTAAATTGGTTATTATCCTTAAAAGTTATCTCATACCTCTATCATTTTATTAGTAAATCATCATGCATTTGTCTGACTTATGTCATATTTTTACACTTTGTTGTGATGGCTTTAACTCCTGGCATAAGAAGGCTATATGACCAGTGACTTTAGTGTGAGTGAGGCTGTGTTTAGTTATAGCTTGCTGCTACAAATTTTATCAGCATGCAACAGCTGACTTTGACACGTGATCAGGAAAAAAAACAAATTTTGCTGTTTGAGCACATTCTTTGTGCGGTCTCCTGGCCGGTTGGTACTCTGTGGTCATACAACACAAAAGTTCTCCAAACTTTCCTCTGTCATTGCTTCCTGAAGAATTTGGGTTTTGTGGTTTACAAAAAAGCAGAGAGGAGAGACAAAGAAATCACGGGTGGGTGGGAGTGACTTTCCACATTTTCTTTTCTTCCATACTTAAAATGCCAGGATCCAGCAGCTACCTCTCCCATGCACGGTCATGGGTCTTACACATATCTGATGTCTGTGTATAACTAAACTAGACACTTCATCTGGATCTAGTGCAATTTAAACAACTACTATGTGGTGGCAGAGCTGATGGGACCTCTCAAGAAGAGAAAGCAGTTGGTGCACTTGAGCACCTCTCCAGCAGTGTGGGTGAGGGAGTGTGGAAGACCTAGCACACCCAGGAGGATGGGCAGTGCGGAGAGTTTTCCCAACCCTCCAGCACAGGCCACTAGCTTGTGATACTTCTGCAGACTTGAGGCATAATATTTCTTTCTTGTTCTTCCTCTCGTGTTTAAACAGCATGGTGCCTGTTGTATTGAGTGGACTGTGTTTCAGCCTGGTGGTTGTTTCAGAGATACCATCAGTGGCTGCTACATGATCTTAGGGTGATGAAACAGTGCTCAAGGCCTGCTGTGGCCAGTCCTGGATGCAGACAGCCAGGCTTGGCATGGTCCATGTCTGTGCTCACCATCCAAAGCAGATACTGGAGACAGCTACGCAGGTGCAACCTAGGGCTCTTCTTAGAGGGACTGAGTTGTCTTACTCCACCCTGAAGCCAGCAAACCTTTCAGTACACTGTTAGTGGGGAGACTTGCCTACATCACTCTGAGGAAAGCATTTTTCATGCCATTGCTTCTTGCTGTCTGTTGAGGAGTATTTGGCATAACAAAGATTATGAGGTGACTGGAAGATGGAAACAAAAAGAGTCATCTCTTGCTTTTCAACAGCAAAGCACCAAGCAGAGTCACTGTGGAGGGCTGAAGCAGAGGAAAATCTCACTTTACCACTGTGTCTTAACATATGCTTAATTGTTGCTTATTTTATGTACTTTTCTTGTGTAAAAAGCTCTAATATTTATAATGTTGTTGATCATGTCAAAAGAATGGGAAAAGGTGGTATGAAACATCTACTGGTTCTCATCCATTTATGCTGAACTTTATCACACATTTTTAGTGTATGTAAATAATCTAAAAAAGAAACAACTCATTCAGAGCCAAAAGAATGTATGAGTTGCCTGTTACACGTCCTTGCACCACTACAGAAGCGCCAGAAGTCCATGGAGCAGGTTTGTTTCCATGTAGTTGTGGTTATGTTTTCTACCAGCATGCAGTGGAGCAGCTAAGGACTGATTGGTATCTCCTGGCAAAGGTTGCTGAGACCAGCTTAAAAAGCAATGATGTTTGAGTGAAAATGCTGGACAAGCAAGCTCTTGTTGCTTGCATAACAGCAAGAGTAATTCTTCCTGAAATAAGTTTAAGTAGTATTCCCTTTGCCATCTTCTGCAACAGCTTGGTTTCTTTGGAGTGGGGAAGTTGGTCTTGAGCTTGCAGTTGTGTGTTTTTTGGTTCATAAAAATAAAAACTTAAAAATACCCCCAATATCTCAATCTGAATTCACTGGTGAGTTTTTCAGGAAATGCACTTTAAAATATTTGTCATTTATTTTGTTATGATTGGAGAGCTGGATCACTATTTTGCTAATTTATGAAATGTATTCTTGGTGTATTTCTGTTTTGCAATACTTGAAACCCTACCAGATGGCTGACTCTGTCTCTTGCTGCATAGCTAGGACAGGTTTTTGAAATAAACTGTCTACTCTCCATGTTCCTTCCTTTAATTTTTTCAACTCTGCCATTTTTAAACACGATGTGAAAGAGGACAGGTTTATGTGCTGTGTATAGGGACAAGTTGTTAAGAGTGTAGAATTTGATCTGAGCATCATCCCCTGTCTCTGTTTGGTGGCAGGTTTCAGGCTGGTGGTTTTCAAAAGGCTAGGAACCCGTGTCAGTGTCACCTACTCTCCCTTTCCTTGCCCAAGAGATCTTTCCATCTCATTCACATTTTCATAACACTACTGTGGATGAAGAGGGAGACACCTCTGAAGAAGAGGAACTGCTCCCAAGATGGGGCTGTTTTTTGATGATTTCCAGAAATTGTGTGGATTTTGGTTCTGCTTGGCCAGGACAGGCTCCCCCAGATGAGTCCTAGCCAACTTTCTCTCCCTCATTGCTGCTGCTGTCTGTCCTCCTTGCAACATCGTGTTTTCTGAGACCTTGTGCTATTTCAGGTGGGAGATGTAATCAGGCTAATAAGAGAAAGAGGTTTTCCAGTTTCCTGAAATCTGCCTGTCGGGACCTGTAAAACAGTTGTTAAAACTGTGCAGTGTGAATCTGGGCTATGAAACAGTTGTCACTATGCTAAATGTGGACAAGAAGATGGAGCAACTGAAGAGCAGCATACTAGTACATTCCAAAATAAAAAGTGCATAGCCGTTTTTTATTTCATAACAAGGATACACCCTGGGTTAGAGTGCTACGCACTTACTCTTTTGAAAATATAGTTAGATACAGTTTTTTATCAACATTTCCTCATACTTTTAAGAATGCCTGATGTGTCTGGTTTTACTTGCCCCCACAGAGCTAGCTGCAGGTATGTGAAATAGGTGGTGTTTGCAATGTGACAGCTGATCTTTATTTTTCTTGCATTTTATAAACACTATCAGTACTAAATATAAATAAATTCCTGATTTTGACATAGCTTGAAATCTTTTTTGACAGCCATTTTTAATGAGAAAAACAAATGTGCAATCCAAATGTAGGTTCCAAAAAAAAAATAAAATCAGAATTTATAGTCTTATATATCTAAAGTTACCTTGTGCAGGTGGATATTTCCAGCTGCAGTAAGAATTTGTGATAAACACTCTCGTCAGCTCTTGTTTTGAATCTCTGAAGTGAAAATAAGAACATAACCTGAAATAATGTAAAATTCAACTTTTCAAAGTGCCCAATTTTGGAATTAAGTTCCTGAAAAAAAGGACCTTTCCCATTTATTTCAGTAGTATCTGGAAAAGGACTATATAATATATGGCTCTTAGGGTATCTTTTCCTGTGTCAAAGGAATAACAATAATGAATATTCACTTTCAATCAGTATTTAGGTGTTATAGGATGTCACCATGGTGTGGCTGCTGTTAATAAAAAATATAGGCATTGATGCATGCTGTGGGCTTCAGTTCCAATAACAGGAGTGGAGGAACCTTCTACTTGAATAGTAAATCAATGTTAATAATTTTATATTTAGAAAATACCCGGTACTTTACAAGTCTGAATATTCTAACTTGAACCCACTGATGTCCTAAATAGTTGTTGGCTTTTAAAATGTCATGTGAAACAATCAAATACCACCTTAATAACTCTGTAATTGTATAGCCAATCACAATCAATGTACTAATTGCTGTTAGAAAATCTAACACTTCCTCTTCAAAATATTTTCCTGATTATTAACATAATCAATGCCACATGTAGCTGTAAAAACTGATTATAATGAAAGGACATTTAACACTTTTGGAACAGTGTATGACCAAATTCAGCACAAACATTTGCCTCTTGAACTAAAATATTAGTTCTTTTGAATTTGTTTTTTTTTTTTTAATTAGCTTATTTTCTAAAGGTCATAGCCATGCCTTTTTGAACCTCCCTTCTCCCACAGGTTGAGGAGCGCCAAAGAAAATTAAACCTGTTTGGGTTTTTTTACCTCTTCTAATTTTCCATCACAGTTTCTGATCAATTCTTTTTTCATGCTTCCCTGGATTGAAACATCAGAATTTTGGGTGGAATTTGTTAACTGCTGCACTTTTCCACAGCAGCAGAAACTGTGGCAGGTGTGTTTTAATTGAATTCATGAAGAGAGACTCTCACTCTCTGTATGGCTCTAGGTGGTAACACCCTACTCCAGCTCTAGTTCCACTTGGGGAAGGTCAATACAAAAAACCAGAAGTTGTGCTGTGTCCTAGAGAAGCTCACAGACTTGTCTAGAAAGCTCAGATTGAAGTCAATGACAGCATTTTCCATTTGGACCTAACCTAAAATGTGTTAACACTTGAGTGTTATTTCCCACACACACTTAAGAATTATCAACAACATTTTGTATTCATGTAGAGATAAAATAAAAACATTATTTTCCTGATGTTGGACTTGCACATTGGAGTCTCTGCTTCCTTCTGTGAGATGATACCTGATATTTCCATGTGAACAGAAGCATAAAATCCTTTCATGAGATTAAATAGCACATATCTGTAGGTAGCATTACGTTTATTAGATTTTTCTCAGTTAATACATTTTCCTCTCTCTTTCCTGTTGCTTACTGTGGAGTGGAAAATGCGCTGATTCAACACCCATTCACGTAATGGTTGTTATATTCCCTGACATTATAATTGGCAAAATAATTAAGTTATGCTTGCTACAGAAATACAACAGGGCAAAAATCGGCTTAAAATTTAGCATTAAGATGCAGGAAAACAGCTGTGACATGAGGTTCCTTTTTCAGTGATACATACCTACCTTCTGCAAGCCCAAGTCCTCCAAAAATATTTTGTACTGATGGGCAAATTAGAGATTGCAGCCTTTGTTTATTGGGTGATTGTTGAAAGCCAAGGGGAGGTGACAGCCTAATGGTGCAAGAGAAGGAGGATAGCATAGTGTCTCACCGCAACAACAGCTTTGGGCAGGAAACTTCACACGAGTGGGACAGAGACTTTAGAGACAACTTGCTCAATAACAGATTCAATACCTGGGCAAAGGGTGGTGGAGGAAGAGCAGAAGAGAGGGATTCTCTGACCTCCTCTTGCCCCTGATTTTCCAGCAAGTCTCAGCTCCTGCCCATTACTCAGAGACTCCTCTAAGTAGGGAGTTCTTCATGAACCACCAAGTGTCAAGGATACGGTCAGAGCTCAGCAAATAATATTATAGGAATAAATACATACATATATAAAATATTAGATATTTAGATTGTTTGAGGAAGTCTACTCAGCTGAACATTTTGTTACACCAGGGATGGAAATAGATTAGCGCAAGGATTTAGAGTACTTGGAGAATTTTCTTTTGCTGCAGCCCCTGTGCAATAAAATCAGTTATCCCAAGAGATGTGTGAATTCCCAAAGTTTGATTTAAATTTCTAATGTTAGGATGTTACTATTCAAAAGGTCTCTAAAACTTGATCTGTAAAAAGAGAGCTAGAAAACTATTTGATGCCTTTGGTACAAGCATTCTCACAAGATGTCCTGTAGTTCCTTTTCAGACTTTTAGTGTTAATGGTTGAATGACATAAAACATCTATTTAAACATGTCGCACTTTTAATAAAGCTCTGGATAAAGTTTGATTCTGCCAGAAAGGAATTTCATTGGCAGCTTCTCATATTTTATGAATTAGTTTCTTTGTCCTTATTAAATCATCATTTGCATTTTTCTCGGAATACCAGGGGTAAAATTGGGTATTATTTGGAGGTATCAAGAGGAAAAATGGTGGTCTAGGGTATTTACATGGTATAAATTTGTGTAAATAGCAAGTTTTTTGGCTTCCTCTATGTTAGCTTTGCTCCCTGTTTTCCAACAGTTTCCTCAAGGGAATGCAAGTGATTTGGAAGAACTAGGAGAACACTTTACTTCTTAGGAAAGGAACCAAGAGAAGTTATAGGTCCCAAACCAGCAGCGCCAGACTTTGGATAAGCCCCATGAAAAAAACAACATATATAATAATCAAAGCAGTTGCAGAAAGAACCACCCGTTCCTCTCTGTTTCTGCAGCATGGTGGGTTAGGCACATTTTTTTTCAGTATAGGCAGCAAATGTTTTGCTTATCTACACTGCTGACTGGGCGGAAAAAAGACCTGAATGGTGTGACATTCAGCTTTGTGACTGCAGATGCCAAATACCTTAGGTTACCATTCTACCTAATAATTCACAGTCTTGTATTGCTGTGTTCCCTGAAAATAATTCAAGCCTTGTTGTATTGGGTGTAACAGCCATAATAATAGAGTCCCTTCAAACAGCCCAATTGAAGATGATGACCATGATTAAGTGAATGCAATAGAAGAGATGAAGCAACTTACCAAAGATAGTAACATCAGCTACAGACAGCAGGTCTCCTGGCTCCCAGCCGCCAGCACTACTCACCAGACATCATGCAATAAATGTCAGTCACGCAGGCAGGGGTAATGGATGGTATAAATTAAATGGCTGTAAGAAATAAATTTTCATGCTGAATTTGCATAGTGTTGAGGGCACACAATTGACAACAAAATGGGGCATCACAGCCCCAGTCTCAGAGACTTTAAAGGTAGAAGTTATTTACATCACTGAGCCTGACTTACTGAAGGCAGATTTTCACCTATTTGGGCAGGTAAACCAATACAGGGTTTTAGGTTAATTTTAATTCATTTTCAGTGTTCAGTTTTAAACTTTCATCCAGTCATCCCAAGGTTGAGTTTTCCAGTTGGATCAAAGCAGAACCTGTGTGATTGCCTAGGAAGAAGTTCAGATTTCACCATCTCCCTTGTGATAAAGGCTTTTCTTTTGAGAAATGTGACTCATCTGCAAGCAGACAGCTTCCACAGTGATGGTGAAATGCTAGATAGCTTTGCAGGCCTTGGCTAAGTTGCAAGTTAATACATTGTTCTCTTTGAGCCTTGGAGCAAAACCCTGAGTGTACCGTTATCAGTGTCCCTCTGCCCAAAGGCAACAGATAAGGATTGTCTATTTTCTGGGACTGCTCACTGTCTGAACAACAGAGGTATTTGGAACATTTTGCTTTTGCTGGTGGTCAGGCTGAGCTTCCAGAACCCAGTAAGGAAACAGAAGTCAGATTTTTAGGGAGAGAACTCCACTACATTAAGTCTTTTGGCAGCCTGATAAAATACTTAAAGAGCCTTACATCAACAGCAGTGTTTGACAAAGGGGGAGACAGCCATACCTGGGTACTGGTTAACTCTTGTATCTGGCTTGTTTTAAATACTGAGGCCCTATGGATGAAATCTTGACCTCAATAAAGGTGGACACATTTTGCCTAATGGTAAATAACATCCAACCCTGCATACTAATCAGTACAGAGATCACCCTCAAATGTCTACATCTTCCTGCAAGACACATAGCTGAAACACAATGTTATGCTAGCAGTCTCATTAAGAGAATAGAGCATGGATCCTCAGTGGCCAGCTTACATTTAGAAGGGACCAAGTAGTGCCAAGTTGATAGGAATAGGCTGCAAAAAGCACTTCCAGAATACCTATCCTGGCTTTCCCTACTCCTCTGCTCAACAAAGCAGTGCACTTTCCATGTTCCAGTAAAATCCCACTTGTTTTCCCTCTTTGCATGAAAAGCCCTGAAAAGTTTCTCTTAGAAACTCAACTTATTTATTACTTTTTGAGATGTCTTTTTATTCAGTTAAATACAAATAATAACTAATCTCTATAGAAAAGGAAAAAAAGGCACTTCAACTGCCTGAAAATACTGAGAAAAGAGTAAAAAGAACTGAAAGTGTTTTCTTAAATTGTATTCGTGGCAATGGATCCTTCTGCATACTATCACGGGTAACATAATGCAAATTGCTAAGGCTGACAAAGCTGCTGTAGAGCCAGAAGCTTTGTGCTTTCAATCCTCAAGTGGAATGGAGATTGATCTGAGCCCCCAGCTTAGTAGTTAAATAGATTTTGCCAATCTTTGTTTCTTATCAAATCAAAATAAGAATGACACATTCCTTTATAAAAATGTAGAAATGTAAATATATGCAAATTTGAAGTATAACCAAATTAATTACTCTAAATGGAAGCATAATACCAAGTAAATACATAAGGTAATAAAATCATTAATTGATTGGGCTTCTTATTATAGTGAAACTATTTGAAAGATTAACAGCTCCTTTCTGAAACATTGAACTCTGACATGATGTTTACATTTCCATATATTTTTAATGATCACATAGTTTATCATTTGAATAAAACAGCACCATATGCTCTAGCAGTATTAAATTCTGTAAACATTAAACTCTAAATATGGAATAAATTATCATGTAAAGATCATTAATATTGGCAAGTCCCTCTAATATGCCATGTCACTTTAGTTTTATATGCCAGGATTTTGCTAAAATGAAATGCCTCTTTTTATTAACTATAAAGTGAAAATGTTTAATAAAAACTCTGGAAAAAAGCATAGGCTAGACACAAATGTCTTAATTTTGTTTAAAAAAGAGGAAGAACATTTATACTGTCTAATACAAATAGAATCATTTCCATGGCCTGGGTTTGCAGCAGGATTATTTTTTTTTCAAGTACAAGGGAAAATTATGTTATTTAGAACTGCTTTCAGAGCAAGGAAGAGAACTACATATTAATAAAGGCAACATAGACTGGCTGTACTTTGACAGCTAGGATAGGCTCTGTAATTTCACGGAAAAGTGAGGAATAAACTTACTGAAAAGGTACTGAAAAGCCAGTTTCTTTAACCATATATATATATATATATGGAATAATTTTTCTAGCATAAGAGTGTAATGGTAGATAGTCCCATTAATTTTAGAATTACCCAATACAGCTAGAAAAAAATTTCAGTAGGTGACCAAGAGAATTGCAGGTCTACAAAGATTCCAGGGTCAGAACTTAGTGAAAAACTATCTAGTACTCCTCCATTAATGAAAGACCTTTTTTTTTGCCAACCTCATTTTGTGGTTCCACCCTTAGATGGTTAGTTAGAGCGAACGCTTTGAGGAATAAGTAAGGAGGTCTGGGACTCTGTTCAATCTCTTCTTAAACTGCCAAGCAGATCTTGACACCAAATATGTCTTTCAAAGAAATGATATTTAACCAAAAGCTTGATCTGTAATGGGATACTATCTAAATCCTATAATGGAAGTAATTTGCCAGATTGGTTTGGAGGCGTATTAAGGCAATAGAGGAACCATGGTCTGCATCACTGATAATGTTATCCATGCACTTGCTAGTCCATTAGCAGAGTGATTCATCTGAGACCTGCAAAAGGGCCAGACCACTCTCCCAAACACACAAACGTCCAGACAAAATAGATCTCAGAAGCAACTAAGCAGCTGTTCCCTTTCCTGCCATACCTGCTGCTGGTGTAGGATGGAGCAAATGGCCATTAGGCCTCCTGCTTTTAACAAGATTGTATGTGCCTCTTTGAAAAATGTCTTTTGAGATGGATATGTTTTCCCAGCAGATATTACATGTAGCTGCATTCCCTGAGCTTGCTGTTCAATTAAGGACAAATCTCAAACAAAATATGTAGCTGCAAACTACTGAATTTAACCTGGCATTAGCCAGCATTAGAAAGGCATGCTCTGATAACTTCAGCAGGCAGAGGAGGTTATTTAAGGGAATGTATTCTCCATCTCACATAATCACTGAGATTATTCCTCGCTATCTCTTCCTTGTCCTCTCCACCCAGAACTTGACTGCAGCTGCAGAAACACCAGCTGTGTTGGCAGGGGCAGGCACAGCTTTAGGCTCAGGACTGCTGCAAGTAGGGGGTGCAGTGGGCCCCCCCCTGCAGTCTGGAAGGAGTATGCTGCGACAGGGAGCCAAGTCAAGGGTTTTATCACCACATTCCCTACTGGACTAGCATGCAGGTTATAAGGTCAGTGGGCAATTCAGCTCTGGTTCCAGGGTAAGGAGCCTGAAAGAGGCTGCTTTCTTTCAGTCCCTGGTTTATAACCAATTGTGTCAGTGCAATATGAATTTGTGTGTAATACAATAAACAAGCTCAGTGTGTTCAAAGTGAGAGCATTTTAAAGGTACAGTCAGAAATAAGAACAGTTCATCAGCCTGAATATATCAAAAAACTCCACTTCGAATACATATAAATATCAATGCGTAAATAATCCCTGAAGTGAGTCCTCCTGAGTATCACCGTCACTGTGGCCAGGTAGAGATAAGTGGATTAGTTCTGGATATGAGCATCTGAACTTATATTTTACTGCTCAAATTCATACCTGCAGAATTTGAGTCAATCATTATGTTGTAGGTCCCAGCTATCTAAATTTGCTATGGTTTAACCTGTCCAAGTTATTTTAGGTTAAAAAAAAAAATCCAGCTTGAGTGGGATACAGATCTTCTTTATGTTTGGTAGAACCTCCTGTAATACCCTGGTAATGTTATTGCTGTCTATAAATATTTGTTTTCAACTACCAGGAAACACTGCCTCATTTGTTGTGATCAGAGTGCTGACTCTCACATTAATTGGTTTTGTTTTGCCTGTCTCTGTTTATCTGCATGCCCCCAGTAAGTCTCACATTGGTTCCAACAGTATAGGAAGTTTTTCTCTTTGTTTTTCATGGAAGAAAAAGAGGTGACAAGCTGCCTTCATCATTGTTGTTCCACAGCAGTTTTAAATGCAGATATGAGTCTCACTCGGTATTCTGCATTGCTTGACCTTTGTTTTCTACCAACCACTCGGGTGACTGATAATGAGTGTTTCCTTGTTTAATCTTTATTTTTGCTGCTCAAATTTCTTATCTACTAAATTTAGGCCTATTGGCAACTATTTCTAAATCAGGAATATGATTTCTAGATAAAATAGATATGCTTAATCTCCATTTTTGTGTTGTGTTTTTCTAATGTTTTCTCTTAAGAGCAAGAGGTAAGTGCTTCCACCAAAACAAGTAAATCTCTTGCCTAGTTTGATCCAGAAGAGTTTTGCTTTGCCACCAGACACAATCTTTTCACTTGGTTTATATTTTAATCTTACTTCTCTTCCTGAATACTGGACGTAGATTTGGCTGTTGATCTTCTCTATAGTTGTCTGCAAATTCATCTCCTGCTTATTGTGGAGTCTGCCTTTCATTTTGCGTATTTTTCCCTGCTTGCTCCTTGCCTGTAGTATGAGTTCCTCTGTAACATGGATATCATTTACTGGTCTCAGGATGGATTAAATTGCCTTTCTGAACATGAAAATGCTGACAGTTGTTTCCAGATTCTAAAACAAGACTTTGCATGTTTTGAATCATCTTGTCATTTAGGCCACATCAGCTACTAAGACAGTCAGTGACCAGATTTGAGGAGAATGAAGTCTGTCGTCTCCCTGACAGAGCTCTTTGCACAGCAATATTAGGTCTGCAGCACAGTGTGGAACAGCTGCAGGATGGTAGCCCATGGAGGTACTCAGAGCAGGTGCCATCAAGGTCGAGATGTCCCCTGAGCTTTCCACGAAGGCGTGTGCCCGCTGGTCACCAAGCCAGTATCAGCATCCTCCAAGTGTGCGCTAGGAGCTGCCTTGGGCAGGAGTCCTTCCCAAGGCAGCTCTCCTTCACCAACATCTCTGCCCACTCAAAGTCCCACGGTGTGACACAGCAGGATGGTTTGAGGCACCTGGGTCTGCATTGAGCAGTGCCCAGCAAAGGTGCTGGCAGCCTTCACTGCTGCCTACAGTGTGATGTTCCACTTCAGGACAGTTTTGACCTCTTCTATCTCTCTCTTGGAACCTGCTTGTTTTCAACCACACCTTGTTCGCTTTCAGGCAAAGTGCTTCAAACTCTTGAATTATGGTTTTGCTGTCAGCCACACCTGAGTTAATTTGAAACTGTTAAAAACACTAAGTGCTTCAGAACCTGCTATTGTCAGAAGTAAAGGTACTTCCTGGCAGTCCTCCATTTGGCTGGCCTCTTAAGTCAGCAGGTACCCTCCACTTGCAGATTTCCATGCTGTTTCAGTTCTGGATGGGCCTTTAAATCCTGTGTACGGTTTGAAATTGCTTGAAGTGGCAGCTACAGTGTATGGAATACATACCTGAGGAGCCTGTGTTTGAGGTAGTTCCAATGCCTGGCTAGCTGAGGCACCACGTCAGGGTCAGCTAGCCCACAAGAAGTGGGCTTCTTGGGCCTGCAGGGTTATCAGTAGTTTCTGGTTACTCTCTGAGCACAGGCCAAGTGCTTTGCATCTTGCTATAGTTTCTGCACTGAAATCCCAGCTTTGGTATCAGATAGCTCTTTTTGTGTGCATCCTGGACAGTGGAAACCTTTATGCAAAGCTCCACCTAGTTCTTCTGCGCTTCAGTTGGATTTCCCCAAAAATAAAGTTTCTCATAGAGAGATACACTCTCACTCAGGGTTTGCAAGAGTCAGTGAAAGAAGTTTCTTTCCAGAAAAAATTGTCTTTGGCTATGAGGTTTCCCAAAGGCATGGAAAGGAAATTTTCATTGCACCTCTAGAGGTTGAAAATGATGGGCTCCATCATCTGCCCAGTGTTCACTTCTGGAAGGAAAGCTCTGCACTCTCTGTTTCTTGCATTCAAAGACACCATCAAGAGCTGCTGCCAGTGGCTGTTTGTGACCAGCTGACCTAGTCCAAGACTTATTAATACTAGCAAAGCTGAATTAAGAGCCTAAGGAGGCTATGCCATAGGAAACATGGCAGATCGGGGATAGACAAAGAGTTGATGGGGCACTAGAATTATGGAGCAGCAAGACTGTGTTTATCTCATGATCTCCAGCCATTTGGTTCCTTGGTGATGGCCCTTTAGTTGAGATATGGTATGGGTATGACCCAGGAAGGGTGAGAGAAAGAGAAAGGAGTTGCCTTTTCCATATATGTTGTCCTCCTGCAATCACAAAGAAAGGATAAAGTGGAAGGAGGACCGTTTGTATGGTTATTCTGCATTTTTCACTGTGTTCTGGTGACATGGGCTTTGCACCTGCCAGAGACCTTTTCTGTTTGACCAAATGAGGGAAATGTTTCTCACTGTTACGAGGATATCCCAAGAACCTGTCTGGCCTGTGGGGTTGAGTGCCACTCATTCATTCACAGAATTGTGAGGGTTGGAAGGGATTCTGGAAATCATCCAGTCCAACCCCACTGCCAAGGCAAGTTCACCTAGTGCAGATAACACAGGACCTCTTCCAGGTGGGTTTTCAATGTCTCCAGAGAGAGAAACTACACAATCTCGTTGGGCAGCCTGTTGGAGTGCTCTGCCACTCTCCGTGTAAAGTTCTTCCTCATGCTGTTGTGAAACTTCTTGTGTTTTAGTTTATGGCCACTGCTCCTCATCCTGTTGCTGGGCACCACTGAAAAGAGTCTGGTACTGTCCTCTTTACAAATGGCTGCTTTCTTTCAGCTTGTGTCAGCACTCACTTCTTTTCTCTCTAAAATGCAATGACAATCTTAATATCTTTCCACTTTTGAGACTTCTCTAATATCAGGATTTCTACAGAGAAGGTCAAAAATATTAACTGATATTAATTCTACTGTGTGTATTTTGCCATCAAAACAAATAGAGTTACTTCAAGTTTATGGGAAATAGATATTCTGGATTATTTTAGCTATCTTGGCAATGACTCACTGGCTGTTCACAAAGGAATGATTCTCAGCTTGAGCTACTGATGGGAATTTCTCATTATAGTCACAAGTCAGGAAGGGAATTTACATTCTTAAATATACTGATATTAACAAACCCCAAACCTAACCTGTATCAATATTAGAGAAAGAAGGCTGACATCTGCCTGTCGAGACCCCCTTTCACCAACAGCCTCCTACCCACAGTCTCCAGTGCTGTCTGGAGCACTGCAAGCACAATCCTGTCATCCTTGGCTGGGAAACTGCCTCTTGTGAAAGAGGGCTACCTGGCTTGAGCTACACAGGCACATGCAAACTGTTAACCAACATGTTTGTTAACCACTGTGAGATTATTTTCCACTCCCCCCCTCCCCCTTCCTCTTAAGAAAAACAAGTTTTACTGGGTTTTTTGTGTTTTTTTTTTTATCCTGCTGGGTAGTAGTGACAAGATGTCATTTTTACTCAAATGAGAGTGACAGGTGTAATTGCAGCTGTAGGCCATGATTTTTCTGAGCAGCACTGGTTACTGTAAATTATGCAGCATCATGTGTAAGCTTTATGTTTAGTTGCCGACACTTAGATCTGTGAACAGTGAACACTATGAATACGGTGGCTTTAGCACATGGCAGAGTGTCAAGAGTACAAGAAGTTCTAAATTTTTATGTGCTGAAGCGCTTTTCTTCCCTCTAGATTTCAAGTAGATTTCTCCATGCATTAGCTTCTGGGGGTTGTGCATGGAGAAGATTGTTTTTAGGGTTGGATAGGGGGGTTTAGGTAATCATGAGCTTTCTGAGTCTAAGCTTATTTGCATTTCCACAATATATTTCAAGGACAATAACTAACCCAGAGTATTTTGTTATTGCTGAGACAGCCAAATGAATGGCAGCTGTGCTGATGGTCAATTAATACCACAGCAGAGAGAGACTCACCACATATATGTGCATTAGTATGTGTATTATATACAGGGCTCCCTTGTGAAATTTGATTATTTATATGAAAACTAACAATGGAGAACTCTTGTATTGTTGTCAAATGGGTATTAGTACTGATGTAGTAAATTCAGCCATATGCCCTGTCTGTAGCTTACTTCATTTTACAGTACCTATAGCATTCAGTCATTTACTATTTCATGCCTTGTAACTTTTTAGATAACTTACTTTTGTAATTGATTTTTTTTAATGTGTGATCTCAATGGCAGACAGTATTTCCTTCTCTCTTTTGGAAAACTTCTGAACAATTGAGTAGCTGTTTCTCACCGATTGGCAGGAGAGCAAACAGCCCAGCCACTCTGGTAAGCAAGGGCTGTAGTGAGTCTTGTTGAAGGGTGATCCTGAGGAAGATCCTGTGTGGTCTAATAAATCTCTGCTTATGTCAATACTAGGAACTGTTTCAGGATCAAGTTTCTGATAGTAGGGTCTTTTATTTACCAACTAGGAAGTAGCTGTACGGCGTGGCCTGAACTCTTCAGAAAGAAAGTTTCTATCAAGAGTACAAAGCTCCATGCAAACTGCAGAGCAGTGCTATGTTGAAGTCCTGTCCCTGAGTGCAGCACAGTGCTGGTTCTGAAATCATTAATTTCTAAAAACAGAAAAAGAGGATGTGTGCCTGACAGCTGTGCATGCCTGGTGCTTTCCCTGGCAGCCCAACCAGAAAGAATCTGCTGAACAGGAAGGTGGCCCTGTGCTGATGCATCTCCCAACCTCACTGTCTCTACTTTTTAGGAAGACTCACCTTCATGTCCTTCTTTCTCAGTAGTTTTTCCACACCTTTCTACATCAGATCTCTCTCCCTGCCCACTCCCCATTGCCCAAGTCCTTCTCTTTGGCACTCCCACCTCTCTCTGAAGCACTGAACTTGCAGCTCACATCAGAGGTCCTTCCCACTGAGAGGTGACTGGTGCCATGGCTGTCCCAGCCCCGCTGTGACCTCCCACTCCTGCAGGGCTCAACATGCAGAGAACAGGAAATGCCTGGGAGAGATGAAATCCTGTGACCACTGCTCTCTCCTACTCACAAAAAACTCACACCTCTAGGCACAGTTCAATAACTGAAGAGTGGCCTTACATCTGAGGTTCCAAGTTAGGAGGTAGAGTCTGCAAATGAAAAACACCTTCACTTTATGTTTTCTAGCACTGATCAAATGCTCTTCCCTTAGAGCACAGAGATATTTGAAGGTCCTGACCTGTATGAGATAGAAACCAACAAAATCATGAAGCAGGTCTCTTGCTCCCCTGAAACTGAACTCTTGTGAGAAGTGTCTTTTTCTTAATATATTATTTTGAAAAAGCAAGCAAAATCTTCCATAGTTCAAACCACAAAGATTCTAATGTAACGCTAAGGCTCAAATTTTGATTTCTTTGCACTGGAGAGACATTACTCACTGCAGTCACCTACCTGTAGTGAAGTAACATGCCCATGAAAATGGGCAGTTTGGAGTCTGTCCCTCCCCTTGCACAATAAGGCAAATCATACTTGAGAAATACAAAACCTAAAACTAAATTCTTAACTTGCTGTTATTTCCAACAATAACAACAACATTCAGAATAATCCCAAATGCCTTCAGAGGGTCAGTTCAGATAAGCAATCAAAAGTTCATTTGATATAATCTGAAGAGTTTATCTAAACTTTTTGTGTCTGTGTAATTGAGTTTGAAATCTTGCAAGAACAGCCTTGTTCCATATAACATATACCATATCTTCTACATGTCTGTAGTTTCCAAAATGTTAATCTCCAGTGACCCAGAATAAGTCAACAACATTCACAGTCATTCAAAACACTTGCCCTGTTGAAATGTGGCATTCCTGCTGTCTTTATAAATGGCACTGCCACAGCACAAGCAAGGAATGGAGATTTGAGATGCAATAACATTTTACGCTTCTTGGCTTAAATAGTATCTTCTGATGTCCTGCACTGTGCATAATACCAGGTTTCAAATGACTAGTTTTAATCAACTTATCGATGTGATAATCAAAGTTTGGCTTCAATTCAAATACCAGAGTATCAAATGTTATATTCAGCCTCCAACTCCCAATTCATATTAACCTTGCCTGTTGTTTTGTAAAGCTTATTTTCCCAAGTTCCCTTTGGAAAACACGGCAGTGTTTTGTCTCAAAGTACTTGGTGCTAATTCATTTCTTCTATCCCACACATCAATAAAATAATTTATAACCTCATCTTACAATGATACAGTTATTTCCATGATAATAGGTTTTTATTGATGCACAAGTGCTAAACTAAGAAATTAATCATAGAATCATTGGTGGTTTGGGTTGGAAGAGACCTTAAAGATCATCAAGTTCCAGTTCTCTGTCATGGGCAGGGACACTTTCCAGTAGACCAGGTAGCTCAGAGACCCATCCAACCTGGCCTTGAGCACTGCCAGGGATGGGGCATCCACAGCTTCTCTGGGCCACTTGTTCCAGTGCATTGCCACCCTCACAGTAAAGAATTTCTTTCTGATAACTAATCTAAACCTACTCTCTTTCAGTTTGGGGACATTTCCCCTTGTCTTGTCACTATATGCCCTTGCAAAAAGCTCTTTCTTTCTTGTACAGCCCTCTAGGCACTCTAGGAAGACCACAATTAGGCCACCCTGAAGCCCTCTCTTCTCCAGGCTGGACAATCCAAATTCTCTCAGCCTTTCCTCATAGGAGATGTGCTCCATCCCTCTAATCATCTTGGACTCACTCCAACAGGTCTATGTTTTTCCTTTGTTGGGGACCTCAGAGCTGGATGCTGTACTCAGGTGTGGTCTCACATCTAAGTGACCTTCATTCTTTGTACTTACCATGTACACCATCCTGACCCCTCCCAATGCACTGAAACTGGATAGTTAGGGACCAAAATACTTCTCAAATGAGCAGCAGGCCTTGCTGCCTGGCAGAGGTTTCTGGCCTTGATTAGACAGCACCGTATGGCCTGTCCAAGAGAGCTCCTGGAGGGTGTTGTTTACCTGCCTGATGAAAAGGGATTTCCATAAGCAAACCAGCAGAGCAGAGGGTAGCTTATTTAAGGGGAGGAGAGAGGGAATCTGAACTTCAGACTGTAGTTGCTGCCCAGCCTGGCTTGATCAGGCAAGCCTGCTAAATAGCTTGCTTTGTAACACCCAAAACTGGCAGTTTTTCCAATTCTTCTCTCCCAGTCATGCTTTGTGTTAGTTGGGTACTATCCCTTTTTGTTCCCTGCATCCCCAGTCTCCTCTTGTCTGGCAGTGGTAGTCTGCAGGGTAAGAGCAGCATTTTGAGTGCAAGCTGTGTGTTCGACTCCTGTGAGACACTCCAGTTTTAAAACTCCTTTTGGCAGCTTCAACAATATCCTCCTAAACTGTTTATTAGGTGCTGAAAGATGGTGGCATTTGTGGAGCTGCTTTTAAAATGTTGACTCACAGCAGTATAGGCACCTCCGCTTGTTTTTATCATCCAGTCCTCTACATGGAAAATGTCAGTAGCATCTGTTTGATGGACTTATCTGCCTGATTCTGTGCCTAAAACAACAAGCAGCAGATTTAAATGGAATTTAAGTGGTGCAAAAGTAAAACACAGCAAGACCACTAATATGTGCAAGAATCCTTTTTAGTTACCTAGGGAATTAGAACCCTTTTGAGGTGAGTGAAAGAGCAAATTGCTGTGCACACCTCCACCCACATCAAGTCCTTTGGGCAGAAGAAGGAGCGTGTGACAGTGTATCTGGGCAACCTGCAGTAGGGACAATGCATATACATGCTGGGTTGCCCTTTGGCAAACAGTGTATGGCTGAGCTGTGGCTTGGTGAGGCCCCTTTCTGTCCGGAGGTGTAATTGCCTACCGCTGTTAGATGGCATCTTCCTCTTTTTCAAAGCAGTCAATCAGAAGGACTGGCAGTGGCTGCAGCCTGCTCTGCCACCCTCTTTCCATCAGCTGCAGCCCAGGACTCCCTTTCCCCCAACCTGGTTCTGCAGCCAGGGTCAGCTCCCATTCTTCAGCTATGTGTTCAACCTTAGTACCTTAGAAGTAGTGCAGAAGGACGATGCTACAAATTTATTCCACCCCTCTTTATAATAAAAGTTAGGAAGAGAGGGAAGACTTAGGAAATCACTGAGCTCATTTCTATTGTTTAGTGCAGGATGTAAACTCAGACAGAAAGTACATCAGCTGATACAAAGTATATCAACTAATAGAAAACACACCTCCTGAACACTGAGGTTCCTCAGGCTGACTAAGAGGAACTGACAGCTCTGTCAGAAGTATGCTCAATCTTTAAATTTGAATTTTAAGTGATATTTTACAGGAAGAAAGAAATTAGATAAATAACCTGAAAATAAAGAGTAATTTTTTTAATTTTTTTGTTTCTACCAAGTATGTCATATTTTCTACTCTTGATGATTTTTTTAATTCACTGAGGAAGTTGAAGTGTGAAATGACTTTTCAGTTTGCCCAGGGAATGAATAAATAATGACCCTACATTGGATCTGTGAGTACTACTGACTAGTCTGAAAGTTATTTTGCTGTGTAAGGGGGAGAATTTCTTCAGAAGAGGCTGTTCCATAAAGCTGTTTAGCAGCCAGCTAAGTTACTCTCATTTGGCATGAATGTTCAGGTTGGTGTTTGCTAGCTGAAAGAAGTTAGGAAAGTTTGCATATTTTTTAAACGACATGTAAAGGAAGTAGAAGACTATTCCATTGCTTAAAAGCTTAATTTATTTTACATGACTGAATACCTTTTATCCTGTTTAAAGATAAGTGTAATGTGTGGAAAGTCACAAAGGAAATACAGTGATAAGGAGCCATTTTTACAAGATGGGCTCTTTTATTCCCTCTACTGAAAAGAGAGCTGGGCAATAATATTTACAGTGTTATAATGGGTATTCCTGTGTTATTTTAAAGAGCTTTAAAGGATGAAAGCCGATCTGCTAGAGAAAGGTATTGCAGTTGCCAAATAGGACACACATGCCTTGACTTTGCAGAGAAGCATTTGCCTTCCTATTTTTGCATGCTGACCATAGCAATAGATTTAAGACAGTAATTATCAGGTCTTGATCACACCCTCTAGTATATAGTTCCCAGTTCATGTGAAACAAAGGTGAAATTGAAAGAGAATTGGCACTGGTTCAAGAGCTTTAAATTTTTCCAGGGGTCTGCATCAGAGAGAGGTAAGAGAGGCATGTTTTATATCCCAGTTTTCCACCTGGAAAAAAGCTTGGAGACAACTGCAACGCACAGAAAAGTAAAGTCTTCAGGTGATTTTTCAACAGGAAAAAGGACTGCACCATGGTCTCATATTTGCAATCTTCTGCTCTAACTGATAAGTGGCTGTGGTGTCACGAAGAGGACAAGTACCTTTGTGAGAGGCCTTCATCCCTGCTGAAACCAGCTGGTGCACTGAGAAAGCAGCAGCAAGTGGGAGCTGTGCCTGCTGCAGAGGAAACCAGTGGGTTTGCCAGCTGCCTAGGGTGGCTGTGATGCTGAACACAAGGGCAGCTCTGCTTTTCAACCTGCCCCCAGCCAAACACTGCCTGTGCAGTGCCACCACATAGTGGTTACTGCACTTTTCCCACGTGCATTGAGGTGTCCAAGGCAAGTTGCTGCCTTTCTTGCAAGGTTTACTGTGCTCCTGAACAGCACTGGGTCAAGGGAGCTGCTGCTGCCAGCTGGCTCCTGCACCCTCACACTGTGATTGGCTCCTAGGCTATCTTACATGGAGCTGTGAATATTTATTTTTCCCAGGGTTGTGGGTTGGGTTTTTTTCTTTCTCTCTGTAGCCTTAAATGCTCTAGAAGGTTGGAGGACCTCTCCTATGAAGACAGGCTGAGAGAGTTGGGGCTGTTCAGCTTGATGAAGAAAAGGCTCTGGGGAGACCTTAAGCATCCTTCCAGTACCTAAATAGGGCCTACAAGGGAGCTGGAGAGGGACTATTACAAGGCCATATAACAATAGAACAAGGGGGTTTAAAATAAAAGGGAAATTTAAATTAGATTTAGAAGGAAATTATTTTCTATGAGGGTAGTGCAGCATTGGAAAAGGTTGCCCAGGGAAGCTATGGATGCCCCATTCCTGGAAGTGTTCAAGGTGTTCAAGGCCAAGCTGGATAGGGCCCTGAGCAATATGGTCTAGTGGAAGGTGTCCCTGCCCATGGTGGGGGTGTTGGAACTAGGTGATCTCTAATCCTTTCCAACCCAAGCAATTCTATGATTCTATGAAATACAAGTTGTTTAGATACATTGCTCAGGCTTTGCCCCGTGATAGATACAAAATTACAGGAAAGTTGCAAAGAAAAGAGAGGGATTATAATAAATGAGGAAGAATACTGGAAAAGATGGAACTCAGAATTTCCTGGGACATCCTTTAGTGAATGTATTTGATGTTTTCTGTTATCTCATGCTTAAGAACTGGAAGTTTTGATGGAGTGCCTTATAAATTAGATAACAGCTTCATGTGTGATGGAGAGAAATTTGGATCTAAAAATAAGTGACTGATTGAGTAGCTAGGAACTGTTGAGGTATGGGCTGAAAGGATCTCTGAAATGTAATACATAATTGTCTTCTTTCTCTGACATATTCCAGTCTTTTTCTCATGGACACTTGCATGTTTAAATGATAAATTGTAAATTATGCATCATTCTATAGCTCAGCCTTATTTTTTTCTCTTTCAGCAAAAGCAGCAAAAATATTGATTAAAAATTCTGATTAGCCTACTACTATAAAAAGGATCTGCACGCTCGTTAATTTTGGGCCACTTTCTGATTTATATCTACAAAAAACAGTGTCAAGTTCTGTTTGTTTCAAATTGTGCTTTGAATTATCTGCCATAATTTTTTTCTTCCATTTTTTCTCTTGCTTTTGAGATCTGATCTGTTTGTGAAATATCAAGTAAAAGGACCTTGTAGCTGCATTATATGAAGTTCTTGTATCGTTTTTTGAAAAAAAAAAAAATCCAACTATAACTGACTAAAGATGCTTTTACTTATAAAATCAGAACGTGGGGAAAAAATAAAGATGGTACTCAGATATTAACTTCCACAATTGCTTCTTTCAGTATATTATACTTTTTTTTTCACCCTCTAATTACAACAGCCAGACATTTTAAAGTAAACACAGAAATTTTAAAGACAAACCTGTCAAGCTCAAGAGTTGGAGGTCTGGAACCTGGCTCCAAAAATACTGATATTTGGTTTAAATTCCACTAATTTATAGCCAGGTTTTTTACACCAGCACCCCCACTGTGCCGTAAGAATTTTTTTTTTATTTTTGGAGATTTAAAATGCTACACAAATCTGTGACATTTCAGGTGGCAATTGCCCTTTGAGGTAAACCAAGTTGTTCAAATTGGTGAGGGAATCACAAGTTTCTAAATGTGATATTTTTATGAAGGTCCTGTTACAGCTCTGAATCACCCTTGTTCCCAAACAAAATTTTGTTAAAGCCTGTTTTTGTCATCTGACTACTAATCACCATATACAACTAATATTTCCAGAACGTAAGTAGAGTGGAACAGACCAGGCCCAGGTACTGATGGAAGAGCTGGATTAACAGATATGGGTGCATCATTAGTAATGCAAAGCCTTACAGGATCTACAAACATGTTAGCCTCATGGCATTAGCATCCTGACCTGAAAAAAAAAATATTTCCCTGGGATTTAGGATTATATAAGTAAGAAAATTATTAAGGCTTTTGAGGGGCATGCACTGGTGTAGGCAGGAATAACAGAAGTGAAATCTGTGGAGCTACCTGAACAGAAAATTGGTATGAAAACTGGGGTGTACGATCCTGAGGGTATGTCTGTACCACTAAATAAAAGTGTGCACAAAGGGAGAGCCTGGACTCTTGTTTTTCTCACTGCTTTCCAAGCCAGCTCATCCCCTGGCTCCCCTTCGAACTATTCCAAATATTTGTTTCCAAGACAAACCTGCCACAGAAAGGGCAGTTCACTGGCCCTGGGGCCCAAAATCGGTTCTTGGCTGGCTTTTATTTAGTCGTATCAACATAACCTGATTGACCAGTGCATTCAATTATATGCTCTTATATATCCCTTGCCAAAGGAACACTCAAATTCCTACTTAGATTTAGGTGCAGGGTTCAGTCTTCCTGAAACTTTTTGCATGCAAGGTAAAAATACATTCAAGTAACCTGGAGTTGACGTATTAAATGTATGTTTTAAATGCTACTCAAGTTATTATATTCTTTTAATGAAGGCAGAAGCCAAAGGTCTTAAACACATTTAAAGCAAAACAGATGTTATTTTGCTAAATCAATATCATTGTTTACACTTTCCTCTGAAGTATTTAACATTAACTGGTATAAAAAGAAAGATACTATGATATATGGATCCCTGGTTTGTTTTGGTAGAAAATTCCTTGGCTGCTAAGGAAACTGTCCTGCTGCCTTGCAGACTTAAAAAGTATAGTGTTTAATGAAAGTTCACCAGTGGGATTGTGGACTAGCTGAGCTCACAGGGTAGTTAGAGACTCCTATACCTCTCCAACTTCAGTAGTGCCATACGTGGCATTTCCTGAAGCTGCTTCCTTTTCACCTTTCTAGAGACCTGGGCGTGAATTCTAATGAGGGTCACACATAAGACAGCTGGAAGCTCCTGTTATGTCAAAGAACAAGAGGCTGTGGAAATGAAACAAAGCATACAAATTCAAAAAAAATGTTCAAATTCATCTCGACATCAGAAAACGTTTACAGTCAGGTTTCCAATGACAGTGAGTTTCAGAACACCTTTAATAGATTTTTTCTCAAAGCTTAAAAAAAATCTTACATGTATGCAGATATTTACATTATACTATACATTTTTGTTAAGTCATGAAAAGGTTGCAAGCCTGATATATAGTGACTCTATCTGAGATCTTAAAGAGGATGTCCATTTTTTAAAAATCCTGAAATATAGCAAAATGTGATGTGCCTATAAATCATAAGTAACATGTTTTTGAGCAGTGAAGTAATATAACTGATAAACGTTCAGAACTGACTATTCTCCCTTTTCCCTCAAACCAGGTTATTTTTATCTCTTTGGAGGGTTGTGTTTATTTTTCTTCCTTTTTTTGTTTTCTTCCAAATTCCAAATAGATTATCAACTGACAGATAATTTGATAATGTTACAAATTTTTATTTTTATACCCTTGCATTCACACATGTGAAATACTGAGATCCTGGGAGAAGACGGATGTCCCTTGAAATTTTGAGGGACATTTTGGTGGCTATATGTATTTTAAAAAATATGTTGATTTACTCTTCAGGTGGAGCGTTACTAAAAATCTACCCCCATCACAGAAGCGATTAAAAAAAAAAAGAACATTTTGGATTCAAGGAAATTGTACTAAATTCATTATTTGACCAATTGGATGGATCAAAGATGAAAGGCTTGCAGTAACAGCTGTCATTGTAGCTGAGCTGTCATGAAGCAGTAGACATTAAGCATTAATGAAGCTTATAAAATAAAAATTAGAGGTGCCAAGACGTTAAAAATATAAATTAAGATGTTATTTTAAGATACTTTCTGCATTCTGGTAATGTCCAAAATAATGAATTAGCAGCCTGTTTAATGACAAGGACATATAGTGGTTTGTAATAAAAACTCATCTAGAACACGCTCAGCTGGGCCACAGATACTTAATAAGACTCCTGGTGCTCGAGTGTTATTGCATTGTTTCTGGAGGGTAGTGAGCTAAAGATACTCAGGACAGACCTAGCAGGGGCAGTGTCATTAGCACTCCTAAATGATTTTATTGTTTTGGATGCTGAGTACCCTCTGAGGACAGTCCAGCTGATACAGGCTCCTTTCCATAGCAGCTCCATCCCTGGGGCAGCAGCAGGACCACCTAGGGCAGGCACTGTGCCAGCGCCCTTGGCTCCCTTCTCCCAGGTGTTCCCAGACTTACACTGTGGCAGCAAGAAGCAATCATGACACCTGAGCTCAGCGGTGCCTGGCCAGAAAGATATAGGATTCCAAGCCAACACACATCCCAGGTGTGGTAATGGGGCATCAGGAGGGGCTCCAGCAGCAGACAGCTGCTGGAATAATTACATGAAATCCTGGAGGGAGAGAGGGTGACACAGTCTGCCTTGACACCCCAGTCCCTCTCCCCAGTCCCACACTAGCCACAAAGGTGGTATGTGACTCCACTCCTAATATCTCACAACTAAAAAAATGTCCAGAAACTGCCTTTTTGACTTCTACAGCAGCCTCCTGGCAGGAACTATGCCCTAGGTTGTTGGTTTTGTTTGAGCTAGGGATGACTGTGCTCATTTAATTCCCGGAAGTGAATTTTACTCACGACAAAAGGATGTGTTACAGAAGTGCTCCAGGATCCAGTCATACAAACAAACTCCTACCATATCTCCTCTCCTTTGAGTAGTAGTAGGGTAAATCAGGAAATCAAGTGATTTCTCTCCATTCCTGGAACACATGGCTTGGGGTTTTCCTATCACCTGCAACCTTACTGTCAACAGGGAAATTGCACCTGTATAAACTATCTGAGAACTGTATGATCATATCACAGGATCACAGAATGGTTTGAGCTGGAAGGGACCTTAAGGATCATCTAGTTCCACACTCCCTGCCATAGGCAAGGATGCCACCCACCAGAATAGGTTGCTCAGGGCCCCATTCAACCTGGCCTTGAACAGTTACAGGGATGGGGCATCCCCAAATTCTCTGGGCAACCTGGTCCTGTGCCTTGCCCCACTCTGAGTAAATAAAGCATATGGTCATATTTAGGGCATATGGACAATGTTTAGCATATAAAACCAGCCAAACACCTTCTCAATGCCAGTACAGTTTTGACAAGGTGCAAGAAGATCTCCTTTCCATCCAACATGCACATGTGGAGATCCATTACCTTTTATTTTATGTTTCCCAGGCAGGGGCTTTTTGTTCCCAGTTCTGACCCCTGTCAGGTGCCTGCTTCTCCTGCTTGGATCTGTTGGCTGAGGGGATGGGCAAAGTGCCTTGGCAGTGGGTGGGTGGCTGGACCATTTTGGCAGGGGTGCTCTGGGCTCCCCTCAGTGCACCAGTGACACTGCCAATGGGGCTGGGTGCCGTGGCTGCCATCAGGCTGGGGCAGCCAAGCAGAGAAACCAGACTGCAGATTTGAATTTCACTTCTGAGAAGCCTGTGCAAGAATGGGCATGGAAATTCCCGAACCAGTAAGCTCACAATGAAAATACTAGGAAGACTACTCTGCCAATTTTTTACAGCATCATAGAGGCAAATGGCGCTAAAAGACAACTGTGACACTCACTGTGTCCTGACATATTCCATACTCCATGGATTGATATCATTCTGAGAAATAATTTAAATCAATCTTCCCAAAAGTTAGTTGCTGAATTTCTCCCTTTAAAATATTTCAGGAGCTTTCCTGAGACCTTGAGTTTATCTTTATCCAGCAAATGAAACAGAGAGATTTCCCTTTCCATTAATTAAAAAAAAATATAATTAAAGGATCAAGTGAAATCCAACTCATGATTCTAAAAACCAGTAGGACGGCAACCTTGAAACCAAAAAAACATCTGTTTTTCATGAATCCTTCTGTAAAATGGAGGAAGAGGCGAGGATGGGGAAAACCCAAGTGCTGGGGTGACTCTGCCTGCATGCAGCTGAGGGTTGTAAAAACTTGTCATGTGCCTCTGACAGGCAAACATTTACAGTTTTATAACCTCAGTATTTGCAATATTTAAGGCATTTCCTGTCTTAAGTATTGGGAAGTACAAGTAAATATTGCCTGCTCTGAGGTTAACTGCTCTGCTTAGTTGAGGTAAAACTAGCAAGCTTTTCATGGTCAGAACCAATTCATAGGCAAACCACAAAAATCCCAAAGCTGCTGTCACATTGTTAATTCATTAGGAACAACTCATACCTATTCCCAGAGCTACTTTTAATATTGGGGCTTTTCTGGACCACAGAAGTTTTTGTTCAGATATAGAAAATCTGAGCCTGGCAAGGTGGTTCTGCTGAAACATTCAGAACAAAGCTTCTTCAACTTAATCTTCCCTCTATAAGAAAAAGGAGGAGTTTGTTCTCTCTCTGTTTCTTTTTTGTTTCAAAAGCCACGCTGAATTTCCCACACTAGCTGATATGCAAATTTTGTAGATATCTGTGAACCTTTGCATTTCCCAGCTCCGGATGGCAGCCTCGACAGCCTGCTGGAAAGCAGAGAGAGTGTGAAAATGGGTGGGCTTAGAGCAGTGGCTGGAGTATATCTCTGCAATTGCTCCATTGAAGCCGGCAGAACTTGATTGATTTAAAGTCAAATTTGGCTCATAATTGAATTTTTTATGTCTTTAGAGCCAACACTGTGCATGACATGTGAAGCAAAGCAGCGTGCAGTTACTGCTTTTCATCTCAATCTATTTCTTGTTCTTCCAGCATTAAGAGGTAATAAAAAGCATGCACATATGTGCCACAAATACACACTTGCACACCCAGATTCTTTTCATACAAAATTTTCGATGTAGTTTTGCAGACTCGGGAGTTCTACATAGTTCAGATAAAGCTTCAGAGAAGTATATTGAGGTTTAGGTACTTATCTTAACCAGCCTGAACTTGGATTTCCCCCATGGCTCAGAAAAGCTTTCCCCAGGGAAGCCTCTTTTAGGGGGCAGCATCCGTGCTGGGAGCTAACTCCCAGCCCAGAGCTGTGGCTGTGCAACATCCTTTACCTCAGGGTAAAAAGCTCACCATATGGCTGTTTTGTTTCCAGTAGCTATAATGTAATTGAATCAATTGCCCTCACATGATATGGGTGTACTAAATGAACATACATCATTTCTTTCTGGGTTTTGAAGCTTGTAAGGAGTGGAGGGCAAGGCCCCTGAGGATAAATCAGTCTAGTTTGTCTTCAAGAAAAATAGGTTGAAATCTGACCTGTGGTGCAGGCACAAATCAATTCAATGCTTCTGACAGTCCCACGTGGATACTTTACTCATTTGGACATTATCCTCTGATGAAGGTTGCTGTCAGGCTTTACACAGCAAGGCTACAAAAAGCAGATATCTTCTGAAGTGAAGGTCATCAGTAAATAACATGCAAAATTCAAATACAGCTAACCTAGGCTAGGCAGTAATAGCAGGATAGCAGTAATTCTCATGATACTGTCAGAAAGTAAATCATGAAGTGGAAGTAGGGGAAAGAGGGAAGGGGGCTGCCAGAGGCTGGCTTGGCATGATGCTGAGACCTCCAGCAACTAAGGCAGTGGGATTTCCCCGTCTCCCACTTTCTTCTTGCAGCAGAAGCCAGGTAAGGTCAGGGTCTAAACCTACTGTGCCCTATTTTTCCCAGTCCTCTTCTGCTTTATGTCAGTGCCTCAGTAGGTTAACCAGGGTTTGTGGGCTTTTTTCTCTCTGCTCTGCACCAGCTCTGTCCCAAGAGTTGGGTCTAAAACCATTTCTCCCCATCTTTCTGGCCAGGCATTGATACTGCTGGCTGCTTTGTGTCTGCTTCAAGCTGTATGAATCTTTCCCAGCAAAGCCAAGGTGGACTTAGCTTCACTGCTTTTTCTTTCACTATAAAGACAAAATTTAGACCTACAGAAAAACAAGACCAAATCCCAAGAAAAGATGGGACAGCTTTTGGAGGATGAAGAAATGAAATGTCCAAATGTGCCTTATCTAAGCTAACCACCTGGGCCTCCAGCATTAGGCAGCATGGGATGAGTTTCTTCCTGCAGGTGCATTTTTATTGAAGTGGGACAATGTGTCTTCTGGCAGAACCCATCTCTTTTTATTTACAATCAATCCTGGATAACTGGCTTCACAGAGTGCCAACTAACAAGTTGGGTTAGTTGCATATATCTTGTGCTTGCTGATAAAGGAGCTATTCTTTGAAGTCAAAGCCTGGCTTCATGGGATTTTTGTTCTAAAGGTGAAGAAAGAAATCTGAACTTAGACTTTATTATCCCCTTCTTTACTGTTTGGGGGACTCCAGGTCTGGAGTGCACCATTTTAGAGCTGGAGACCATTTATCAGCAATTCCTCACCTTTCCACAGAGTTTGGAAAGTGTTTTTCAGACTGTTCAGCTATTTTTGTGTCTGCGAAAGATTGTTTTCTGCAGTATGTCTCCCAAAGCAGAAATCGAAAATCTGTCCTTCCTTTTAATTTATTGACATATGTGTTTTCCCATACAATATCTTGTAAAAACTCATTTTTCTCAACTTTTTTATGCATCTCACAGTTTAAATACACTTCTTCTATTTCTTGCTTCCTTCCTGCCTGGGTTAATTTCTTTCAGACTTTTGGGTTTTGTAGCCCAAATGCAGCAATTTGCCAATTGGCAAATATCTGCACAGCACAGAAGTCCTTACAAGGAAAAGTTGAAGGACATTGTGGAGGGGAGACAGCATTTCTGGAGTGATGGGATTGAAATATCAACATGTGGGCACTCTCCAGCTTTGAACATAGATGATTCTGCAAAGCTACAGATTAGGAGAAGATAGAAGGGGAAGAGGGAGACAACCTTTCTGCAAATTGGTGGGAGGCTAAATTGCAAGGTCATTCACTTCTCCAGGTCAAGCTAATATTGGTTGTGCCTTCTTGATAAATTTATGCCTTCATACTACTTCTTATTTCTATTTCTCCATTTCGGTTTTCACCAAATTAAATTTTTTTTCTATTTCTGCTTCTTGGAACCTAATTTTCTGCCATCTAATACCACCTTAGTGCATTCCCTGTGCAGACACATTAGGTCAGAGCGGAATTATACAGATGCCAGACATAAAACCTGTAATAAAAAAAAATTCCATTTTTGCTGATAGTGGACAGAAAATGTGGATTTAAGGAAATAGAAAAGAAGTGCAGCACCAACTCATGGTGGTAAATGGTGCACTATTACTAAAAAATTACACCCTACAAAATTTTCTGATTTTGTACAATGTGGGGGTTTTTTTGTTGCTTTTTGTTGGGTTTTATTGGTTTTGATTTGGTTTTTGGGTTTGGGGTTTTTTTAACAAAAGGGAGCATTTTCCTTTGAAACATTTTCTCTTTCCTTCATCTCTCCTGTCCTGTTTTTTGTCCAGAGTAGCTCAGACTATACCTCCTCTAATAGGCAGCAAACCCATCCCCGGTCTCACTTCATGACACTCATTTGAAGTGTCATTGCTCACAGTCGGTTATTTGAAGCTGAACTCTAATTCATCTTCTCTCATTTGTTCCCTGTCTATTGGTAAGGAGTAGAACAGAGGATGGCTTCTTTCCCATGAACAGGCAAATAACACTTCTTCAAAATCAGGATTACGTGTCTTCAAAAGTCTCTTCTGGTCATGGATCCATGATGTGTCACAGGATGTTGACTGCAGAATCATAATGTAGCATTTGCTCAGAGTGGTGAAATAAAAAGGGGGATTAGTTGCTTTTTTGGGGATCTAAGTGTTAATTGGCTCCCTAATAAAATCATCTAGTTAAACTCTCTGCTCAGTGGTATAGCACTGCACTGTAGGAATTTTTGAAGGCACCCTGCTCAGTTGATTGTGCCTCTAGATAATTAATTGAAATGAGAAAAATAACACATACCAAAAAAAAAAAAAAAAGACATTGCAGATTTTCAGCTGTTCTTCATAGAAAAAGTTGCAAAGATTAGCTCACCTGACAGGAAAGTAAATATCACACAGAACAATGTGTTTCTTTGTCTCAGGCAACAGGTTTGGCAACTTCTTCCTTTGGAGAGCGTCACGTTTCTAAAGCTGCAAGGAAGATTTTAAAACCCATTGAAATACATTGAGCAAATATGTAGTAGTTTTCTGTACACTTTAGTGTTTTTTTAGACATTTTATATGGGTTTATAGGATTTTTAAAATTTTGGGATGGTAGTTTTAAAACAAAATCCAAACATTCCTATTCTTTCCTGTTCATTTCTTGTTGCTCATGTTTGGCTTTTGCCTTCCTGTACAGCAGTTCTTTTGACATAGATCATCCCAAGATCATTTAACATTCTCTGTAATTGTTTTCTAAGTGTTTGTATTAATCCCATTCATAATCCTGTGCAGGAAACTCTTACCCATGCTAGGTTATATTCTCATATTGATTTTGTTTCCCTTTCTTCTGGTCCTAGTTACAAATTACACCTTCCTTTTTGCTTGAACTGTTTTAGGGTGATTGATTACTAAACGAATTGAGTGCACCCACAAGCTAAGGCTTGATTTAATCCCCTTAGTGCCAGAAATTTCAGAGCATGCAAACTGAAGCTATAGCACCCTCTGGAAATAAAGGCCAGTCCGGATGTCAGAGCTGTGCCTGTGGGTACTATATTCAAGTTCAAATACCCTTTTGCACTAGGGTTAAACCACAATTTCTGTCATGTCTGGATTTCTGCGTCTGGCCGAGGAGCCTGAGGTGTTTGTTTGCAACACCTCGAAGATGTGAGAGTTATAAATTGCAGACTCTTCGGGGAATATGACTCTGTAAGAGAGCGTCACTTTGTTCACTTCGTAAAGAAGAGGGGAGGGAGGAAGGTTTGATAAGAAGTACTCACATGTATGTGAAACAGGGACTTGGGACCAATAGGAAAAAAAATGGGGATCCTATTATAACAGAATTATCCTCTGAAGTTCGTTTCCCAAAGATTGCTTGCTTTCGTGCAAATGAACTCAAAGCGAGCTTGGCTTTGCAAACAGTGCATTTGAAAGCATTTGGTCAGCTTCTGCCCTTCGCTATGAGATGGGTGACATAAAGATTGAGATGTGCTGCAGAGAATTTGATCAGATACATGGAATATGTGGATATATATGAGCCTGAACTCTCAGGTAACCTCAGCTGCAATGGTAGGAATTATCTGGGGAGTCCTTTACTGTGGCTTCTGTACTGTGGTGTGGAAAGTAGAAGACCGCAAACAGCACAGCTTGTGGGGACTTGCTGATGATATCTGGTACATTCCTGAGGTCTGGCAAACTCTAAAAATGTCATGTAATGTGCATTCCTTATCATAGCCTTTGGGTTGCTGTAACCACACTGCACTGAACCTTCAGTTACAAGTGTCACAATTACCTCCATCTCCTCCTGCTGCTGCAAACGAGCAGAGAGGAAAAGTTCATTAATTAATTATCTGAATTTTGGAGACAACCAGAGCAATGATAACCTCCTGTTTCCTGGGGATTTGAAATATGCCTCCTTCCTTTGGAAGCGGATGCAGGCCCATTTTAAGCAGTGGGGAGAAAAAGGAGTGGGACAGCAGAGTGGACACGCACTTGACTTAGCACCCTGAAAAATGCAGGGACAGAGAAAACCCTGAAACTACCCCTATCTGAAAATATATTTATATCACAAAAATTTTGGGGTACGGATATATGGAAGAAAGAAAGCTCTTAGGAAATAAATCATCTCTGAAAAGCTTTCATCATGTTACACATGATGACCTGTCTTCAGAACTGGTTTCATGCCTTTTGCCTGCCAAACCTTCCTGAGTGTGGTGGCTTGGGAAGCTATGCTTGTATTACTGGTTTTGTCAGTACTTTATACAACTATTTCTCAGACTGCTTCTCTCCTCACAGCTGCTTTCTCCACCATTTGGCTTTGATATCATATTCCCATCATTCCTTTGATGGCCACTGTTTTGCTCCAGTCTCATGAACACAACCCCCACCTTCTTGTAATGTCCTAGCCTGCTTCTGGTACCCTCACAGAATCCCAAGGATGCATTTGCTGTGGAGGGTTGTGAGGAGAAGGCATGGGGAGAAGTTGGCAAAATTAGAGCTAAAAATGGAAATTAGTGATTTCGTTGAAGAAGTTAGCAAGAATTAGGATATTTATTTAGCTCCGTTTACCAAGCACATACTAATGCACTTCAGCGTGATTTCTGGGTTTTGAGTAATTTTTAAGGCCACAGTGCAACACACACTGTTACTGGAAGCAATGACAAATACATTTATCAATATTAGCAGCAACAAACAAAGTAAAAGAGAGTCATCACTACTTAGTCTAAGTTTTAATGCAGCAAAATGTTAAACACGTGCTTCAGTCCCACAGTGCTTCAGCCAGTGCTAAAATAGGCACGTTTAAGAGATTGGTTGAATTGATGGCTATAACAGGTAACTGTAGATACTAAGTTCTTATTTTTTGTTTATCACTACATTTCCATAGAGTCCAAATCCCCTTTATATTACATACCAAAAAAATGTGATTAGGCTACACAGAAAGTTACAAAGAAGTTGTAGGGAAAATTCTTTTTCATCAAATATTTTTTTATTGTTACTGAAATAGGAAGAAATACAGAGCACTATAATCTAACAAAATTTTACTTGCCTCAGTCCTCTATGTGGACTAAGGAACAAACTTGAGGTCTGAGTATAAGAAAGACAAGGCACTACTGGAGAGAGACCAGTGGAGGCCACAAAGATGATGAGGGATGTGAAGCATCTCGAGTAGAGACTGCAATAGCTGGGTCTTCTTAGTCTGGGGAAGAGAAGACTGAGGGAATCTCATTAATCCAGATAAATTCATATAAGTATCTTAAAGGTGGGTAACAAGAGGATGGTGACAGACTCTTTTTGGTCGTGCCCAGTGACAGAACGAGGAGCAATGACCATAAACTAAAACACAAGAAGTTTCATCTCAACATGAAGAAGAACTTCTTTACATTGAGGATGGCAGGGCATTGGAACAGGCTGCCCATGGAGACATTCCAAATCCACCTGCATACATTCCTGCTCTAGGTGACCCTGCCTTGGCAGTAGAGTTGGACTAGATGATCTCCAGAGGTCCCTGGTCTCACAGTTCTATGATTCGGTGACTCTGAGTCTTATTTTCATAATTTTTAATACCCTTTTTTTTTCATAAGTTTTTCTTATATTCATAGAGTAATATGAGAGAATGAAAATAACTAATTTAAATTACATAAATATGCATATCTATTAATTGGAAGACTTTGTTGGGATAGGGCTAAAATATCAGCCTTAAATTTCAAAAATTTCAAAAGTGTACAGTAGTCGGTTCTTATAGGGTTTTTCTTATTTAAAATTCTTCAAATCTTTTATTCTCTCTGTATCAAATAGATCACTACATCTTCAATACTTAATTATTTGCACTATAAAAAGAAATCCCCCTTAACAGTTGAGAAAATATTTAAATGATTTTTTTTCATTTTTGTAAAAAAACTGAAACATTATGTATGATGTATAAGCTAATCTCCAACTGATGTATACATGGAGGTTCAAATAAGAACAAGAGAAATGTGCTTTCTCTGGTATTGGAAAGTTTTGCAGTCATTTTTAGGCCATCTTTTTTATGGATGGCTTGGGAATCCAGATTTAGTTACATGAATTTATTTGTAGAGTAATTTAATTAGTCATTTAATAGTAGCTACATTTCTTTACTTCAACAGAAAAATACAGGTTTGTTAGACCTAAACATGAAGACCAGCTTCTCATTCTTGAAGTCATAAGCAGAAGCTTTTGAAGTTGGTGAAGGTGGGATCATTACCTAAAGCCTGTGGTGAGACAAGAGAGGTTTTTCAGTTCAGATATTCCTGAAGGAAGACAAGCTGTTTGCATCCCCTGGGAGTGGAGGAGTCTGAACTGAATGGGAGTGGGACAGAAAAGTGGAACTTAATTTTTTCCATGTGAAATCTATTGTCAGTAATATCTTGCCATAAGGAGAACCTGGTAGAAATATATTTTTGGAAGTAGTTTAGTCCTAGTTTTTAAGGTATTTAACATCTTTAAGTTAGATTTGCTAAGGGTCTGAGATGAGTGAAACATGAGTGAAACTTCTGGGAAGTTTCCCAAGATACACTGTGATTGTTCAGCCAGCTTTACTTGTCTCCTTCAGAAGTCAATGACCTCTCTGTGTTGTATATATCATCCTCAGCAGGAGCGTGTTTTCCTGTTTAACTTGCTGTGTGACCATTTCTACGTTACATGACATGCCTCTCCTTGGCACATACCTTTTCTATGTAAAATGGCATAGCACAGAAGTGATTCAGAGGGAATCACACACAGTAACTGTTGGCCCTTTCCAGATTTCCAGTACAGTCATGTCACAGAGGATCCCACATTGGCTTGGAGTGGCTATGATCAGGTATTTAAAAGAAGTGCTTGTTGTACAACAGCAAGACAGGCTTACACAGAAAAAATGAGGTTGGAAATAAATTGAAACTTTGTGAAATTTGATCCAGGAAGGTGGACAGTGAGAGGGAGTGGGGGTTTTGATATAAACCAGCAGTTTCCAAAGAACCAGGAGAATCCTCTGAGAAAAATCTGCCTGTGCTTTTGCATTTTGACTTCTACGCTTTCCTAGTTCTGCATAAATCAGGTGTAGGTTTATCTGGGGAAGAGAAGAAGTGAAAGTGGTAGAAAGGGGTGAACTGTGAAAGCTTCAAGCACCTTATTTACCCACTGCCGCATGCAGTAGCACTCATGCAATCATGGGGAGACGCTTCTCACTGATGCTTGATCCCAAGTGTGGGCAGCCAGACGTAGGCTATGCAGCCACACAACAGCCAAGCAGGGGGTCTTTCTGCCTCTTCATTACACTGCATCCCACTCCATGGTCTGTGACATGACCCAGAAGAGCAGAGGCTGGTGGAGGAAAGGGATTTCCACATTCTCACACAGGTTGCACCACTTATGGAAACAACCATTGTCCAAATAAAATTAGAGTTCTATAATGTATCGTGGAGTTGTACAAGAGTTTCTTCTGAAACATCCTCCTGCAGAGCACTCTGAAGCACAAACTATTTGTGTTTGGAAGACCTTGTCCTTGACAGGCTTTACCCTGATGTCTAATGACTTCCTGGCATGGAATGCATGGGGCAGCCTTGTGTAGCATAGCCCACTTCTTTTGCCCTATAGGCTTATCCCTGGGACTAGGGAGACAGCCAGTCCTTGCTGAGGGACTTCACTGAGGGTATTGAAATACTCCATGCAGATTTAAGTCACAAGAAGCATGACACATCTTTTGCTACCCAGAGGGTGGGGTGCAGCCTGGGGAGTCCTCTGGGATGATGGTCTCCCGCTGCCTGCCTCCAGCAGTATGTGCTGGGTAGTATGAACTGCTCCTAATGCCCCTTCTGCAGAGGACAGCAGGAGAGGCAGGGTGATACCAGGCAAAGGTGGCACAGAGGGAAATTGCACTTGGAGAAGTGCTTTGGCACTGTGATTTGGCAGTGAGTGATTTGCTGGCCTGGAGACACAGGAGAGTGGAAAAGGCAGGGGACTAGCAAAGAGGGAACAGAGAGGTAAGTGTCATGCAGCAAGGAAGAGACTTGACAGATCTGTGCTGGCATTTTGTATTTATAAGCCATACTGTGACTGATGAGCTCCACAATAAAATCCCTACTGACTGCAAAGGCTGCAAAAATGACCCTTCTTGTTGGGGGAAGAAAGTACAAATGAAATAGGGAAGGGAAGAATTCATATTTCTCAACATTTCCTCTGAGCAGTGTCTTTGATACATTCTTAGGAAAGAAAAAGCTCTCCATCACTGAGCGCTTCACTGTCTCACTGTGACCCAGAGTGAAGGTGACCAGTACAAGAAGAGCCATTCAGCATTTCAGAGCCCCAAGGAGTTTCTCTATATGCCATTTTGTGCATAAGGCCAGAGAGGAGAAAGGAGGTGGGGTTAGAGGTGAACGTAGTCTCATTTCCAGCAAGCTGCAAGGACCTCAGCTGGCCTCTGCCACTTGTAGAATGACAGGCTTTAAACTGGGGAATAGCTTGGGATCCCAGTTCTCATGATCAGCAGCAACAGTTCCCTACTCAGAGGGGCATTTGTGAGACAAATTAAATTTGTGTGTGTAAGCAAGTATCAGAGGGGTAGATGTTACTGCCAGGCTGGAGAAGTCATCCTAACCTACATTTTAATCCTGCAGCATCATTCCAAACAGCTGATGGACACACAAATGCACAGATAGCTCTGTGGATGAGGTAACTGGGATTCAGGGCAGCATCCTGAAGCCCCAGTGAAAGAGCAGCAGTTCCTCTGAGCAGTTTATCTCTTTCATGGTCACAACCCTGGAGGCAACTCACTTCCTCTGACTCCATAGCAGAGCTAAGTCACACTCATACCTTTGGTCTGCTATCAGAAGGGAAAGGGCTGTGTCAACACAGAAAACACTATTTGCTGACAGGTTGTTAGAGACAAAGTAGACACAGTCAGGAGCAAGATTAAAAATAGAAGTTCTCAGGTAAAAAAATGGGAGAAAAGAGAGAAGATTGATTGTTTAAGTCACAAAAGACAGAAAAATGAAGGGAAAAGTAAAAAGACTATTAAATCGAATATACCTGCCCTTTAGAATAACACTGATAAAGGCTGGGAGTGTGAAGTATAAAGGTTGAGACATCTCTAACTGAGGGTCGTGTCTGATGGAACAATAATTTATGGCTAGGGAATAAAATAGATCGTTTGGATGATGTGGATATCACTTCTACACTATCAGTATTAGAAAGCTGGAGAAAACACATCACTAGATACATGAAGCAGGTATCTGAAGACCATCCAGCTATGAAAAAAAACCCCTTCTGTTTATTGCTTTGCTTGCTTTCCTTGCTTCCTTATCCCCTCCTCATTGCCTTGGGGAAATCAAACAAAAAACTAAGTAATGCAATGTACATTTTGTGTCCCCCCATTACAACTGACATTATGAGAAAGAATTCTTTAATGATGTCTTAGATCTTTAATGAAAAGGCTTGTTAGACTTCATGGTATAAATGCAAAAAAGATTTAGAGGTATTCATTCTCTAAACATAGGCAGATCAGGTAGGGGCAGAGAAGAGTGGCACAATTAAAAGAAGCAAAAGCAGTAAGAAAAAACTGGATAGTGACCAAAGTAATCAAGAAAATGATGATTATGCTGAATGAGCAGGCTTCTCTATATAGATACATTAATATTGTAAACTGTGTCAGCCTGCACTGTGGTCCAGCCTCTTGGTGGCTGTATCTAGTTCTATTCTATCAGCTACAGAATCAAATACAGTCATTAGGAAGCAGACACATGCACTCTCATCTGCAGAGTTCATTGTACCATACTGGATGGAGCCTGCAAAAATAGCTAGATCATTCTCTCACAGTTCCCTAAATCTCCCCAATTTTTTGCTTGCCACTTTTCAACTCTGCGTGTACCTGCTCTCTGCATCATGTGCAACTCTTTCTTGAATTGCATGTTTTTACTGAGAAAATGTTTTCTTTGAGGCTCATTCTATACAATTGCCTCTTCCCCCTCACTCCATCAAATAGGGAGAAGAATGCAAACCTCAGAGTGTAATTTACAAGGGCATACTGTTGAATCTTTCTTCAGAATCTTTTGCTTGAAGCCTGTAATTGTGTTCTGTAGAAAGCCAAACTGATTTTGCTCACTCTGGAAAGAATTGTGCTGTAAAAAAACAAATCAGACTTCAGCACTTGATAACAGGAGTAACTTTCTTTATTGGATATAGAAGGGACTTTTATTATATAATATCTGTGATTATACTATGAAATTATGTATTTATAATACAGGATATCGTAGCCTTCCATAAGACACTTCCATTTCAGCTTTTCCAGTGTCTGTCAAGTGTTTATTTTGGAGAAGGTGGTCAGCTCAAGAGTCTTTTATCCAGTGTCCCAGGATCACTGAAGGAAACAGACTGTAACTAAATGAAAATGTGCACCCCTTTTTTGTAATCACTGAGAAAACTGGCATGGGGTTTCAGATTCTGCGCCATGCTTGGTTTAACAATCTCATGAGGGAAAGCCTGAAATATGTGTAAAACACATGACCTAGTGAATTAGACTTGCCTCTTATCTAGATATACCAGTGATTTCCTATGTGGCAACATCTGTGAGAAATTCCACCTCTATAATATGATGGTTGCTCACCTTCATACATCTCTGAGAAGGACAGGGAAACACTCTGTCCTCACTGAGTGTTTGGTGTTATTGATAAAAGCAGTGGCTCTGCACTCATGAATGATGGGTTCTTTTCTAAGGCCCTCTCCAGCAGACAGTGTTATTCATAAGGTCTTGCTGTCTGAACAGCACGTCCTTGACAGATGCTATAGCTCAACGTTACACATGGATGCTCTTCTCCATTGAAGAATTAAGGGGTTGGTACTATTTGTACCTATTTTGATCCCAGAAGTGTGTATATATACAAATATACTATATTAGTGTGCATGTTTGTGCATATGTGTGCATATGATAGAGAAATGATGATGTGCACACCCTTCTTCCATGGATTACCCTAGGGATTTTCTTCATGGTGTTCTGAAGTAACTGTAAAATTTTATATCTCAGAATTGGGTTTTACGTGGTGACCAGGGGCCCTTACTTGTTAATTCCCTGGGTTTTCTTCTGTCATTTCATCAGATGGCAGACCCTTTGTTCTCTTTCCTTCCTGTCAACTTCCAAAGAGCAGGGCTCACAGCAAAAAATGGCCTGAAACCTGACTTAGGTCTTCCTGACCTAACTAAGGTATTGACTGAGTTATATTTTTTTGCAATTCTTTGAGGTCTAAAAGTGGCTTCTCAACATAGGATATTTCTCCTGGCAGTGAAATTTCTTACTTGTCTTAGTTCTGACAGATTTGGTGTGACAGGTATTTGTTGCAGAAAAAACCAGCTTCCTGTGTTTTATGAAGTTGGGCCAATTTCACTGAAAATACCTCTCAAAGGAAATTATTTTCTTCCTGATTTTTTTCTGTCTGCTCTTAATTGTTCACCTCTGGGAACCTGTTGCTCCCAATGCTGGAAATTTCTGCACCTTTCAAGTGATTTCATGCTATTGAAAGTAGCGACTCCCCTCACCTCACTCTGCTTCTTAGGACTTACCCCATGAAGGTCCTGGTGACTTCCTGTGCTTGTGTCATTACTGTCTCATCATGGTGGAGTTCTCAGCTGCTGTCTTGTCCTGCTTTGAATTAGTGTGGACTTTCCAGTATGAAGTGGTTTCATGTCTCAGGGAAAGAGCGCGAGACTTTCAGAGAAAAGAGGAACTCGCTCAAGTCATGCTGCCAAAGTCAGTAGCCCTTTTTTTTCCAAATAAAGAAGAAAGGAAGGATAAAACCCAAGCCACCCTGAAGAAACCACAAGCTGGTCAACTGAAGTGCTTGAGAAAAAGAATTACAGTTTCAGAGGAGAATGGAATAGCACTCTTGACTACTGGTTGCAGCTTGTTTCAGCGTGGGAAGTGTAACTTGTCAACCAATCATAAGTGATAATTGGAAAACATACATTACAGTATCAGCCCTTTTGTGATGAAAAGCCTGTGACTGAATTATATGTCCTGGTGATACAAGCCAGGCACCAAGCAGCCCCTTTATAGATATGTGTTCTGAGGTCCACCTGTTTAGGTTATATAATCTTCGAACTTCTTAACCACTTTCAGTACTGACAGATACCATTTGCTTCTCAAATGTCTGTCCTCCTTCCGCCTTTTCCCACAATATTCCTATACTCCTCTTCAATCCTCCTCTTCTATGGCAGTCTTGCTCTCTATTGGTATTGAAACAGCCCTTCACTCTCATCCATTTTGTGTTATCCCTGCATCGGTGCATCTCAGATCTCTATGGCAATGTGTTTTAAATTACTTTCCCACCTCTGCCTGCCTCCCTAGTGTCTGCCTTTCCAGATACTGTTGGCAGTCACTTAAATTCATCGTGGCAAAAGAATATTCCTTATTCATAATCCTCTTCCATGCTCCCCCAATGAATTACCTTGATGTTTCCCATCTCTTTAATTCTGCACCTCCAGGCCACTGCTAAATCCTAATCTCCATTCTTTTACACCTAAAATTTGTCCGTCTATTCACCAGTTCCAAACCACACTGTTTCAGTCTGGTGTTTCTTAGGGGAAGGTTTTGTTTCAGTGACTTTTTTTCTAGAAACATAGAACAAAGTGTTTGGGTTTGACTTTTGTGGGATCCTGGAATGAATCTTCAGACTACTGGTTAGGAGGAAATATTAAGTAAATAAATGAATAAATAAATAAAACAAACAAGCAAAAAGCCCCAAACCAAGCCAGAACAAAACAAAAAACCCAAATATTTTTACTTGGGCACAAAGTGAATGTAATGCAGCATTAGAAAATTCCACAATGTAATTTTGAAATTCTGTAAAATAACATAGAGTATTATAATAGGTATGACCCCATTCCCAATATACCCTGTGCCACAGATGGATGAACTGTAAGAAAGAACAGGGAATTTGCTTTTTCCCATTCAGACATGCTTGGTTTGAACTGTGCCCTAAGGCCCTTGTTCTTACTCCAGCAGGTGTGTAGGTCACTGCCAAATAGCTCTGGGTTTGGTTGCTTGTTGCATTGTGCCATATGTCAGCTGCTGTGCCTGTGCAAAAGCTGATGCAAGCTTTTCCTCTCTCTTAATGCCTCTGAGTTGGTTCTCCTCTTAAGTGAACTATGTTTAGTTGCAATTTCACTGTTGAGCTTTGCAATATTGAGCTGAAATAAAAGAAAAAAGAAGGTGGTAGCCAAGTCAAATGGGATATAGTGAAGGGCAAGCTGAATGTCAGTGTCTCCTGTTATGTCCTGATGCAGATGAATGGCTTTGAGGCTGCTGTAGGAACAGGAGTGAAATTAATATCTAGGGATCCTGTTAAGGACCAACAGTGCAGCGTGCCTGTGGATGCTGTATTGAGCTCCTCAGAGGGGCATATCTCTGATGGACGTCTCTGCTTTGTACTTTTTAGATCTGTTGTCTGATCTTGGGTTGGAGTTTGAAACAGAATATGAAACAGGGTTTGCTGGAAAAGTAAGAAATTGGGATGTACTTGGCTCTGAAAGGGATTTGAGCATTCCTGGGGCTGGGAGATGTGAGGATGGGGGAGAAGCAGTAGTTCACTGAGTAGTTACTAGTTGGGAAATGAGCTTAATTAGGAGAAGGCAGTCCCCAGTCTGCTTGATAATGCATTGGTTGTGCGTTGTTGTAGACTTTGGGCAACTTAAAAATGAAATCTTTTCTAAAGCTGTGCCTGTACTCTTCACATGCAGTTTGCATTTCCTTTCAGAGGGTCTTTTGGATCTATTTTCTTACACTGCCAAAAGGGGTGTTTATTTCACTCATGATGTTCTATGAATTCCTCAAATCCCAGCAGCAGCCAGGAGATCACAATGGTCCTGTAATTCACTGATGCAAAAGCAGTGAGCTGCAGAGCTCTGTGCCCCACAATGTCCTGAACCCAAAGAAGCCACTTCCTGTTTCCACTTATGCAACTTTGGCTAAAAATCCCACCTTTGTAAAGCACACCAGCTCTCTCTCACAACTGTGACTGTTAAGGATATTTTTTCTTGCAGTCCAAAATAAGTCCTCCACCTCCTGTGGATGTCCTTTTGAGTAGATCTATAAGTCCTCATCCATTAATGCAGTCTTATTATCTGCATTCATCTACAGGTTTCAAAAGCCTGATGGTTAACTCACTTTTCCTCCCTCCTACCCACACAGCTAGGTGCTCCTAGAGAGGGGGAAAATTTAGATTGGCAACTGCTTCCTGAGATGCTTCCTATTATTTTGCTTATCTTCCTGTAAGTGTGTTCAGAGCAAATGTTTAGTAGGCTGCAGATAATGTAGTTACTGATAATGGATCCTTGCTGCTAGGGGATGTGCAGTGATTTCCCTTCATCAAATTAAATCAGAACAGGTGTTGCCAGCTCAGTTCCAAATCAGAAGGTGAGCAGGTGCCACTAAGTTGCATCTGGCAGTGGGAGCAAACAAATCTCAGCCAGAGAATTGCTGAATGAGATGGCTTTTAATTCGGTACACAACCTAAGCAATTAGAAGCAGCTTTCCAAGGGTTCTTCTACACACCCCTCTTGAACCTATTTAAGAAACAGTGATAGAGGAACAATGTCAGAAGACAATATTTGGATTAGAGAGCATTGTAAATATTACCTCTGACACTTAAGGCATTTTCTTCATCTTTGGTGGGGAGACAAGGTCATGGATTCAGTCCCCATATGAGCCATTCACTTAACAGTTGGACTCAAAGATCCTCGTGCATTCCTTCCAACTCACAATATTCTGTGATTCCATGATTCCATGATTAATGTAGTTATGCTTCAAAATTTCCTCATTTTGGAAAAGCAGAGGAGGCCAGACATCTAGTCAGAGAATGGGGAAGTTTATAATACACTGCAGAGAGGATGTGGGTCTGTTTCTACATTGCAAACTCTCCCCCCCCCCCCCCCCCCC